>BPLQ01005774.1:0-478250 GCA_021605075.1 Caerostris darwini | reverse complement strand
AATTAAATTTCATTAGCATAAAAGGTAATTTGTTGATTTATATAACAGAAAAATATGTGGCCATAAAATTTTACACTTTTTTTGTTCTGTGTCTTTTTATTTTTTTAAAAATATTTCAAAATGAAGTTCGTTATTAAAAATCCAATTTTACTTACATCAGGTTGTTGATTGTAATAGTGTTTTATTAAAAAAAGTCTTAGCAATAGGCAGATAATATATCCAATTAAAAGAATTTTTATTTTATTTAATTTAGTATTTCATTACATTGAGTTTTGCTTTTCAGTGGGACGTGTTCATTTCTCTGAGAACAATTATAATTTTTGATAGAAAAAATATATATGCTATTTAATTACAAAACAGAATGGAAGGTTAATAAATAGTTGCACATATAAACAGTAGTTTCTTCTTTTTAATTGTATAATAAATTCAAAGGATGATTTTCTCACTATATTTGAAGCAGTCTTTTAAGTAGGCAGGTTGCTAACGCATGCCCATCAACGCTATGAAAAAATTAAATAACAATGAATAAGAATTTAGTAGACTAAAAAGTAGAAATTAACTTTCTTAAAATAGAAAATAAAACATATTAAACCTTTATAATTTTTTATTTTTATCTATTTTAAGAAAGAAAATTATATAAATTTATTAATTTAAGAACTCGAAACACTTGATTTATTTTTAAACAAACAAAACAATAACACACAAAAAACAATAACAAACAATTTTCATTTAAATAAACATTTTGAAACTGTTATTTTTAAAATATTTATTTAAACGAAAATTGCTAGTTCATATAATTATAAAGACGAGTTAACATAAAATTCCAATTATCTTAAAATGGATATTAAGACTCTGAATAATAATTTAAAATGCAGGAAGTGTGGTAAAATATAAATATAATGAGTAACATTTAAACAAAATTAATTAAAATTTAAATTATTTAAATCATATTTACAAAACATGAAATGTAATTTTGATTCATTTAGAAAAATTTCATTTTCATCAATTTTTGAAAAATTACTTCTGTGAATTATGCAGAACTTTTTAATTATTTAATTATTTTTCCAATAAAGAAATAAATATATTAGTTATTTAATATGCACTATTCAAAAATTTATTGATAAATGTCTAGTTTAATAAGGAAGGATATTTGTATAATTTCAATGTTCTTTAATTTCGTCTTCGATAAAAATAACTTCATTTTGAAAAATGCTCCTTTTATTGGCGCAAAAAAAAGTATCAATCTTTAAATTTAATTATTTTATGCCTGTAAGTTGAATACATCGTTTATAATAAAAAAAAAATAATTACCTTGGCCAAGATTTCCAGCTATATAAAAAATAAGAAGAAAACTAAATTATACAAACTTTAAAGCAAATGTAATAATGTTTTTTTATATTTTTATATAAATTTTTTTATTAATCTAAGTAGTATAAAATATTCAAAATGGAAAAGTTGCATAGAAGCATTTAATATAAAACGATAATTAAAAAATCAGATAAATTTACAATTTATTTAATCTTTAATTTATTTATTTTATATTATTTTATATTATTTATTAGATATTATTTTTTATTTAATCTTTAATTTAAATCTTTATAATTTTATAAAGATTAATGCATTTGTTCTAAAAATAATTTGTACAAATATGAAGGGTAATAAAATAATATATTTAGATAGCGATATACACTGAAGTGACAAAAGTCATGGGATAGCAATATGCAAATTTTCAGATGGCAGTAGCATCGCGTAGAACAGGTATAAATGCGCAGTGCTTTCGCAGAGCTTTCATTTCTGTTCAAGTTATTCATGTGAAGAGGTTTTGACGTGATGATGACCGCGCGACGGGAATTAACATACTTTGAACGCGGAATGTTAGATGGAGCTAGACGCATGGGTCATGCCATTTCGGAAATCGTTAGGGAATTCAACATTCCCAGATCCACTGTGTCAAGAGTGTGCCGAGAGTAGGAAATTTCAGGCATAACATCCCACCATGGACAGCGCAGTGGTCGACCGCCTGCACTTAACGACCGAGACCGGCGACGTCTGCAAAGAGTCGTAAATTCTAACAGACAAGCAACACTGCGTCAAATAACCGCAGAAATCAATGTGGGACGTACAAGGGACTTGTCTGTTAGAACTGTGCGGAGAAATTTGGCTTTCTTGGGCTATTCCAGCAGAAGACCGACTCGAGTGCCTTTACTGACAGAACGACATCGCTTGCAGCGACTCGTGGGCACGTGAGCATATCGGTTGGTCCCTAGATGAATGGAAAACCGTGGCCTGGTCCGATGAGTCACGATTTCAGTTGGTAAGAGCTGATGGTAGGGTTCGAGTGTGGCGCAGACCCCACGAAGCCATGGACCCAAACTGTCCGCAAGGCACTGTTCAAGCTGGTGGTGGCTCCGTAGTGGTGTGGGCTGTTTTTTCATGGCATGGACTTGGTCCTCTGGTGCGACTGGACCGAACATTGACTGGAAATGCTTATGTTCAGCTACTTGGAGATCACTTGCAGCCATTCATGGACTTCATGTACCCAAACAACGATGGGATTTTTATGGATGACAATGCGCCATGTCACCGGGCCACAACTGTTCGCGATTGGTTTGAAGAACATTCTGGACAATTCCAACGAATGATCTGGCCACCTAGATCGCCCGACATGAATCCCATCGAGCATTTATGGGACATCATCGAGAGGTCTGTTCGTGCCCAAAATCCTGCACCATCAACGATTTCACAATTATGGACGTCTATCGAGACAGCATGGCTCAATATTCCTGCAGAAGACTTCCAACGACTTGTTGAGTCCATGCCACGTCGAGTTGCTGCACTTCGCCGGGCGAAATTAAGGCCGACACGATATTAAGAGGTATACCATGACTTTTGTCACTTCAGTGTATACATATATATATATATATATATTTTTTTTTTTTTTGGTATTGAAAATTGTATTAGAATACATTATTAATTTAAAAAGTTGCTGAAAGTTTATTTATTCCTTTCTAAAATTTTTTTCAGTAGAAGATTTATGATGAAATTTTAAAAAAAATACTAAATAACCACGATATTAATACAATGTTTAGTATCATATAAATATTTAAACATTTAAAATAAATAGACAGTATTTTTTTCCATGTGGTTGTTATAAATAAACAAATTATTTCAGTTTATAATTTTTTTAATTTTGCACAAATATCTGTCTATTCCTGATAAAGTAAACAAAAATTAAAAAATCAAACATTTAACAATGAAACATTAGCTTTTTAGACAATTTAAAAAAATTTGTATGCAGTTTTTGTAAACTAGTATAATTTTATAAATCGCTATTTATATGTGAATGGCATTTTGTGAAGTTTTTAACATATTTAAAAAATTCAAAGTTGTAAACATATCAGTGAGTATTAAATTGAAGACTAAGTGAGTATTAAATTGAAAAACTATGAAAATATCTATAAAAAAGTAAAATTTACTGTTTTTTAAACCCTAAATGTAAATTTGAATTAAACAATCATTAAAAAAGTTTAAATACATTATCAATATTTAAATATGTTGTGCTTTAAATGCAGAATTATTTTTTTACTAGTATTGCATTAAACTTTATAAAACGATGATTTTTTTAAACACTACATCGACTGTTAAATTTTAGTATAAAAATTACAACATTATAAAATAGCAATTTGAATAAAAACCAATGATTTATTTCCTTATATATTAGAAAAAGTAGTGCAGGAAATATTTTAGGAACTATTTTCATACATATACTATTTTTTTGGAAACTATTTTCCAAATTTATGTAACATATATTAGTAATTGATCACATTTATTTTATATTTCAAATTTTCATAGTTTTTTTTTTATAAAATATACTTACCCATCGTATTTGTATCTGTAAAAATAAAATTACAACATCAATTAATCGAAGTTCAAAAATCAAGTATATGCATATGAAAAATAATAATTTGTATCAAAATTATAATATTCTTTCAAATATTATAGTATAATAATTGTGCAAATTTAAATTTAAAAGAATATACTAAGATAACTCATTTTTAAAATTAAAATAAACTGATCCTGTAATTCTAACTGCAATTTTAAGAAAAATGTGTCGATTATTACATAAATAATATAAACACGTAATGTATTCTTGATAAGAAATGTGGTCAAATTAATTGATTTTATTTAAATTTAGCAATCAAAAGTGAAACTTGGTTACTACAGCTTTTCTTGAAGTGTTTAGAATGATCTTACCAGAAAAAAAGAAAGGTTATACAAAAGTTAAAAACTAATAAACTAAATAAACTATTAACAAAATAATTATTAGCTAAATAATTATTTTCTCAGATAGCGTTCCTATGTTGAGATTTATTCATTTTTCACATAAAGAAGAGTCGAAAACAGTTTATAATTTAAAGATGTCCACATTTTAGTAGGGTTTATTTTTTCAATAAGCTACTATAATGAAAACTAATTTTCGTAAATTATTAATGATTTAATAATATTATGATATTCCCAATTACACTCATGTCCATAAATTAAGAATAATTCAGAATCACACAGAAATTGAACTCTAAAATAAAACTTTCACCTGTAGAATTATCACACACATCTTGAAGAAGAATATGCAAATTACAGGAAACCACCAGATGACTCGGATAGTACGTCACAATGACGAGAGTGTAAGAGAGGGGTATACAAGGAATGGTGGCAAAGAAGTAAAATTATTCACAAGCGCTTTAAAAGCCTTTCAGTGCAATAACCGCATAGTTATGGCACAAAGGAAGCATTTGGATGATTTTTTACGTGGTATAATTATCGGACGACTGGAATGTGGACGTACCCAGCTGGAAGTATCCGAGGAACTTGGAATCGCCCAGGGTGTCATCTCCAGGCTTTGGCAACGATTCCAAGATGAGGGTAATGTGAGTAGATGTTACAGCACAGGTCGCCCCCGAGTTACAACGCCGAATGAGGACCGGTATTTAGCAGTTACTGCCAAAAGAAATAGACGGAGCACAACATCAGACCTGTCTCGTCAGCACTCTTCAGCTACCGGTACGACAGTTTCAAGGCAGACCGTGTACAGACGCTTAGGGCGCATTGGTCTATATGCTCGTAGGCCTGTCAGATGTGTTCCACTTACTGCAACTCACTGTCGCCTGCGATTAACCTGGAGTAGAGAGCATGCATTGTGGACACCGCAACAGTGGTCTGATGTGATGTTTTCCAACGAGTCCAGGTTTAGTTTGCAGTCTGATTCTCGCCGGACTTTCATATGGATAGCGCCAGGTACCCGTTACCACCAAGAGAACACCATTGAACGACACTGTTACGGTGGTGCAGGATGGCTCGTTTGGGGAGGAATTATTCTTGGTTCCAGAACTGACCTGCATTTTCAGAGTGTAACGATGACAGGCCACATCTATCGGGATGTCATTCTGGAACAACATGTATGTTTGTTTCGGGGCGCCATGGGTGCTGAATTTCTGTTTATGGATGACAACGCTCGTCCTCATCTTGCAAACATTGTAGACGAATGCCTTCAATTGGAGGATATCACCCGTATGGATTGGCCAGCATATTCACCGGACTTGAATCCAATAGAGCATGTGTGGGATATGCTTGGTCGACGAATTGCAGCCCGTCAACCCCCTCCCACCTGTCAACCGGAACTTCGGAGGGCATTGGTTAGTGAGTGGTGTAATATTCCCCAAGGTCAGATTGATAATTTGATACTCAGCATGCCTAGGCGTTGTAAGGCCTGTATTGCATCGTCCGGGAGACATACTCCATATTAACCATCATACTAACCATGTTATACTGTTTTTTGTAAACAGCTTCTTTTTTGAAATTTGCTCCAGGGAGAAAAAATCGCAATTTTTATTAATTATGTCAAACATATAGCATCTTTTTTGCTCTTTACCTTTTGTTTAATAAATAGACTTTACAAATAAGTCAAATTTGTTTTGCTTCTGTCTCTTTCTTTGCCTGAACTTCATTATCCTTAATTTATGGACATGAGTGTATTGCTTTGTATTATGAAGTAAGATGTTTTTAAAAAAATGCTATATTCAATAGCAGAATATTTTCATTTATAAGTGGATGTTTTAATAATAATAAAACTAAACAATATTTATTCAGATTACAAATATATGGATTTTAGAATTTACAGTAAAAAATTATTGGATGTATAATGGTTTTTATAGAGCTAATAAAAATATATTAAAAGTAACACAAATATTATATTTAACTGTAAGGTTTCAATTCTTGATTTTAAAAAATAATCTTTTTAAAAACTAGTACGATTTAAAAAATCTCATTTGTTGATTGCAAATTAAATTACGAATTATTTTTACAACTGATTAGAAATAATTATTAAAATATATTTTCAGAAAAAAATGTTCTTAAAACATTTTTATTTGGACGTAAATTTTATTTTTTAAAAAATACTTACCTTTAAGAACATCATTAACTACAGAAAAACAGAATAAGTTAATAAATGTAGAAAAATTATTGTATTAAACTAACAAATTAAAAACATTTTTGGTATTTTAAGTCATAATTTATTTAATATTTCTAAATAATTTTATTTAATATGTATGAAAAGGAATGTATTCTAGACATGCAAATCTTTATTTACTTAAATCAATAAATTGATATTATTAGTTAAACACACATCTCCAAATATAATTAATATTGCATTTTCCATAAAACTAAGAATTAAGTGAAAATTATTAAGATAATGTGGTTTACACATTAAAAAAATGTATATTTTTTAATAAATTAAATCTTTTGAAAGAGTTACAAATTTATTTTTTTATTTTTAAAAGGTATAAACTTACCTGCCATGCCAGTGTCTGAAATAAATAAATATAGGATTACATATATTAGGAATCATAATATGCAGAAAAAGAAAAGGAAAATTATATTAATAGTGACCGTATTTTTAACAACATTGCGTATATATAATTTTATTATTTTAATCAGAATTAAAATATAAAACAAATGAAATCATATTTGGGAAAAAGCGATTTAAAATCATTGTAAAGAAATTTCTACATTTAAAAATTTAGGTTGTTACAAAAAGATTACTTCAAAATTTCTAATTAATTAAAAAAATTATGAAATATAAAATAAAAATTCTATTATATCCTTTTCAAACAAAATATTTTTTTTTATATAAATGCTCCTTACCTCGTAAAGCAACACCCACTGAAAAAAAATTAATATTTATATAAATAAGCATGTACTGAAAACACTAAATCTTAAAAGACTTAATTAAAAACAATGGGATGTTATTTAAATATTGAGTATTTAAACAGTATCATATTTTTGTATTTTGTACTTAATCAGAAATGATTAAATTTTTGGATAGATATATTCATAAGTGTATCTTTCCAAAATGTTTATTCATTTCGGTTTATATTCGTTCATTTTCTGTTATTGTTACTTACATCTCTGATTTTAATAAGAATTTTGCTTGATTTTACTTTTTCGAATTTGATGAACGTGATTATCATAATTATTAGAAAAAAACTCAGCATATTTATTATTTATCTATATTGGCCAAATTAAAATATATATAACATTGGTATAACATTATAAGATATACGTTGGTGATTAAATTATTCGAATAATTGTAATAATCAATTTCTTAGTGTCATTTATTTAAATGTTTCTATTCAAAATTTTAGGAAAGGAAAAATTAAATTATCCTACTTGAAAATATTTTACATGAAAGTTTTATTGTCTTGCCAATATATCCCTTTTTATTTATTAACATATTAAATTTTATTGAAAAGAATTAGCATTAAACTTTGTTTTTTATTTATGTACATGCAAATATGTTTAGTTACATTTTTTAAACAAATTTTTATATACATACAAATTTTTAAATAAGCGATATATCTAAGCATTAGCTGCAGATTCTATCTGGATTTGATACAAATGGAAGTGATATCCTTATTAAAAGTAATTGGAAATCTTTAGAAAATATTTTTATAAATATTCCGTGACTATGGAGCTCAAAATTAAAAGGCTTTAACGCAGTTTTCATATAAAATTTAGATTGAAAAGAATTAAAAGTTATATTCAATAAACACTCTTTTAATTAACATTTTATAAAATATAAATTTATTGAAAAAAAATTTCTAAGACTTCTAAAAAAATCACTTCAAAAACTATTTCTAAAAAACAATTCTACTATTACTACTAAACTACTTTAAAATAAAAAAAATGAGTATGCATACTAAATAATTTAGAAATATATGCCAAATGTACTTACTATCATACATAGTTCCTAAATAGAAAGAAAAATTTTAATATTTTAGTTTTATGGATGGCAATATTTGAAAAGTTGTGGTTAAAAATGTTGAGACGTAACTCCTAGAAAATCTTAAAATGCTTTAAAAATATGTAATTAAAAATTCCTCTATAGTTAAATTCATAAAGTTTTCTACATATGATCAAAAATTAGCAATATTATCTTTAATTTGTAAAATAATTGGATTTTCTGGATAATGTTTTTAAAGGTAAGGAAAAGTAATCTCCTGTAAAGCAAAAATAAACGTCCTTTTATAGTATAAATTTTATTTGTTCTTAGAATAAACAAATCAATACGTTTAAGAATGAAAATTTAAAAGGAATGTTAAAAATTATTTAACTGCTTAAATATGAAAAAATATTCTTTAATTACAAGGAATAAAATATAATATAAAAAACATATACATCCTTAAAAACAATTGAAATTAAAATTTGATGAAATATATAAATCAAAATTAGTTATAATAGTTACCGTCATGAACTGAAAGAAAAAAATGAATTAAATTAGAAATAGTCTTTTAATAAAGGGTAATATTTATTTTTTGAAGAAGATACAATTTTGAACTTTACGAACTTTTTAGAGATATTGACATTTTAAAATTTGTTAAACTGAACATAATGAGATGGGCCGCTCTCCTCATGAGAATGGAAAATGATAGAGCTGCTTTGAAGTTTTTCAATGTAACCCCTTTTTGGACAAAGATCAAGGGGAAGACCGAAAAAGAGATGGGTAAACTGTTTAGACTCTGATTTTAATGTTATTAAGATCAAAAACTGGAAGTCCACGGCCAAGAGGAGAGCAACCTGGCTGGATCTTTTAAAGAAGGCCAAAGCCCACAACGGGCTGTCGAGCCAGTTATGATGATGATGAATAATTTTTTAATGTTAAAAATTTCTTGGCCATGAATGCATAAAAGCATGATAAAAAGTAAAAAAATAATTAATAAATAATGAGTTTATTAAGTTCAAAAATAACATCGTAATTTAAAATAAATGAAAAGAGGAAACTTTTTTTTTTAAAAAACGAAAAATTATTTAAATGACATCATAGGACCTTTTCCTGTTTAAAAGTTCATGCATCAATTTATTTTATTATTATTCATTGAAAGATTTTATAGTAGAACAAAAACTGGAATTTCAATGAAGATTCAAATGAAGGATTTTTCAGTAAATCATTTTTTTACAGAGAATAAAGCAAAACTTCAAAAGTTATATTGTTTAAAAATAAATTAAATTTTACAACCAAAATTAAATTAATTTATTTAGCACTACGATGTCGTTCTCATTATTTCCTTTCCCAAAATTACATCATGAAAAATAATTTTTAATTTAAGTTGTTGTTGCCGTATCCCCTGAAGAGTACAAGAAAATCAAATATCGTGGACTGCTGCTGGACAACATTGACCATGTTGACCGCTAGATCATAGTATAAATTCCTCTTCCGAGGGATGGTCCAGACAATGCATGGCCAGCTGCTCTAGTTGGGCAATCAAAGACATGATGAGTAGTAACTCGACATCAGAGCAGTTGCCACATTTTTGGTATATGTTAACGTCATCAGCAAAAATTTAAATTTTTTTGTGGTGCTTCATCTTTAATCTTGTGAAAGTAGTAGCTGTTTTTCTGTTGATGTTTAGTTCTGTAATTGGCATTTAGTTATATAATTTTAGATGGAATTATTAGTTTAGAGTTTGCCAAGCATTTGCATCTGCAAGGGAAGTAGGAATGATAGTTTGATCCAGACTTCTGGTATTCTTCGGCAAAGAATCTGCAATTTCTTTATTTTAAGTAACTCTATAATTTTGATCTATTAGAATCTCGCTATATTTACTACATTTGTAAATTAGGACTTTATTGAATAGTATCTCTCACCCTATTGCATCAAATATCAAATCGGGCCATGGTGTACAAAATGGGATGCGATCTTCTTACGCATTTAAGAAAAAATGATAACATTATTTATATTGTATTTATTTTTTTATAGGTGGGTACGCATAAAATGGCAAAGAAAGAATTGTACATTTTGTGTTAGTTTTTATAAAAATAATAATTAGTATATAAATTATTTACAAAAATTAAAATGTTTTTTTTCCGATTTTTGATTATAAAAAATCGTTTATGAATTACATTCAATTTTAATGTTATTGAATAAGAGAAATTTTGAATTTATTGTTGTATTAACACTGCTTTGACCACTGTTTCGCGAGGTGCAATGCTTTTATGCCAAAGAGATTTTTTTTAAATATATTAATGAAATATTGATTAAAAATCTTAAAACATCGAGAAAATATTTCTATATTATTTTACTTACGTCTTAGAAGAGCCATAACTACAAATAAAAAAAGAGTTAAAAAACAAGAGTTCAAGATTAGTCATACGTTTTAGAAAGGAGAAAATGTGGGAATTTATACGGATTATTTATAAAATTAATAACATTATTTTATTGAAATAATTTTTCTGTCAAAAAAATAAATATGTCTTTGGAGAGATTCTATACAACTTACAAAAAATAAAACCTTACAAACAAATAAAAGGAAAACAAAATAATGAATTTCTTCATAAAAATTATTGAGTGTTGCTGGAATTAGATTCCTAACTAGTCATGACAAAAACAGCAAGGAACACTGTTCAACATTAAAATATTAAAAGCGTCTGTATTTGTAGCCTTTTCAAAAAAAAATAAAACAATTAAAATATTTTTTTATGAATAGAAAAAAAAATTAATATTATGTAATGGTTTCTAAAAAACTTTTTAGAGTTTATATTAGATATAATTACAGATAGAAATTCTTTTCCATTATTTTAATTATTTATTTAATTAAACTTAATTTGACAAACGTTAGACATTTTTCAAATCATTTTATGTGTAATAAAGAGCTACTTACCACCAGCTTCCGCAGCTAAAATGAAATATTAATCTATGAATAAAAGTAAGGATATGATGCATTTATGACATTTTGTGCTAAATGATTTTATGCTCATATTACTAAATGATTTTTCACCAGTGTGGTGACCGGGTACGAAAGTATAGTTTCAATGTAGCCCATGCATATTGTAAAGGGGATTAAAATAACCATTATTGAATATAAAACTAAATATATATGTAATCCTTTTGAAGATAAGCAGAACCCTTTGACCTTTTTGATACAACCTTTGAAACAATAAGATAATTTAAATATTTTTCTACAATGATCTGAAACTGCAGTGACATAAAAATTAAAATAAATAATAGGAATTTCATAGCTGGTAGATGTTTCTATAACCTTTGAAAACAAATTAAATCAAGTAAGTCTATACTCATGAAAGTGAATGGTAGACACTTAACAAAGCAGAAGAAGATTTATTATCAATATTTGAAAGAAAAATCCCAAGGAAAATCTTTAGTACAATGCAACAAAATAACACGTGGAGGATTCTTTATATTCATGAAATTACAGAAAATATGGAAAAACTGATATTGTGAGAATTTTAAAAACATCTTGCATTATACGGTTGGATTTGGTTGGATGTGCTAATGGTTTAGATATGGCAATACATTTCCAATAAAAAAGATAACTTTTTCGATAATTGAATAAGGCGAAGAGAAAGGTGAAGTGAACTGATAATGTCGAAAAGGATCTGAAGTTAATTGGATTTAACCGATGGAGGACTATTATGCTGGATAGGGTCAGATGGTAGATCTAGAGAGGCAGACTTGGCCTGTAACAAGCTGTAGTGCTCGAGGAGAAGAAGAAATGATTTTTATTCAATAAATTGCAAATAGTGTACATAAATTTATAAACATTTTGCCAAAATAATGGGTAAATATTTCGATTGTTTGGAAACTGTTATTTTTAAGAAAACTAAAAAAAAAAAAAATACATTGCTAATGCTAGATTAAAGAAGTTAAATTAAGAGGAACAGAGATTTTAAAGAATGTAGTATATGTAATTGAAGGATTTTTCTTAGACACGAAAACAAAAAAGTTATTTTTGTAATAATATGAGTTTTAGCTACTAAAAACGCAGCTAAATATTAATTTTGACACCTTTTATAGATTCTAAAGATAAAATAGAGTTTAATAGACAATATTTTTTAATGAGGTCTCCGTAAATTCAGAAATGCCAATGGTTTCTTGACAAATATGTAGTTAAAATTGTTATTAAAAAACGACTAGAAATTTGATAGTTATGGCAAGAAATAAATTCACTGGAGGTTGTTTCATATGAACGCATTTGTATTACTTAAATTAATGTTACGATGCTTTGCTATTTATTATTTTGGTAAATTTTTAATATTAATTTTTTAATTGTAAACATAAACACTTTAAACTAAAATTTTTTAATAAAAAAAAATCATATTTTTTATGTAAATATTAGTTGATAGGAAAGAACCTCAAATATTTCAGAACGTTCTTAATATATCCTTTTTTAATGTTTCTTATAATTCAGAGATTTTTTATGGTAAATATAAAACTATAAAATTAAATTTTATTATTCTTTTGTATGTGTTGGGAGAAATTACTTTTCTTCATTCAATTTCATGCCGAAGAGTTTTGAGTTGAAACATTGCAATAAAATATTTACTGTGTCTGAATATATGTTTTAATTACATTTTTAAATAATAACAATTATTGTACTGAAACAAATTTTTTTTTAGTTAACTTACCCTTGCCAATATCACCAACTGAAAAAAATATATAAAAATTAATCTTTATCGTTTAATTAAATATTTTAAAATAGGTTTCTTTTAAATTTAAATGATTATGTCAAAAATTAAATTTTAACAGTGTAAAATTTTTTTAATTATGTGATAATTAGGTACACATCAATATGCCTGGAAATCAAAAGCAACAAAAATAGGTTCAAATTTTTATCAAGTTTTTAATTCAAATATTTTACAATGAAAATATAATTGAACAGATTATTATGGATTTTGGTAATGCTCTGAAAATATACACAAAAAATATTATACATAAACACATTAAGATTTATATAAACATTTAAAGGATTAAAACTACCATCATGCACTTTTTTAGAATGAAGGGCATTGTCTTTTTTATGTCAGTCTAACTAAAACATAACGAAAACAATATTGTAAAAAGTCTTAATGGTGGGGTTAAAGCATGAACCAGAATGTACTTGGACTTGCAATGCCTAATTCACAACATAATTGTATAATCTTTATATATCTTTTGTCGTTACACAAAAGAGAAAATCTAGAAGAAATTAGTTATTTCAAATTAATTATAAGGATATGATCTCATAGCAAATAAATTATTAAAATAAATGCTCAAAAATTCCCTTAAATTTTCACACTGAGGTTTTGTAGATGGCATTTTATTAATTTTCGATTCGAATTGAAGAATATTGTGAAGAAATATCAAACCATTTTACATTCAATAGTATCATTGTGAAAATGGAGGATATTCGAGTATTGTGGATATGTAGTTCAAAACTATCTACCTCAACTAAAAAGACGGCAAAACGAAGATTTTTGCCCATTATAAACATTGCTCACTATGAATCATACTAACATTATTAAATAATGTCCATTTCAAAACTGTTACTTAAAAATTATGGCTAGCAGATTTCACTGTTAACAAAGACCAGACAGTTCCTAAGAAGTGATCGTTTATTCGTGTGCTTTTCTTCTGTAGAGTTGCATCGCATTTTAAATACTGTTTAAAAAACTAAACGTTATTGAAAGAAACTTTTACAAAACTTTTCTGTACATTTATAAAAATAAAAATCAACATTAAAATAATAAATATTTGAAAATAATATTTTAAAATTTTAAAGCAATTATACTTTTGGAGATTATGATTATTGAAAAATTAATGAAATAGAAAATAACAGGGGCTTTGTGATTAGCATCCAATGTATTGAATAGCTTTAACCAAAAAATAACAATGTAAAAGTAATAATATTAAAATTCCTTTCATATTTAAATATGTGCAATTAAAATAATACTTACTGTGATCATCTGCATCTGTAAATATAATAAACATCAATATTATATAAAATAATTTTTAAACATATAACTTTGTATTAAAAAAGAATTTTCAAAATTAAAGTGTAGCATGAAAATTATTTTTAAAACAAAAAAATTAATTGAATTATGAAATTATGTTTTGATATTTGCAATATAACATTTAATTGTTTTGGTTGTCATTTTGCCTTTACTGACTTATATATAGTAACTGATACTGATATTGATAATTGATACTGATATTGATAATTGATACTGATAATACTGATACTGATTTTTACTGATATATAGTTCAGTTTAATTGATGGCTCCCTTTTTTGCATTATGACACAACAAAAAAGTTTTTGTTTTCATATAAGGTGATCTAATATGACGACATATTTAATTGTAACAATGTATTTTAATTATTATTATAACTGTTAAATAACTGAATATACTTACCACTTACAATTTTTTCAGCTGTAAAAAAATTAATCAAAATACTTATGTAGTGAGCATATCAGAGCTATTAAGAATATAATTAAAACACAATTAATTTTTTAATAAATAACTAGATGTAAATATTAATTTTAAAATAATTTGAACAACTTTAGATAGAGACATATTCTCAGTATGAATGAGGAATGAATAATATTTGAAATAAATAAATTATAGCTTCTTTAACTGAAGAATCCACCAACATTTTAAAATATACTTTCTAATATCTTCTATTTATACGTTTCCTATAAAAACGTCTACCAACAAGATAATTTAGCTGAAAATATCGTAAAAAAGATTTTTAAAAGATTATTGTGCCAAAATCTAATATTTTCAAACATCGATATAAGTAAAACATTCTCAGTCAGCAATTTAAAAATTAATTTGAATGTACAATCTAATGTATCGTATCATTTAGTAGTTATTTTAAATTTAAAATTTTGTTTAAAACTTTTATTTAATTATTGATAAAACCAAAAATTTTTATTATTTTATTAAAGTGAAAATTAAGCACCATTACATTATAAAACGTATTCTTAATGAAATACATTCCCCATTCATAGATGTATCAAATTTATATTTTTTAGAGTTTTAAATTGAAATTTTATTATATTTAAATATAATAAAATTATTTTTATATCTTTTTTGGAGAAGATTTTCAAATTGTAGAGTAGAAAGCTAATCTATACTTCAATCTCATATTAACAAAGTTTAATTATTTTAGTTTACTTATAAAGTCATTACTTTCTTCTGGTCAAAATTTAATTTCCTACAATTTAATAATTTTTAATTTAATGAAAGTGTATAAATATATGAATAAACTGAATTTTTATTAATGAAACAATTTATATTCCGGCTATCCCAATCTGTACATTTATAATGTTAAACAACAGAATAATTAAATCCAAATCAACATTTTGTTACACAAGAATAATTATGAAGTAAAAAAATTAAATCAAGCAAAATAATTTCTTTTTTATTTAAAAAAATTGACAATCTGAACGCTGTGAAAAATTTACCTACTTCCATCTACAACAGCTAAAAATAAAAAAATATTTTAAGTTATACTTTTTATTTTAAAATACAAAACATCAGTTAAGGTTAATTTGAAGACCTACATCGAAAATATATGAGAAAAAGGAAGTACAAAATAAGATATTCTTAAAATATTTTAATATTCAGCTTTATACTTCTATTTCTTCATTAATATTTAAGATCAAATTTGATGAAAACTAAAGCAAGAGTTTGTATAAAGGATTTTATTTTTATTTATTAAATATATTGTTGTGTGTATATTTACTGTTATATGATAAATAATCGTATAATTGAGAATTCATTAAAAATAGAGTGGTCCTGGAATGTTTGCGTGAGAAGGCATTATGCTAAATTGAAAAATGGAGTTTCATATTTTTGACATTGGCCCACTTAGCTGAGATCGTTATTGCGATGAAATTATCCTCCACAAGTGCGTCTGTTCAGAAGTGCCACTGATTCAGAACTAATTTTTGTGGACGATAATGCACATCCACACAGAACCTCTGCTATTGAGGAGTTTCTAGAAAGTGAGGATAACTGCAAAATGGATTGGCCAGCATACTCTTCTGATTTAAATCCCATCGATCATATGTGAGATGGTTTGGGGAGATTTTAGAGAGGAACTGGAAGTAAGTTCCTATCATCCTGAGAACATCAGACAGCTGAAACAGATGCTCCTTGAAGAGTGACAACTCTGCTGCTGAATACTTTGGTATTAAGTTCGAATAGATGGTGCCATGCAGCCACTGCTGTTAGGGGAGGTCATATCTTAATGGTTTTTGGTTTGTTGTTTTTCCTAATGGTCAGACAATGTTTTTACTCACTCCATTCTGTTCAATAAATCTCCAAAATGTATGCGTACAATTAATGTTTTGGCTACAATACTTTCTTCATCCTATAAGTACTGCCTATTGCCTCTATAGTATGAATTTATGTCTACTTCTTGATTTTTTGAGCAATTATGGCAAAATCAAAAAAAGTTGCTTAAGTTTTTTCACACTAGTGTATAATTGAAAAATGATAACAAAGGTTTAAAGTTTCTTTTATCGCAGTTGTGATGTACAAAAATTAAGCAAACTTGTAAAGTATTTTTATATATAATATTTTTTTACAATTATATTTTATAGTAAATTTTTGAAATTTCCAAATAGATTAACATTTTTGTAATTGAGTCTCTTTTTGCTGAGATTTTATGTGATGCTATCTTTGATAAAATTAAATTTAATAATTAATAAATAGCTTAATAGAAAATTCTGTTTTATTTACTTAATAAATAAATTGCGTGTTTGGTCTAGAGGGCATTTATAAGAAAAAATTAATCAGTTATATGTTAATTTAGTGTTAATAATTGTTTATTTTTCAGAATTATAAATGTATATTTTACCATTAAGTAGAGTATACTATAAATATATTACCTTTAGCTATGTTGCCAACTATAAAAAAGTAATAATGCATATAATAAAAAATTAGAATTTAAATTGAATATTCCAGCATTAGAATTTTTTTGTAACATATAATATTCTAAATTAAATATAGAATGTTTAAATAATTCATTTATAGCTTATAATATTTATTTCATAATTCTAATATATAATAGTTAAATAATTCATTTATATGGTTTTGTATTTAAATAATAAATAAATGTATTTTTTAACAAGAAATAAAGAAATCGGAAAAATTAAAAATCCTTTATTACTTTCTTAGAAAAAATTTCTATTTAGCTTCACCTTTAATGTTAGTTTTATTTTATTGAATTATTAATTTTCTCAAAATAAATATTAAAACAATACATCTGCTATCAAATACAGTGCTTCAACTAAATATTGTTTTTTTTATATGAATGAGATGTGAGACTTTTAAAAACTATTAATACTGTAAAATATTCATCGTGGCTAAAAAGATTACAAATATTTACTAATAATTTATTGATTTTTAACTGTAAAGATTAAAAATGCTCCAATATTTTATGAAAAATGTATTTTTTATTTATAATATGTTTGCATTACATTCTATTTAATTATATCAATAAATAAATATTAAAAATAGGTTTATTAAAAATCAGTTCATTGGGTATAAATAATTAATAATTAAAAAATCACATAAAATATGGAAAATATTCAAACGCTAAATATTGCTTCAATTGTTAATAAAAGTTCTAAATTTAAGTAATGGTAATGAGATTTTAACTTAAAGCTTTTAATTACGTACACATATAACACTATTATATTTATACACAAATAATTTATTTTTAAAAACACTTGAATAGATTTACTAGCAAGAATTATTTCATACCTCCATTTACAACATCTGAAACATAATAATTAATTACAATAAATAAAAATAAATTATTTTATAGTCTCTTTAAAAATAAATTTTAATTACAAATGAACAAAATAAAGGAAAACTAAATGCAACATTATATATAATATATATATATATATATATATATATATATATATATATATATATATATATATATATATATATATATATATATATATATATACACTGAAGTGACAAAAGTCATTGGATAGCAATATGCAAATTTTCAGATGGCAGTAGCATCGCGTAGAACAGGTATAAATACTCAGTGCTTTCGCAGAGCTTTCATTTCTGTTCAAGTTATTCATGTGAAGGGTTTTGACGTGATGATGACCGCACGACGGGAATTAACAGACTTTGAACGCGGAATGTTAGTTGGACCTAGACGCATGGGTCATGCCATTTCGGAAATCGTTAGGGAATTCAACATTCCCAGATCCACTGTGTCAAGAGTGTGCCGAGTATGAAATTTCAGGCATAACATCCCACCATGGACAGCGCAGTGGTCGACCGCCTGCACTGTAACGACCGGCGACGTAAAAGAGTCGTAAATTCTAACAGACAAAGCAACACTGCGTCAAATAACCGCAGAATCAATTGGGACGTACAAGGGACTTGTCTGTTAGAACTGTGCGGAAGAAATTTGGCTTTCTTGGGCTATTCCAGCAGAAGACCGACTCGAGTGCCTTTACTGACAGAACGACATCGCTTGCAGCGACTCTCGTGGGCACGTGAGCATATCGGTTGGTCCCTAGATGAATGGAAAACCGTGGCCTGGTCCGATGAGTCACGATTTCAGTTGGTAAGAGCTGATGGTAGGGTTCGAGTGCGGCGCTGACCCCACGAAGCCATGGACCCAAACTGTCAGCAAGGCACTGTTCAAGGTCGTGGTGGCTCCGTAATGGTGTGGGCTGTTTTTTCATGGCATGGACTTGGTCCTCTGGTGCGACTGGACCGAACATTGACTGGAAATGCTTATGTTCAGCTACTTGGAGATCACTTGCAGCCTTTCATGGACTTTATGTACCCAAACAACGATGGGATTTTTATGGATGACAATGCGCCATGTCACCGGACCACAACTGTTAGCGATTGGTTTGAAGAACATTCTGGGCAATTCCAACGAATGATCTGGCCACCTAGATCGCCCGACATGAATCCCATCGAGCATTTATGGGACATCATCGAGAGGTCTGTTCGTGCCCAAAATCCTGCACCATCAACACTTTCACAATTATGGACGTCTATCGAGACAGCATGGCTCAATATTCCTGCATTCCAACGACTTGTTGAGTCCATGCCACGTCGAGTTGCTGCACTTCGCCGGGCGAAAGGAGGGCCGACACGATATTAAGAGGTATCCCGTGACTTTTGTCACTTCAGTGTATATATATAACTCGCAATTTTTAAAAAGAAATCATTTAAATCGCTGATTATGAATGAAATATGTCGTAATAAGAAAGTAAATGAGATCTGTCTATTACAGAAAAACTGTGTTTTATTTAAAATTAGTAAGATTTCATTTTTTTTTTTCATTTTTCTATAAATATTTTTGATCTATAGTATATAAATTTTATTAACAATAGTTGTAAAATTAAATTAATTATCGTGAAACCGATTAAAAACAATTTTATGATAAAAAGTAATATTCAAACTATGTCCCCTTAATTTACAAATCATGTCTCAATAATTAATCAATTAATGATAATGATACTGCATCAATTTTTATCAATATAATTCTTAATTTAAAATCATCTATTTCTTACTTATACAGAGAGACTGATCATTGCATGTGAAAACTTCTGAGAAAGAGGGATTACTCTAAGACGGATTAGGATCAGATAGTAATTTAGAGTATCAAATGCCCTCATCATATGCAGGTGTGAAAAGAACAAGCGAAATGAATAGAAACAGTAACAACGCATATACGTGGGACAAGATTCTGCCAATCCATGGATATGTCGTACATCAGATCTTTTATGAGACCAAATAACAAAATTTCGAGCTAGATAGGTGCTGCGATCGAGTAGGCCAATGAAAGGTAGCACAATGTTTGGTCCATCACTGTTTAAAAAACTTATTTCAGTGCTCCTAAATGTCTTAGATGAAATGGGTTGAAATACCATCATGCTGGAACAACAATGCCAGGCGATTGTTGGATTTGTTGATTATTGAATAGGTTTGGCAAGACTTTTATCAAAAAGTTTTATAGCGCTGTTCGTCCAAACAGGTAAACATTTAAAGGCAATATTTATGTGCCTCCAAATGTTTTCCCACAATGCCGAACCAAACAACGACATCAAATCGGTATTGCACAGGCTATGTTAGGCAAAAGAAATTTTTGTGTGCAATAGCTTTTAACAGATAACACTTTTTTATGTTAAGATTGATTTTTTTATAATAAGTTTCAGAGATGAAACGTAGAAATCGTTCCTACATAAATAAGTTAGAAATTTTCATTGCTTTATTTTAAGCAAATTAATCAAGCATCCACAATCAACTTTTCAAAAAACTTTTCCCTTTTTTAGGTAATTTATCTTTTAAAGTAATATTGAATGGAATCTAGCTATGAAGATTTTAAATTGAAATTCAATTGTATAACTAGAAACACAATTTTTATGCCAATTTTAGTTGGTTTTAATATATTCAACGTTTTGCAGTTTTAAGGACAGAAATGTTAGTTAAATAATATGGAATGATCATTAAGAAGTATAATAATTTAAGTCAAATAATAAAAAAAGAGCCCTTTGAATTTTTAAGTTAAGACATTAAATTTTGTTTAATATAAGTGATATACAATTTATGTTGATATTGATATTTATTCAGGAATTAGTAACTTTAGCGAATTGAATATTTTAAGAAATAGTAATTTAGAGAATTGAAATACTTTCAATGAATGAATCCTAAAATATCAACTTCTTTACTATTGTCTATTTACCACTGACTGCTTTATGACTGTTTACTTCTTGCTGACTTGTTTGCTAACTATTTATTTATTTACAAAGCAAAAAAAAAAAAAAAATAAAAAATTAACTGCTACATAAAAAATAATTACTCTGAAACTTAATACAATTTAGATTATCTTCATTCAATTTTAATATGTTGAATACCATAATTTCTATGATAAAAGATAAAAGTCACAGTTTATGTTGATGCTGAATTGAATAATGTTTAAGAAAATCCAAGCAATTATTGTTTATCAGTCCTTTGAAAATAGTCATTTATTTCATTCAAATCATTCAATTTACACAAATTAACACCATAAAATCATTCAAATTTACAGGAAAAGGAAAAATATTTTTAAATGCTAAATTTTGCAAAAGCTGATTCTAAATCCTTTATGATTAATTTTCGTGTACAACCCTATTCAGATTAGATTAGACATTCAGACAGAATAGATATTATATTTTCGTATTTATTAATTCAACAAACATTCATAAATTAGATATTCATAAACATAATATAAATAAGCAAGAAACCGAACAAAAAAAATTTTTTCTGGAAATATACTACATATTAGTAACTTATTTTCCTAATTATAAGGATTTAATATGTTTATAATAATGTATATTTTTATACTCACTTCCAAGAAGTCCATGACCTGGAAATTAAAATTAATTAATAAATTAAATGAATGAGATCAAAATATTATTTAATGAATTGTATTATATTATTTGTGAAACCTTTTTATCAAAATTGGGAAAACTCGTTATATTATACTGCGAAAATTTATCTCAATGAACTAATGAATCAAGTCAGTTACAGTCATAATTAAAGAAATGGTATTGCGCTTCACGATTAGATACCTAGAAGGCTCTGCATCAATATAATCAGGATTATGTCAAAAACTACCAAAAAATGTGGGATAAACAACAAAATATTTAATTATAAAATTGTAGTGCATCATTAATTTTGCAAGAAAAGATGTCATAAAAAGTCACTTGTACAAATCAAAAATCTCAAACCAAAGCTAGACTTTCTTTTCTTTATGGTGTTTGAAAAATTAAGGCAATAATATGAGAGGAAAACTATAATTTAATGAAAAAAATACAACGTATTATATCAATGCATCTTCTTGACACCAATAAAAACATGCGACTGTAGACACACTTGGTATGTTCGATAATGTTGGAAATATTCATCATTGGCCACAGTGCACATTTTTATTCTAAATATTATGTCTATATACATATTTATAAATATAGGTGGAGTTAAATGATTGCATGCATTAGTGATACGACGACATAGATCCAGAATAATAGTAGGTGATATTGCAAATGTATATTATTTTTTATGTATCCTCCACAAAAAGAGAGCCATAGAATAAATTATTGCGATCTTGGTAACTCTTTAACAGTAATACCATAATCGATAATCTTATATAAATGCAAGCAATAAAGTTAATTTAACTTACAGATACATTCGTTTCTGAAGATATAAATAAGAGTAACAGTCGATTACTTACTTTCAAAGTTCATTTTCATTTAGCTTGTTTAAGGAATTACATCAAAGATTATACTCTTTGCCAGGGGTCTCCAAACTTTCCAGCCTTAGGACCATACTGTTTACTCCAGTAAGTACCGAGGGCCAAAACCGTTTTAATTTTTCTGCCATTAATTATAATTTTTAGACTCGCCGAGTACGGCGGGATGTTCGCTAGTTTATAATGTTAGTGGGATTCATTTCAATTATTTGTTAGTTGTATGCTTAAGTTAAATTTTCTGCGTATTAAGCTTGTCATTAAGCTTCACCTAGCAAGTCAATAAAACCGAGTTATTATCATTCTGTGTTTTTTTTATCCAACTTATTACAGCAACAATACGCTGTGGGCCGGATTGATGACACTGGCGGGCCGGATTTGGCCCGCGGGCCGTAGTTTAGAGACCCCTGCTCTTTACAATCATTTTCCAATTTGACTACATTGCATTTGTATATGCTTTTGGAAAAAGAATTTATTACATTTTCGTAGAAAATAAATTTTGTGTGTAAACTGAAAAGAAATGCCTTGATTTTTTATGTGTATGAATTTCTACAGGTGGCTGTTCTTTGTATCACTATGCATGATATGTTTTTTTTTTACTAAACATATGGTGATCTCAATTTCGTTTATGAACATTTGATGATATTTCCATAATAGCTCCCGAATTTCGTGATATGCCGCTCTTTCATTATATTAAACACCACGTTACTAACAGTAGCTGGCCCAATTTACCAGTTATTTGACCTGAAACTGACTTAAGTATTCATCTAGTATAATTACAAAATTACTAAAAGCATATAATAAATCGTATTCATTTCACCATCATTACGTATAAAGTTCTTAATGCTATTGGTCTATGTAACTTTTTGGCTAGCCATTGGAAATAAATAAAAAAACGTATAAAGTTTTAGGTATATATACAAAATATATTTTTATATGAATTCCACTGTATAAATTTTAAAAATATTTCAATTTAAAAGTGTTTAAATTTAAAAACATTAAAATTGAATTTTTTAATTAAAAATGGATGTATTATTTGAAGTAAAGTAGTATGTCATTATTTCTTCAAAATTTAAAAATGAAATTGCTAAATTGTTCTTTACTTATATATATCGATCAAATTTAATTATATATATAGTTCGATTAATTATACATTTCCTTCCCTTGAAATGCTTTTGTTTTTACTAAAATTTTTAGAAATATTGATTTTTTGCATAAATAGTGAATTGAATCAGCAATTTAATTTTTCAGAAAGTTTTATGAAAAATTATTTATTGACGCGCGTCTTAACAGAAATATTTTAAATCCATATTTTAAACACTACAAAAAAATTCAAAAATTCAATAAAATCCTGAATTAATCTATAAACGTTTTATTAATGCTTATTTGTAAGTTGCAAAAACATTTTTCAGAATTTTAAAATGTATAATTGCTCTTCAAAAAAAAAAAAAATATTTTAAAACTGAATCGGTGGCATTTTACAAAATAAATAAATAAAAATCCATTAAATTTATTATTATTGGAATTAATTAATTAATTAAATAATGAAAATTTATTATTTATTGGAATTAATTAATTAATTAATTAATTAATTAATGAAAATTTAGTATAAATTAATTAAAATTCAATTATTAATTAATCATTGAAATTTCATTATTAAATTATAGAGAGGTTAAATTATTTCTTATATTTTTAATATATATTAATGTCCTAAGAATAAATCTTTTTTATAATTTATAAGAAATTTTAAAACATTACTTTATATGCTTTAAAATTTGAAGTACTTAATTAGTTAAAATTTAAAATATTTTAATTAAGCGAAATATATTTTTTATTATTCACCAAATCACATCGTTAACTATCAAAATTAGCGAACCTAATATAAATATCAACTTACCAACTGTATTCTCAGCTGTTCATATAAAAGGGTTAATTAAAATATTTTAAATTAAAAAGTATAATTTAAATTAAATCAAAATTCTAAATAAAATAATAAATAAATCGATTAAAATGATTACATTATAAAATAAATAGATTAAAAAGTTTTAATTAAATTAAATCAAAATTATAATTAAAATGTTTTAAATATTAAATTAATACAAATATTTTAAATATTTTGAATTACAATTAAAAGTATAATTAGTTGTGTTTATTAATTATGAGATGCAGTATGCCACAATTTATTTTAATAGTAAAAAAATTTGTGACGAAAAAAAATTGTTAGAACTACTTTTCGAAGCAGTTCATATAAAACTTTTAATTAAAATATTTTTAATTAAAGCTTATAAAATAAATTAAATCAAAATAATTAAAATAATAAATAAATGGATAAGAATTATTATATTATAAGATAAATTGAATAACAATTTATAATTAAATTAAAGCAAAATTACAATTAAACAATTTATATATTAAATGGATACAAATATTTTAAATGTTTTAAATTCAAATTCAAATTAGTTGTGCTTATTAATTATAAGATGCAGTATACCATAGTTAATTAACAATATTTTCAGCATACCACAGTAACAAAATTTGTGACGAAAAAAAATTGTTTGAATAACTTTTCTAATTTCAGTAATTGTATTTTTTATTCTAATTAAATAAACATATGTATAATTATAAATTATAAACTAAATAATATTTTGTATAGGCTATTTAATTTGGCCATTCATAATTACTAGATAAAAATTTTAATGAATATAAATATCAGGAAATGAAATTCTTACCCGCATTAACTACATCTGCAAAATCATAACATGCAATTTTTAAATTTAATTGTATAATACATTTTATATTTAATTACGAATTTTTGTTAAAATTATATATATATATATAAATGTATGTGCGTGTTAAAATATAACATTGAAAAATTTATTACAATTCATATATTTTATGTAAATAAGTAATATAAAAACTCAAGATTCTAGATGGCAAACTAACAAAATAATTATTAAAAAACACATATTTTGAAAAAAAAAATATATATAGATATGTTTAAGAAAATATGCCTAAAATAATAATTATAGACTTTTGTTCTTGATATGCGAAAATTTTCAAAGTTGACATACAGTTTATGTTCTCATATAAATTATTTTAAAATAAAATTTATATTAATATTCTTAGAAAATTATATCTTTAATAATTTATTTAGTTATTGCTCTTAAGAAAGTAAAATAATTCGTACTTACTATCTGCCGTGTTTTCAACTATAAGAAATTATTTAATTAGCACTTTAGTTGAAAACCTAATATAGCAAAAAGCAACAAAATTGATAGAATATTGAATTAATTGAATTAAGCACAAAATTGATAGAATATTGAATTAATTGAATTAAGCACAAAATTGATAGAATATTGAATTAATTGAATTAAGCACAAAATTGATAGAATATTGAATTAATTGAATTAAGAACAAAATTGATAGAATATTGAATTAATTGAATTAAGCCCAAAATTGATATATTGAATTAATTGAATTAAGCACAAAGTTGATATATTGAATTAATTGAATTAAGCAAAAAATTGATAGAATAATTATTGTCAATACAGTATTCATTATATTGATTTGATTCTCCCAACAGGGCAAGTCTTATATAGAATTTTCAGATCAATTACACATTCTTTCATTGTATAAATATTACCATTTTTTTTACCAATATCCAGAAAATATTCTATATATTTATTTATTTTTTTACAAATCTGTTAATTTTTTTCTCATTTACAACTGTAGTACTATATAAGAATTAGTTAGTTCATTTCTTCAAAAAATATTTTTCATGATGATTATGTTAATGATTGCATTTTAATTAAATTACGCTGAGCGTTTTAAAATTTATAAAATAATTTTTAACAATGCATTTATAAAATTTTAGAAAATTTTGTAATGGTAGAAACATTCACATTTTTCAGCAAAATTTATTAAAAATTCTCATACTTCTCAAAATGAAAAGACTCATAAAAATAAATACTAAAGATTCATATTTCATAATTTTCAAAAATATTTCCACATGCTATTTATAATCCAATTATTTTATTGCATTCAGATAATGTTTAAATAATTAATTTATAATTTTAGTGAAATTAGAAAACATTTGATTACTATTAATAAAATTTCAGTAAAATGCATTTTAAAAAGCAATGTGAATGGCGTGGTAATAAAAATTAATCGCGAAAAATTTTATTACTTATAACATCCAATGTATATTACTTACTTCCTTTCATAAGGGCTAAAAATATATAGAATTGATTAAATCTACAGAAGAACAATATAGATGAAATGATATATTATATATTTAAATGATATATTACATAATATAACCTAAATGAAATGGTAAATTATGTAAAATACTTTTACAATAATTAATTGTTATTAATTTATTATATTACATTAATTATATTAAAACTACGTATTAATTTTATTATTACTTTTTTAATTTACTTTTGCAACAATTTATTGTTATTAATTTATTTCGTAATGTTACTACAAAATAATAAAATAACAATCCCGGCATTTTATTAAAAAAAAGTATATTAAATATAGTTTTATATATTATGATTAATGATATAATATGATTTAAATGAGATGTTAAAGAGTATAAATTACTTTTAAATTACCTATACTAAAAATTTATGTTATGTTAAATTAAATATTATACTAATTATATTAAAATTACTTATTAATTTTATTATTACATTTTTAATTTGCATTTGCAACAGTGAAATATTATTAAATAATTGCTATTAATTTATTTTGTAATTTAACTTTAAAATAATAAAATAACAATCATGGTATTTTATTAAAAAAAGAATTGCTTTATTAAATACAGTTTTTACATATTATGATTAATGATATAATGTGATTTAAATGATATGTGTAAATTACTTTTTAATTATTATATTAAAAATTATATTACATTAAAATTACTCATTAATTTTGTTATTACTTTTTTAATTTACAGTTGCAACAATTAATTGTTATTAATTATTATTATTATAGATTATATTAAAATTATTTATTATATGTATTTTATTATTAATTTTTTAATTTACATTTGCAACAATTAATTGTTATTAACTATTTTTAATTTATTTCGAGATTTTACTATAAAATAATAAAACAACAATCATGGCATTTTATTAAAAAAAGAATTTTTAACTGTATTAAATACAGTTCTTACATATTATAATTAATGATATAGTACGATTTAAATTAGTTAAAGTGTGTAAATTACTTTTAATTACTTATATTAAAAATTATATTATATTAAATTATAATAAAATTACTTATTAATGTTACTATTACTTTTTTAATTTACTTTTGCAACAATTAATTGCTGTTAATTTATTTCGTAATTTTTACTATAAAATAATAAAATAACAACCATGCATTTTAATTATAATAAATATTTTTAATACTTTTTCTCTAAATTCCCCGTTCAAATAGAAAATATCAGTAATGTTAAATTAAACTAATAGCTAATTGTGTACGATTAAAGGATTTGATTTTGCAGTTAAACTTGACTTTTTACATACTTTAAAAATTAACTTTTTTTCATAATTCCTCTTCTTTCTTAATATAAATTGTGAATTCAGAATATGTAGGTCAAATGTAAACAAGTAATATAAAAAAAAAAAATTTTAAGTCAATTCCTACTTTTTTTTCTCTATATTGCAGAAAGTGCTTTATAAATAATTTTCATTCATTTTTTTAAGTTTATCTGGCGTTATCTGTTGGTAGATATATGCAACTTAAATCTAAAAAAAAACTAAAATTAATTAATTAAATTTAATTAATTAATTAATATTTGAAAAAACTGTATTAACATCAAGTGTCATCCACTACAAGTTAAAAAAAAAACGCATTGGAACTTGAGTGGATGAATAAAAAGTATTTTATGAACGATTGAAAATTTGAACAAGATATATATAGGGGGAGAGTGTGAGCTAATAGAAGGAATTGAAAAAATATAATTCATCATTACATTAATGAAAAATCAATTCTATTTATTATTAAAATGGAAGAACATGGATTATTAATCAATTATAAAAAAAAATCCAATAAATATGTAATATTGTTTTAATGTTGTAGGAGAATATAGTGTGCAATTAAATTTTTTTTAACAAAACAAAATATATTTATCACAGCTCTTAAAACTGCTTAATTGTAATAACAGCTATTAACTGAAAATACTAATTGTCAATAAAAGTAATATAATTATACACATGTTATAAAAAATTAATATTGATTTGTATTACAATAATTATGTATAAATTCGTAATAAATAATTACTTAAAGTAAGATTTTGAGAAATCCTGTTGGCAAAAAATAGATTCTACTCTGGTTAAAAATGAATAATAATTACTTACTTTTAATTAGGCCATCTAAGAGGGAAAAGAAATGATTCAAAATTAAATTAAAATATCTCCAACGCATGAATTAAAATTTGATTAAAATCATAATATGACTCTTAAAAATTTATTTTTTAAGTTGCTTTTGATTCTTTCGCTTTCCATTAAATTATAGTAACCAAATATATTTTTTTTAAATATACAACAAGTCAAATATTCTTAGATTTCATTTTCCTGATGAAAACATTAAGCAATATTAATATATATAGACAGCATTAATAAAAATAATAGCTTTATTACTCAGATATATTCTATCAATAAATGCAAATTAATTAATTAATTAAAATTATTCATTAAATTAATTCATAGAGAATATTGTTTACTAAGAGAATCGATATAGAAAACGAAAACAAGAGGAGAATCATGAAGAAAACTTCAAAATCAACTTAAAAAAAGTTTAAAATTTGTCATATTTATGACACATGTTATTATTTGGGAGAATTTTTTTAAATTGTTTTAAATGTAATATTTATATTATAATTAAATATTTAGCTAAAATTATTTCTGCAAAATGTAATTTATCCATAAATATAAAGAAGTATTAATAAATTTAAGAAAAAAATTAAATGTTGATTAACTACTTACCCCCTGCTTCAGCTGAAATGAGACAAAAATAATATAATAATGCTATCATAATTAATAATATGTACATGTTGATTACATAAACCGCATAATAAGTAATTTTGTGAAAACAAACGTAGAGAGAAAAAGGTTTTAAATAAAAGAACTGATTTGAAACAAAATTTTAAAAAATTAAAATATATGTATATATTAAAATTAATATTAATTCCAGAAATTTCTCTTTAAAATTTTACTTCTATGCTTGGAATTAGAATTACTTCTTTTATTATAAGTGTTTTGGTTAAAATCAGATGAATGTTTGTGGTCCCAAGGTTTCTTCTATCTGACATTTGCTGCAGATTGATAATGTTTGGAGTTATTATTGATGGTTCTCCAATTGGTGTCATTATTTCTTTCGTTCCTAAAGCTGAAAGGTAGTTCTTTTGATTTTATTTAAATCCAATAGATTTTCTTTCTGTTTCGCTTTAGAAGGGTTTTTTTCAGAAATCATTATTACACTTTCACAGTCATCTAACTTAGTGGCAAGTCCGTCCTGAATTTTTATCTTGAACCAGTCATTAATGAAATGATCTAACGAAATCATTCATTTAATTTGATCGAAATTAATTCACACCATGTTTACTTAAATTTTGTCAAAACTCAAACATTTTATTTTGTTATTGATTCCTTTGTATAGGATTTCAGATTCTATTGTGTCGTGAATAACAGTATGTACTTGCTTCTCCTTTTACTAACGAAAGTTTTACTATTAAAAGTAATTAGTCAATGCCTTTCCATGAAACAATTATTGGTAGGCGATCAACAGTTTCATTACATATGATGTCTTCTTAAAACTTTTCCATCCCGTAGAACAATAAGAGAAAATAAACTGAGAATTGTTTTTTTAAATCTAGAACTATATCTTCTTTGATAGATAGATGAAGCAGAAAAATAGATGATTTGTTCAAAATGTATTCGAATGGATCCCTCTACGCCTTTAAGTATGGTTGTCAAAACAGTAGATGCTTTTCTATCACATTACTTTGCTACATCAGGATCTGCAACATTATTGTCTAGAATATATTTTCTGCCTCTTTTTTACTTGAGAGGCGGGGAGATAACAAGATGAGCTTTGCTCTGCTTCATTTGAAGAACATTTATCACTTCAAGCAAACTTTAACTTTTTATACATATATACGAATAAATTTGCATTTGTCATGAAACAAATCTTTTATTTTCTTCCTCGCAATCATTTATTTATTAAAAAATCCTTTTTTTTTAATAAAAATTTTTTAATAATTCTGCTACCCTCTTCACATTTTTTTTCAACTTTTTCCACTTCGCCAGGACGTTGCCTTTGTCTTTGAAATAGTGAAACTACATTAACATTTTTTATCTTAATCTTATTAAGAAGACTATCGTGCGCAATATCCAACAGATAGAACAGATATATTCCATATCCAATCAAACAACAGATATATCTAACAGTAGAATTTTTCTTCTCTAATCTTCCTTCTTTTTTAAGCTTTCTAGGAACTTGGTTGTATTTTTCTTGTAATTTTTTAAACTTTTGTCACTCTTTAAAAACTTCTTCAATTTTATCTACAACGTTCTTTTTTAATCTAAATGAAATATTAACATTTTCCTGAACAAGTATCACATCAATAGCAGTGTAATCAGTGGTTATCCAATATTTAGGTTTATTTTATTTTTAATGAAAAAAAAAAAAAAACATTGAGAACTTCTTGTTTAGGTTGACAACTATTTGAACAGAATGTAGTAGACATTTGATCTGTAATTTTGTTGTTAAGATGGACAGTTTACTACTTAATGCCATTAGTAAAAAGTGTTTTAAAATAAAATATTAATTTCTTTAATAATACTTTAATTATTTTACTAGGCCTACTACAATTTCAGAGTCAAAGTAAGTTTTTAAGTTTATCGTCTTACCCAAAGAATATCTAGACAGTATGTTATATGCAGTACAGTAATTGACTATAAACTAATTTGATGGTAATGTGACTGCTGGTAATTGACTACTGATAATATGACAGGATATTTAGATATAACACTTCTGTCTAAACATGATAGATGATTATAAGTCGAGGAAAAGTTTGGTTTGTCGCTCTACAGTCATTTTTTGCACACTTTAGGCTAATTAAACCGGGACCTACCGGGTAGAGAAAAGGAGAGGGGAGAGAAATGTAAAGAAAAGGAAATGTACTGCCCTTCATTTTATTATTCTATTTCCTTCTATTCTTTATTTGTTCACATGATGTGATGTTCAAATTTTAGGAAATATTTTGAATTTTCTGACTTTTAAAGCTTACTTGCAATTCCTAAAAGATATTTTTGAAATTTGTATAGAAATCTTTTCTTAACCCATAAAATACAATCTAAGGGGGCATTTCAAAAGTTGATTTTAAGGGCACACTAATATATAATACATTAATATTCATAATTGGTTATGATACAGGTAAAAGGATTTTAAATACTTTATAAATGAACTATAAAACGATAAATATATTTAACTTACCATTGTCAACAAAGAAAAGAAAACCAATAACGATTATAAATTTAATCGCAGCCATTTTAAATGTACGTTTCAGTTACAGCAAAACTTGAAACTGAAAAGACTGAACATAACTGTTCTGTCAAAGTTAGCAATATAATTTTTTTTTATCTTTTTTTATTTACATCATACAGTAGAATCATTCAAAGGTCTCGAAATATAAATTTTAGTGTAGTATTTCCAGATTTATAGATCATTGACGCGTGCAGTAAAAGAATGTCTAATAAAAACTGCAAATATTTGACATTTCTAGGTCTTACAGTAGTTATCTTTATTATTGCAATAGAAAAGAATATCTTCGAATTTTTAGAAAGTATGGAGTTTTTAACATTCTTCAAAAAATGAATAATAAAAATATTATTCAAAACCCAAATGTTGGTATGCAGCATTTTAACAACTCATTGATACAGAAAATTGCTGTCCGATTTTTAGTGATTCGAGTTTTATTTCGAGGAGGATCAGATTATTTTTTTCCTGCATATTTTTTAAGAATTCCTTATCGACCTCAGGTACTTTCTCTGGAATTTATATATTTTTTTTTCTGTGCCTGTTACTCTGGTTTGCGTTATCGGTTTGGCTCTTGAGGTGTATAGCTTTTGTGATCAATCTTTATATTGGAGGATTTACGTAATTAAAACTATGTCATATATGAAAAATTAATTAATCATTTTCTTAACTTTTTAAAATAAAGGTAATTTATGAAATTGAAAAATTTATAAGTGATTATTAAGTATACATAAGGAATGACACATTTTCTACAATAGGAAATACTACTTTTCTACAATAAAAAAAATTTTAAGCGATTTTATACAACTATTACTATAATTTTAACAAAAGGATAGTCTTTTACACCAATAAATCATGCGAGTTGATGTTATTTGTTATAAATTGTATTGTACATCATTGTTCAACAATAACTTTTTAATTGAAACTAATTTTGTCTTAGATTTTAATATAATTTTGGATGTATGCCATTCCTTTAGGGGAAAATCAAATTTGTGAAAATTTTAATAATCCATGATATGGCAGTCCCGATTAATTTAGATTTTTATAGACTAGAGCTGAGTTAGACGCTGTAATGTTACTAAATACAGAAAATAATAATTAATTTGCTAATCACAATAAAAATAATAACAATTTACTACCTGCTATTTATGTTATCCAGTAATAGATAATTATTCGTCAGAATGATTAGAAAAATTTTGTAACACGTTTAAAAATGGATTGATTGTAAAGAATTTGTTTCGAGCGTATTGCATTAAATCACATCTTTTTTCTAGAATCCAAATCGCACACGTGTATTATACAATACAAGTATATATAATGAATACTAAAATATAAGTTCCAAATAATTACTCACACAATTTGAATTGTTTACTACATAGGTTTAAAGCTCATTTTTCGGAGTCTCCATAGACGTTGATCAAAGAAGACATTTATTAATCCTAATAAGATTTCATTTTGGATTTAGATTCTGTATAAGATTTCATTTTAGTTCTTTCGCATGTCATCCAATTGATGTTTGAAATACGTTCAAAGATTAAGAGGATGAAAATATAACAGTCTTTACCATAATTTTTTTAATGCAAAATTTTATTCCAATTTATGAGTTATATTTCTTCAAAATTATTTAAGTACTTTATAAAATTACTACTGAACCAACAAGAATTTCTGATATTAATTTGCAAACGACTGTTTACATGTGAAATTAATTGCCATAAAATCGTGTAACAGTTCATCATTATCTTCATAGTTATTAAATTCCTCATATGTTCGTAATAAATTATTCAAAAAAACGTAAAAATGTCTTCTGTTCATGTCTTCCATTATACAAAAATATAAGAATTAAACATTCGAATACAAATGTTTTCGTAAATATACATTTAGAATTATTTTTCGAAAATTCTATATTTTTCCCAATTGTATTTGTTAAATAGTTACTATATACAACTATATTTTTGTATGTAAACAAAAATTAAATGAAAAAGTAAAAACGTTAAAATTTAGCTACTCTACAATAATATTAGTAATATTATTCATTATTTTTTATCATGTATTTTTCTATTACATTTATACTTCCGTTCCACGTCTTTATACAGTAATAACCTTGTTTCAGAGTAGATTATTAAACAAAATATTTCTTAAACTTTGAAAATATTTTGAATCTAAAACAAATATGAATAACGTTGCTTGATCTAATTTAGAAATATTGTTGAATTAGTTTTAGTAAACAAGGATAGTGTGGTAAATTAGTTATGGAATTTTTTTGTATTTTATTTGATGTATGATTGATGTATCCAAAAGTAATGGTTATTTAAAAATGCTTCGATTACTATATGATAATTATTTGGTTTTAGAAAGGAGGAAATAAATGATCGAAAATGTTAAGTGCTATAGTTACAAAAATAATCAAATTATTAAAAGAATTCAGTTTAAATTTTTAAATTGATGTCTCTTGTATGTCGTTTAACTTTTAAAAAAATCTGAACTAAAAAAAATTTTAGACCATAGAACGTTAAAATACTAAGAAGTTTATTTTTTAATAAAAATATTGTACATATTTTATTAAAATAAAATTTGCATGCAAATTTTTAAAATATTATTAATAATACAACTAATCTATGATAAGTAGATAATTAACTTTTTCCTGAAGTATATTTTATTTTTACTTCGAATTTAACGACATTAAAATTAAAAATTAGACTTCAAAACAAATACATCTATAGCAAAACAGAAATCATAACATAGAAATTATATTTAATTACAAGAATTAAATACAGGTAGTTTTTAAAACATAATATCTGAAATATATGAACAAATTCAATTATGTAAAATTAACAGTCAGGCCTCGAAATGATTTCCAATATTTTTTCCACATAAAAGGGGAGCTAGCTGTAAAAGAAATTCTTTAAATCAACATATATTTAATTTTTTACACATTAATACAAACAATGTAAAGCCACCGTTTTATAAAAAGTAAAACAATAAAAGAAATGAAAGAAAAAATATTAGTTTTTTTTTGTCAGTTTTAAAAATATTTTTTTAATATGTCACTATATATATTTAAGTAATATATTTTATTTTATCTAATATATATATTTTATTTATTATATATTTTATATCTTTTTATAATAATTTTTTTATTTATCACTTTATGGTAATATATTTTATTTTATATAATATATATATTTTAGTTATTATATATTTTTATGTGTTGAATTTTATACGCATTAATCTAAACAATGCAAAAACAATATTTTATAAAAATAAAACTACAAAAAAGTTAAAGAAAAATTTTTATTTATTTATTTTTATTTTTTTTTGTCAGTTTAAAAAAAAAATCTAAAATATTTTTTTATTTATCACTATATGGTACTCATTTTACCATTGTTAAGATATTTTAAACAATAGTGTATGTGAATATTATTTTTGTGTATAGAGCAATATTTACATACACTAGAATTGTTATAGTGTATATGAATACAGTGTATTATTATAGTGTATATGAATACAGTGTATTATTATAGTGTATATGAATACAGTGTATTATTATAGTGTATATGAATATGGTGTATTATTATAGTGTACTAGAATATTATTATATACTCGCTAACCCAATAAGCTAACCAGCTAGCCCTAGCCCAGCTCGCTAATCGAAGTAATTTCTCAGCAATCCTTCTTGTGCTGTTTTGTAAAGTACTCTATTAGTTAAGTAGTATATATTTTCATTCAGTCCGAAATCCTTTTAGAGAGATATACTAGAAGAAAGTTTTGATATTCACCTGAAATAATGTTTCGAAAATTCTACTTTATTTAAGCATTATTTGCATTTTGCAGCATTAACAACAACAACACATAAAAGTATAATTATTTGACAAATCCCACTTTTTTTATGGTAAAATTCTAAATTTCTGTCATCAAGTCTATATTAAATTTCTCTTTTTTATTATATTTTTCTAATTTTTCTTTGTTATTATATTTTTCTGTAACTATTCTTTAAATTTTAGTTCCACTCTTCTTTTTCAAATAATGCTTTTGATATTTTCTATCTTAGATACAAAGTCGTTTTAAAAATTAAATTCCTTATTAATAAATTAAAGCAGTTGTTAAAAAAAGTTAAAACATTTTTTCTTGTGTGTCGACAATGTTTCATAATCGCAATGAGACACTTTTGGAGTTAGTCAGTGGATAGAAACATATGAAAACAATATAAATAATACTGCAAAAATATTAATATTCATACAGAAAATAAATATTCAACTTGTTAACAATATAAAAATTACGTGTTGTGCCTTATTTTTATATCCAGTATAACTTTGGATTTCTTATTTCTTTAAATTAATTTTAACTAAGAAAATAATTTATTGTAAAGAATATTAGCGATGATATATAATGTTGCACAATTATTATTTATAATTATTTATTATATCTTATTTATAATTATTTATCACTACTAAAAACTATAAAAATTTTTAAGGAAGTTATTATTTATGAAAATTATATGATTTAATAAATTAGTTAAAAATGAAGATGCAGCATCTGAACATAATTATACGCAAAAATTGTAAATATTTAAATAAAAGTAACTTTTATATATTGCGCAAATATTCAATATAAATACAAATATACATATATATATAATATATAATATGATGATATAATTTCTATCCATAAAATAAAATATACTCTGGTTTTATATGCGGGCTATTTGAATTTTTAATCACAAAATATAGAAAAAAGTTGTTTTACCTTATTTTAATTTCCAAATGCTAAAGTGACAAGTAATTATTATTTTATTAAGTATATTCAGTACAATAAATAATTACGAAATCTATGAATACAATCAATTAAATTTCGAACTTAAAAATTAAAGTATTTTTTCAAATTTTCAATAATATTGCTTAACACAGCAATCTTGTATTACCAAATATTAAAGGAAAAGATAGTTCATGAGATGAAAATTTGTTTATAAACATAATAATTTACATAAATATTATATTTAAATGATTCCACGCCAGTTTTTATATCCATTGTAGGAATAAAAGAAATGTTTCGTAATTTGCAATCTCAAGCTGAGTTCGTAACATTTTTTTTTCATACCTAGCTCTAACAAAACAATGAAATTATTAGTGATTTCAATTCGGGACGTGATGAACAAAAAAAAATGCATAAATCTACATGAAATAAATGAATAATAAAAATATCGCAGGGATGGCAAGATTACAAGATTTTGTAGTACAATTTTGTAATACTAGATAACAAGATTTTGTAGTATAAATCTTGATTACAAAATCTATCAATCTATCTCAGACCATTGTAAATAAATTTACATTCAGAACTCTATCATAAATGGAGTCTAGGCAAACATTGCTAAATTGTGAAAATTATTTTAAGAGCAGGATGACATTTATTCCATTTTAAGAGAATTACTTGAACGTAGTATGGTATTATGAATGATATTCTTCATTAATGTTTAAATCACTACAAGGAAACATTAATATAGCAAATCTTTTATTATTTTAATACAATATGAATTTAAATATTAGTTGTAAATAAATACTAAAATATTATTTATATTTTATTTAAATTATGATTACATTTTTTTTTCAAAGAATAGATGTAAATAGAGTTTCAGTGTATTCTCTTATTTTAGTGAATACTTTTTAGGCCATAGTATTTCAGTTGGAAAAACATTTATATTCATTTAATTTTGAATTTATATTGACTAGATTACTGACCGATTTTCCTTTTGAAAATTTAAAGCTCTTTTCATTTTTCAGAAAATTTTATTTCTGTGCACTTCTTAGTGAACGGATAAGTATCAACAAAATATACAAATTTTCAAAATCCAAAGAAGTATTTTCTGAGTTATACGCCAAATGATCAGTTATATGCATCAGCAAAATGAAGGTTCTAGTAGTCCGAAATCGGTTGATTGTGCTAAACAAGCTGGGAAATAATATTATTATCTACTGTACACAGCGTTACAATTTCTTCCACATTATTTGGCAAAGGCTGGTTCAGGGGCCTGATGGTTGAATGACTGGCGTTAGGTGCTACATATTTCTACAGCTCAGGTGTTAGGTGCTACAGGTTCGTTTCCAGGCTGTGCCATGGATGCTTGTAGGGGTTCGTAATCCAATTTAACCTGTATGTCCCGGTCCAATATTACAGTAGGGCTGGCAATCCTACTCTGTAAAAAGAAAACATCTCCCATCTGGAAATCTGCTAATATGCGGACAGCGTTGGCCCATCATAGCCTGTAGTGCCAAGGAATTGGTTAGTTAGGGTTACACTTATGGAATCCTTTTAGAGATGTGATTTTTGAACACCCCCCCAGAAAGTAAACAGTACAAGGAGCAATGAATAATAAAATTTATTCAATATGCTTGACAGTAAACAAAACAAATCACAGTTCCTATATATTATAAAAAGAAGAACAAACACGTGTGATTTCTCGAATAAAAAGGAGTTTCAACAAGACGTACGGCTTCCTCTGATGTCAAAGCGTCTAGACAGCAAAGCCGTTAATGTTAAATATCAATCCCAAGTTTGTGTTGTTTTACTTCATATGACCTTGACCAGATACTTGGCTAACATCTAGAATTTTCAAATGCCAGTTTCATAGTCACGTTTGAACAACAGACACTTTTGGGCATTCAGGCACTTTATAATTACACCTCTTTTTTAAATTATACTTTTGCGGTTTCCCATAAAAGGATTGGATTATCTTTAAACTATAGATCATGCTTTTCACTGCCAATTCATGTAAACCAGATAACATGATGTGATGTCAATGAACATGATGTCAGGACATCATGTTCACTGACATCACATCATGTATTGACATCAAACATAAAAAATTTACTGGATAATATGTAGCAAACATATAAATGGTAACTGAAAAAAACTGTATATTTCGAGGTAATCAAAACATTTTCGAATACATACCGTTTTCGACACTGCTCACTAAAATTGAAATAATTAAAAAACATAAAATAGTTAGTAAGATTCCTTTCATAAGAACAAAAAAAGAAACGCATTTTTCTTTTAAATAAGTGAAATATAGCTTAGGTAGAAAGAAAAAAAAATATAAACATTATTTGGAATCTTTTCAATTGGAATTGAATGAATTATTTTTTAATTTATTCACAAGCATATTAAATTAGACATGCAAATATTGATATTCTATGAAAATTATATGAAAAGGAAATATGCAGTACAAGAAAATTAGTCTTTAGCAATAAGAGATCAAGTGACTTGAATGAATAAAGTTGACTTCACTGCAATTATTTCTTCAAGAGCAGAGAAATTTATTAAGAGAAGCAGGATAATGATTAATTTGTCTCATTAAATGTTGAATTAATAATGTATTAAATTATAATTATAACTTCAAAGATATTAAACATTTCTATTCATCAAAAATTTTTGAACAATTTTTAATTGTAGATGTTTATTAAATTGTTTAAAAATTGCTATATAATGCATTAATAAAACTACTTACCAATTGTCCTAACCCTAAAATATAAGAAAAAATTTATAAAATAAATAGGGTTCAAATCGAATAAGATAAATATGTTCATAATGATAAAGGATTACAAAAAATTTTCGCCTTTTTTAAAATGATATAAACTAAGCCTTTCCTTAAGACTTAAAGATAATAAATGCCTTTCCTCTTTAATTTTTTTTTTTTTTTTTTGCTTAATGTGTATGGGGCAAAATTTAAATCTTATTTATTAAATAAAATATTAAATTCAACAAATTTTTTTTTATAGAATAAAATGCAATTTGTTTAAAATAAATTGCTGTGCATATTATTGATAGTTCTCCATTCTTTCATTTTTACATTTTCTCTGTATTCTTCAATATTCCATTTTTATGGAATTAATCAAACGAGTTTTGAATCATAATTCAAAGAGAGATTTATTATAATATTCTATTATATTTAGATACAAGGGGCGTCTATAAAGGTTTAGGACTAAGTTGGAGAAAATTAATATATGAAAAAAAAATTATTTTTTTTCCTTAGCTAATATACATTTTTTAAAGGCTTGTACGTCGTAGAAACATAAAATAGTTATTAAGATTCTTTTCATAAGAGCAAAAAAATGCATTTTTCTTTTAAATAAGTGAAATATAGCTCAGGCAGAAAGAAAACAAAACTATAAACATTATTTGGAATCTTTTCAATTGGAATTGCATGAATTATTTTTTGATTTATTCACAAGCATATTAAATTAGATATATAAATATTGATATTCTATGAAAATTATATGAAAAGGAAATATGCACTACAAGAAAATTAGTCTTTAGCAAAAAGAGATCAAGTGACTTGAATTAATAAAGTTGACTTCATTGCAACCATTTCTTCAAGAGCAGAGAAATTTATTAAGAGAAGCAGGATAAGGATTAATTTGTCTCATTAAATGTTGAATTAATAATGTATAAAATCATAATTATAATTTCAAAGGTATTAAACATTTCTATTCATCAAAAAGTTTTGAACAATTTCAAATTGTAAATATTTATTAAATTGTTTAAAAATTGCTATATAATGCATTAATAAAACTACTTACCAATTGTCCTAACCCTAAAATATAAGAAAAAAATTGATAAAATAAATAGGATTCAAATCGAATAAGATAAACTCCAATATGTTCATAAAAGATAAAGGATTACAAAAATGTTTGCCTTTTTAAAATGATATAAACTAAGCCTTTCCTCTTTATAATTGTTTTTGCTTAATGTGTACGAATCAAAATTTAAATCTTATTTATTAAATAAAATATTAAACTCAACAAATTTTATTCTTATAGAATAAAATACAATTTGTTTAAAATAAATTGCTGTGCATATTATTCCTAGTTCTACATTCTTTCATTTTTACATTTTATTTGTATTCTTCAATATTCCATTTTTATGGAATTAATCAAACGAGTTTTGAATCAAAATTCAAAGTGAGATTTATTATAATATTCTATTATATTTAGATACAAGGTGCGTCTATAAAGGCTTAGGACTAAATTGGAGAAAATGAATATTTGAAAAAAAAATTTTTTCCTTAGCTTTCAATCTACATTTTTTTAAAGGTTTGTATATCGTTCGTCATATAAAGAGAGCCTTCTGGAATTCTGTGTAATTTAATTTTGAAATATCGTTTACATCTACAGTTGGTTTTTTTATCTTTGAAATACTATCGCAATAATGGATTTTGAATAAGAAGATCATTTTTAGCTGCCAAATTATGGTTGAGAGTCATTATCGTTTGTTTTCTACAATAGTATTGTATGCAGACAGTTTGTAGTGTAACAAAAACTGGAATCATTCAACTATTATGAATATTGGATTCATAAAGAATGTCTTCATGTGCTCTGTCAATTTATTTGCATAAAAAACCTCAGGTCATGTTAATACTTCATCTCCTCATCACAAATTTGTAAGTTGCTATTTGTCTACCTTTAAAACTGTATTGATGGTCGAAACCTTGACAGAAGATGTTGATTGGATAACTGCTGATGATTAATAAGATATGCATATGAATATATAATTGTAAATGATTAACGATTAAAGATTTTTAAGACAAAACAAATTAAGATATCAGGAAAAGAATGATTGGAATTAGAATATCATGAAAAGAATGTAGTTTGACATGGTTTGCTTTTATAGAATAAGTTTTAAAACTTTATAGATGCTATGTATATTTATCTCATATTTTATATATTGATTCTTCTTATTAAAAAATGGAATTTGAAAAACTGTTAATTGCGTGTATAGTTATATCTTTATACAATGAAAATACTTTTTAACAAAGAAAGCTAGAGTTGTGAAAATAATGTGTATTATTTGTAAAGCACTCATACGTTATAGTCCCGGAGGAATGACATTGCTCTTAGCTGTAAAATTAGAAATTTTATTTATAAAACTATGAAATATATTAAAAAACAATTTGTAGTAGCGACATTTGAACTTAAATTTGACCTTTTAATTTTAAATTAACCCTTTACATCATACACCGATAAAGTAATAATGAACTGGAAATTTTATAGTAACAATGATCTTCATCACTTAATAAGATAAAATGACTTTAAATTAAACATTTTCAAGTTGATGAAAATTAATTTGTAAAAATAATGCTGATTATTATTTTTTTTCTGCATATTTATAGCATTTATTAAGAGTAATAAATATTAAGGACATTAAAAAAATTACTTTTTTTAATATTTAATAACCTTATCTATAAAGCATTTTGAAACCCATGAGGTAAAGTATGTGTAATAAAGGTGTTAAAAATATTGTTTTTACAACTTTAACAACTATTTTTAGAGGCTTATATTTTAAAGGCTATTTTTAGAGGCCTGTATTTAGTTTTTTACAACTATTTTTTACAGGTCTCTAAAAATTTAATGTATAAAAGTTGTGTATAACTTTTAAAAACTTATCACTCAGATAGGAATATATGTTAAATATCTTTAAACTTCAATACGAAATATTTTTTCTTCAACTTTATTTTTAAAAATATTGACATTTTTATTACTTTATATACATACCTCCAATTAGACCTGTCACTAGAATAATAGAGAACATAACTAATTAATATATGTTATAAAATCTTTTTACATAAATACGGTTAAAACTAACCTTAAATTAAAAAACTCTATATTTACAAAAATAAAACAAAGTGTTTTTTTTTTTAAGAATGCATTTCAAAATTTAAATAATTCTCAATATAAGAATGTAGATAAAAAGAGACAAATTTTATTATAAAATTATTTTTAAATAAAAATTTTAATTTTTTATAGTAATTCAATAATTAAAAAAATTATTTAGAATTATACACTTAAAAGACTATATTTTAAATTATAGACTACATTTATTCTGTGAAGATATGAAATTAAAGAATTTTTGTAAATTTTTATAAAATTATACAAAATTAAAAAAAGTTTTATTTGCTTAATTACATAATAAATTTACTTTTAATTATAATTAAAATTTTTCTAGTTAAAATATTTAAATTAAGAATTAAATATTATAAGTTTATACTTACATCCTTCAAAAAAAAAGAATGATATTGTTATTTATTATATTAAATATTAATCAAATTTATAAATTAAATTTATTGCTACAATATTAAAAATTGTGAATTATGTATAGTTAACGATACTGTATATATTTTGTTATGTTTTTGAAAATAAAAAATTTTCCAAAAAAAAAAATAAAAATAATTTAAATTTTAAAACTTATGTTCAAAAATATTAACAGTTTAAAATTATATAAACCATCCTAAAATTAAAAAACCCTTTAAAAATCAAAATATTAAACTGCGTATGACAATTGTATCATCTCATATTAAAAATGATTTTCATTTTCTCACATTTTTCGTATACTATGAGTTTTTTTTCTTTTTTGAACAATTTCAGTTCACCTATCGTTCTATCTAAGAATACATTTGCATAAATATATTTAATACTTGCATGCGGTGTGTACAAGCATTTAAATTGTGATTAAACTGAGAGAAATATTTTGTCCTATATATCTTAAAAGAAATGGAAACACCCTGTTATTTTTTTCAAATTCTAACATTACATTTCTTTATTACAGGACAATACAGGCATGTGCATAAGTTATCATTTACACTTTGAAAATTAATTAGAATTTCCAGAAAATAAAAAAAGAAACGATATCAAAATCCTCATAGTGTATAATTTCGGGTTAATAATTACATAAGTAAAATTTATGTTAATAACTAAATTAAAAAGCAATTAAGAAAAAATCTTTATTACAAAGTTTACTTTCATAAAGAATGATTCTTTCGAGTTATTTCGTATGGATGAGATTCAATTAAAGGGATAGACAGATGTTAAAAAAATAAAATATCGTATGATATAGAATACGTATCAGAGTAGGATCCCTTATAAAATTTCAAAGCAAAGTTCCATATCTATATTGAGGTACTATAAATCCGTAAGCCAGTTAGTTCTTTCTTTGGCCTTTCATTTCGCTTCTCTTATAAAATATTAGATAATATTAGAAAAAATGTGTTTCGTTTATCCAATAATGATTTCTTTATAATAAAAGCATTCGAAAAATTATTTAATCTTGTTACAATTTAATTGTAACAAGATTAAATTTAACAGAAGCTATGGATATCCTAATGATGCAAAAGAAATTACTTTAGATTACAATATTTGTATTCAATTCTCATAAATTTTGACATTAATCATTTATAAAAAATAAATTAACTCTTATACAAGCATTTTATTCCTCCTAATCATTAAACAATAATGATTAACGAAAAGTTATCATAAATCTATTAAATTATTTTATTACCAAAAAATTGTTTCTTTTAATCTATCACATTTTTTTCATATTTTATTTTCATCTTTTTCTTTTAGATAATAATTAACATTATTAGTAATGATAAAATTCTAATAAATTTAAAATAAAGCTAAAATTATTTTCAAAAGAACCCAAATGAATTTAATAAACTTATATGGGAATATTTATAATAATTATTTTTTACTTACCCCGAGAATTCCAGATACTGAAAGAATATAAATAGTGTGAAATATTAGTGATAGTGAGTTGTTCCAAAATCAAAATGATATTTAAAAACGATTTAATCGAATGATATAAAATATCGATTTTATCGACGTAATCGAATGATATTAAATATCGGTTTAAAATATCATGAAACATATTCTCTACTGTTTTTTGTGACTTAAATGTGACTTTTTTAAGTAATTATAGATATATGATTATTAAAAAATATTGATTTTTTTTAAAACGAATGAATTAAAATAAATTTCTATCAATAGAATAAATCTAAAAATGTAAATGAAAATAGGGAAAGGGGGCTAACAAATTCTAAATTTAACTCCAGATTCAAATATCTGAAATGTGTTTGAATGTGTAATTGTATGAAATCATTACAAAATGTCATGTCATACTTATCTTGATATTAATATGTTGTTTATGATGCTACTAATATTTTGAAAATTTTTAAACTTTGGGATCATTTTACTTTCAAAACAAACAGAAATTTTCAAAATACCATCCCCTACCTCTGATACAAAAATACATACACTTTTTTACTGCATAATTTAATTGAAATTCATGAGTTATATTTCTTCAAAATTGTATAAACACTTCATAGAATTACTATTTAACTGGCAAGAATTTCTGATGGCAACTTGCAAAGAATTGTTTGCACATAAACTTAATTGCCATAAAATCATGTAACAATTCATCATTGTCTGCATAACTATTAAATTCCTCATACATTCGTAATATATTATTCAAAATAATATTATTCAAAATGTATTCTGTGCCATATTTTGCATTATCCAAAAGAAAAAATATGAGAAATAAAGCATTCGATTACAAATGTTTTCATAAATATACTTTATTTTTCAAAAATTTTATATTTTTCCCAATTGTATTCGTTAAATCGTTACAATACACGGTTATATTTTTGCATGTAAACAAAAATTAAATGAAAAATAAAACTTAAAAATAAAAAGTAAAAACATAAAAATTTAGCTACACAACAATAATATTAGTAATATTATTCATTAAGTTGTTTATATATTTTTTCTGTTGTATTTTATTTCCATGTCGTTATTTGGTAATGAGCTTGTTACATATTTGATTATTAAATAAAATATTTAACTTATTATAGGAAAGTTTAAACAAAGCATTTATAAAACTTTTGATATCAGTTTAAAAATGTAAATTATTTTGAGATTGATTAAAGGGTTCAAAAGTTCATCTTTAAAAAATTTCCCTACTTATTTGCGCCTCTATTTTAAGAGGTGCCTAAGGATATTAAGGCTCCTTATTGTATTCAACTTTGTTTTAGGGATTTTCTATCCTAAAGATTTTTCTATTTAGTTTTAAAATTTTTTTCTTTCCTTTAAACTTAACTTTAAATGTATAGTTTTGTTAAACTTCTTATGATCATTTAATTTTCATGCCTGGATTGAAATTCAAATTGTATCAATATTGTAAATTCAACAATAAATTTCTTGATCATTATTGTATTACATTATTTTAGAATTCATTCCTTTTTTTCGAGCATTTATTATTTAAAGTTAAATAACCTGGGAATCAAATCAAATAAATCAAAAAGTAGGTTTTATTTTATTTTACTTTTATATTATAAAGTATGTCACTGTGTATATGTTATTTGTTCCAATTTGGCAAATATTTCCGCATTATTTTTCTGATAACCTTTATATGTACATTTATTTTACTGTATAAATATCTTCGCAGACTTAAATTTGATAATATTTGAATCATAATTTTTTTACTGTTCATTCACTGATCACATGATCACACACAGATGTATTTACTATGACTTAGTAAAAAAAGTAGACTAAGGCTTAACTTCACTCGCTTGTAATAATAATCGTCCTCATTGACGAAGAAGTTTCAAATGTTTTTATTGAACCACACAGTAGCCAAAAAATATGTTGCATTTATCATTTGAGGAAATTTTTCTTTCAAATCCTGCATAATTTTTTTTTTTTTTTTATTCTGATAAACCATTCCTGAGACATGTCGTCAAAGTTATTGCTGGCTTCATAGCTTTTTTTTTATTCTGAACCCTATACTTATAACGTAATTTGGATTAAATCTTTTTTAATTGAAATTAATTTATTAAAAATTTATTTTTTATCAATTATTCAAAAAAATTTGTAATTTCTTTTCTTTTTTGATTAATTTGTGGAAATTTTAGCTTTTCAGCTTACATCAAATTATCAAATACAGCATATTTTTTATAATTTTCATTACTTTCATTGAAATTGTACTTTATTTCTTTATAAGAAATCTACTAAGAAAGATTTTTTCAAATGCTGTTTATTTGCAAGCATATAGCAATCTGTATATAAAAATTACATGCAATTTTCTTCATGCTCTATTGCAAATGAGCACAATGGTAATCCTAAAGACTTTTTTTCTACAAATAGAAAAAGGTTTCTTTATAGAAATAGTATAGTATCCATGCATATTTTAATCATGCATTATGAAATTAATCTATATTTATAATTATAATTAATTAAAGGAATTTCTCGTTTGACTATATGCAAAGTTAAATAAACAGTAACATTTTTCGAGGAATTTTTATATTGATGAAGGAAATCGTTCTTATGTTGAAGTTTCACAATGTATAGTAACAAAAAACTTTCTTTGAAGAAGAAATTCAGAAAGTGCTAAATAATACTCTTTAATTCATACTTTAGATTATTGGCAATTAATCCAAAATACATGTCTTTTATTTTCCGGAATGAACCTCTGCTGCAATAATAATTTTTCTAACTGAATAGCACTCGCTAGTTTTGAAAATTCCATCAACCTACCTTTTGATTATACTTAAAACTGTCATTTGTATATATTCTCTTGATTTTTCATATTAGTAAAATTCCTATCTTCAAAACATTATTTGAGGTACTTTGAAAGAATTTTAATGCTGTATTATTTAAGAAAGAACTTTATATTTTAGGCTTTACTTCATGCTGTATGCAACAAAATTCTTTTTATAGAAATTTTAGAAAGAAAATTCAAATTATTTTATAAAACATTTCTGAGAATAAGGGATAGCGATTATAGATTCTGAGGATAGTCAACTGTCAGCTTTAATAAAATATCTTCAGCTATTTGTATACAAAAGTTGAAAGAAATTGGGTTAAATATGAGATAATTTACTGTTAATAAACGAAAAATAACTGACCACAGAAAAAATCAATTAAAATTATATATTTTATATGAAAGTTTTAATTTACTCTAAATTTAAAACCAATTTGAAGGTGCTAGGACAAATTTGAAAATATTTATATCCATAGATGTGCTTTTCAAACTGGTGGAAAAACATATCAAAAAAATTTTTAAGATTCTTATAACTTCTGAACTTCTTAACCAATATCATAATAATTCCAGTTTTTCACATAATCATCAAAAGTTTCTATAAAAGCATCAATTGTTCTTATTGAAGTTGGAGTTGGTGATTGCCGTGTAATGGTTAACTTGATACAGAATGATACTTTCTTTGGTCACGTTATTAATTATTTTTATTTATTTTGTTTAGTCGAATTATTAATTATTTCAAATTTTTTTAGGCTTATTTTAAAGAAAATTTATATGATTGGATTTACTGTCTTTTTTTGTTTCGCTTTATATTATGGGAAACCATATACAGTTTTTTTAGTTTTTTTTATAGTTTTTTTTATAGTTTTTTATGATAAAACTAAATGAAATTTAAATATTTATTGTTTTTAATTGCTGTCTTATAATGATATTTAATTAATGACATTTTTGTCTTTTGGTAAATATTCCAATTACAAAAAGAATACTTCGTCAAGTAATAGGAAATATGTGAATATATTATTTCGAATATTTCTCATTCATTTTTATTTAAATGAAAATAAATATTTTTTTCATTTAATGCTAATAAAAATGATAATAGTGTTAACAAATTATTTTAAAAAGTTTTCTGCGAGCTCTTATAGAATTTCTATTATTCCAGTGTTGTTTTTTAAAATTATTAAAAGCAATTTAATTTCTGAAAAAAATGCATAATTTCTCAAACTGGCAGAATATTAAAATTAAAATGTATTCTTTATCATTTAAAATTTATTAAGTTCTAATTTTAATTAGCAAGATTTCAACAGAAGAAAAATAAAAAAATTAAAACAATTTCATATTTACCATCATTATCAATCCCTGAAAATATTTTAAAAACATAAAATATTATATAAACTAAATTTTAATATCGTGTTCAGTTTGTGAATAAGTAGTTTTAAGTATGACTAAGTAGTACGCAGTTAAGATATGCCTGTTGAGCAAACACTTACTTATATTTTATACACTGTTAAACATACATTTAATTTTAAAAAAATAATTTTTCAATTTTAAGATATGGAAACGTAAAAATTTATTGCGTAATTTATTATGTATAAATTTTATAAAATATTTACTTAAAAAAATTCCATTAGTAGTATTTTAATTATTGTCTTGAATTTCTAAACGTTTATTTATTCTTATGCTATACAAACCAGTTTTTTAAACTAATAAAAGTTTTGGGATATATGTAAAGTTATTAATTTATAACTTTTAATAACGTTTTAATTTAAAACTATATAAGAAATTTACCTCTTAAAAGGTTTCCAGCTAAATAAAATCAAAATATAATTATCAAAAAAGAGCATATGAAAACAATTTATAAATTAAAGAGCAATAAATTAAAGAGCAAAATTAAAGAGCATTTGATAAATCTTCTATAGAGGAATTTTTACCTCGTAGAAAATAGCTTTTCTTAGCTAAATAATAATATTAATATGCGGGCTTATAAATTAATCAATTTACTTACTTAATTCGTCACCACCTATAATAAAGGAAAAGTTTATTATTCAGAAGTTATTTAAAACGAAAATAAACTTTTTCTGTTAAAAGAAATATAGCGTGTATTAGTACATTTAACTAAATCAAGATGATTAGTAAACAATTAATTTTAAAAATTCTTAATTATTCTTTTTATGACTACCAGTAAAAATATAAATATATCATTCTTAAGATATGATTATTAAAAAAAATTGCAAATATTTTATTTAAATATCATTTGTGAGGAAATTTACAGAAATTTTAATTTAAGAAATAATTTTCAAGAGAAATATTTTTATTCTTTGAGCTGATATTATTTCTTCTTTCAGACATTTTAAACTTCCTTTCATTAATAAAAAAATCCCGAAAACAGAGTATAAGAGGAATATTAAATATAGATGCCGTTATTTCTGCCCATGAACTAGTGATTATTTGTTAAAAAAAACTTTGGAAATTCTTGATACGCATTATAGGCTGTAATCTGTAAATAATTTCTCCTGGAAATTTCAATAGAAATGGTTTCAAAAATTAGTTTCTCTCTCACATTCTGTCTCTCCATCCAATTTTTTTGCCAAAGATATAATTTAAAATGGCAACTAAAATAAACAATTTTATCAAAAATAAGATGCAAAATATAAGAAAGTTGAATATGGCAAAAATAACCGTAATTTGTTTATTTTTATATGTATTATGCCAATAAATATATTTTTATGTGTATTATGCCAATAAATATATTTTTATGTGTATTATGCCAATAAATATATTTTTGCTTATAATATGATCCTTCTAGGTATTTATCTTCTTCCCAAATAACTTTTTAAAACGTATGAGTTAATGTTTACTAAAGGGTACCAAAACTGTTAAGCTTATACCCACATGCACAAAACGGAATTTAATTGATGCTTGATATACCAAAGAAAATAAATAAATAGGTTTGGATTTTACCAGATTCTTTTAATGCCAAAACTTTCAACTGTAACTAATGCCAATTTTAATTGCACGCAGGAAATTATGACAACTTTTATCGACTAAATATATTTCATTAAAATGTGAACACTAATTTTGATTTTCCTGATAATTTCGCTTTTATTCGAGAAAATAAATTAAGAGTACTGTTTTCGACATTTTGCCCCACATTTGTGTTCATCATATTTTGCCATACATATTTCAAATAGTAGTTTTAAGATTAGGTATTTGAATGTATTGATAAATTATAATATTAATCCATTGAGAAATATATTTTTCAGAGTAAATCTATATCATCTGGTAAACTTACCACTCACAACATTTTCAGCTACAAAATATTAAATTAAAATATCAATATAAAAATACATCATGTTCAGATCAAAAACAAAAATGATTAAAATTTGCTAACAAAAATTAAATGAAATACAATAATATAGTGTTATTTTCATTTTAATTGTATGGATTTGTACTAAACTTTTGCACTGTATCAAAAATCCTAGATAAAAACATTACATTTAGAAACCAAAATATTATTAATGAAATAATGTCTAATACGATTAAAATATACGTGTTGAAATAAAAATTGGCAGCGTTATTTTTTATTCGAATTGCTAATATTTAAATCTATGTCAACAAAACTATTTAACCTGTTAATATTTTTTTTAATTCTGGGAATCTAGAGAAAGAGGATTTAAAATATATATAATTAAAAATTAATTGTTATTTTATATTTGGAATATATTACTATGAAAAAATTATTTGTACAAATATTTTTTCATAAAATTTATAATTAAAATTAATTGTTATTTTATATTTGGAATATATTACTATGAAAAAATTATTTATACAAATATTTTAAATCTATGTATAATAGAAATTCTTTTTTTTTTATATTTTTTATGTATAATTAAATAACTGCGTATAATTAAAATATAAATGTGACAAGCTGTTATACTACAACAATATAAAAAGACTTACTTCCATCAACTACACCTATAAAATTAATAAATTCATATTTTTAGTAGCAAAATATAATAATTTCAATGATGAATTTCTATTTTTTTTAATTCAAGTTCAATTAGTTCCTTTTTAACTTTATAAATATAACTTTTAATGTTTACTTACTAATGCATATAAATTATCAATAATTAGAAAATTTTAAACCTACTGCATTTAATAAATTTTTTTAAAAATATCTATTTTACTTTTTATGTTAATGTAAATTAAATTTAGCATAACATTATATAATTACAGTAATTATCATGTATTTACAAAATTTTAGCATAACCTAAATTATAGAAAACCTAATAATTTTTTATATCCTGTTATAAAATCAGATAACTGATTTAAGTACGCAGTTACTGAAATAAATCATGAAAAAAACACAGAAAGATATATAATAACAATAATTTTATAGTACATGCTTATTTACAAATAAAACTATTTAATCAAATAAAAGATAAATTTTTAATTTTTAGTTAATTTATTTGTTTTATGAATGGATATTATTTTAATTAGTTGATTAATGGATCTAGAAATAACTGAGAAATTATTATAACCATCAATAAATAACAATTTTTATACTTAATAACTGATGGTTTGTAATTTCGTTAAAATTAATTGAGAGTAAAATTTCACAATTTTTTGTATTTTGATAAATCATCCATTAAATATAATAACATATCTTAAGATGGAAATAAATATACCTTCTACGAGTCCACCAACTAAAAAAAATTGAAAATGAAAAATAATAAAACAATTCACATTATATTAGGCATCATAATGAATTATTTAAAAATTTTCACATCCTCTTTAAGATTAAAGAACTCGGAAAAATTAAAAAAGATCTATAATTTATAATTTATAAAGTTGAATTAGAATTAAAGCCTGGTTTATAAGATAGTAAAAGTTTTCCCCTTCAATGTAGCACTACATTTGCCTTATCCGTTTAATATTATTTAATTCGATAACTTTTTTTCAGCCTTGATAATATTAGCAATATTACAAATATTTAAAAGCAAAAGCAAACTTACCAAGATTGAGAACATCTAAAAAAAAATTATTTGCAAAATAATTAAAATAATAAAGGTAAATTGATAAAACAATAAGAAAAAATACAATAAAACTGAGCATGATATATATATATATATAGATATAGGTTTATAGATATAGACCATAACGTTTCGATTATATTGAGGTCAGTTGTTTATGTGGGCGAGGGTAGATGTTTCACTTCATCCTCGTGTGTTCATCAAATCATGATTGGACAGGTCCAGCTACATTAATTGGAGCATTATCATCCTGTAAAATTCCATTTCCTGTAGGAAACAAATTTTGCATCATAGGATGGACTTGCTCAGCTAATATTTCTCTATACATCTCCACAGTGATCCTTCCTTTTAGGGTTACGATTGGGCCAGCAGAAAACCGTAACATTGCTTTTCATACCATAACGTCTCTACCTCCATTCTTGACAATTGGAAGGAGATAATCACGATCACAAGCTTGTACAGGGGTCCTAATGTGCACCTGTCCAGTTGTGGATGTGTGGGGAAATGTGGGAAAGATGATTTGACTGACCATATAACTGTCTTCTACTAATCAATTGACCAGGTTTTGTGATTGTGGCTTCAATGTATACGACGTTTTGCATTAACAGATATGACAAGTGGTTTGGTAATTGCTGCTCTGCCGTAAACGTCCTGTTCATGAAGGTGCCTCCTATCTGTAATTATTGACACACTGCAGAATCCAAATGCTGATTTTGCTCTGCGGTACTTTTAGCTGCAGTTGTTTTTCTTTTTAGAAATTACAATCCGCTTCACTCTACAGTCGGTCTCTTCCACTGTTTCTCCTTCCGTCCAATATTTTGCTTTGCAGAGCTTGCCTTGCCGCAATATGTGTAAGCTGTCATGACTTTTATCTCTAGAAACGCCTAAACACTGGGATGTTTCTGTCACAGTTGCTCCAGTTTGTCGGGCTCCTACAATCAGGCCTCTTTGAAAGTCTGTGAGGTTTGACATTCTACGCGTTTGACAAAACTCCGAGACGTATAAAACTACCTCATATTAAGATGATATAAACTTTTATATTAAAAAGAAACTGGTAGCTAAGATTACATTTTAATGCTTACGAAACTCATTCTTAAATATCTTTTTCATTCAAAGGTGTTTCCATTATTTTGATAATCATCTGTATATTTATGCTATAACGCAATGCATAAAACAATGAAATTATTGCATTTAAAGTAAACAACACAAAATCAACGTTTAATGGTTTTACTTAATCAGGACAATTCTTATTATAGACAACATTTTTTATTAAAACTTTTCAGTTAGTTGAAAGTAATAGATAAAAATATAAAAAAATATTTTTCCATTTTATGTTAATTTAAATGCAAAGTCTGGTGATTGTCATTGACAGTAAGTTCCTGAGTTTACTTGAAATAGGTAAGACAAACGCGTAATAAAGAAAGTACCTTCATTGATGTGAGAAGAGGGTATGAACTCTCCAAACTTGTGATAATCCTGCATGCATGTGCTTGTACAAAACTTTTAATAGCACTGTGAGTCAATCTTGATCTAATGAAACTCAGATGGCGTTGTAAAATATTCAACACGTTTTACGAACTCATGAACCAAATCTTAAAAGCTTAAATGTATTGCATTGAAGATAATTTGATTTTGAATGCAAATAAATAAGGTTAAAGGACAATCACTTAAAATGTAGTTAAAAACATTTTACTACATGACAAAAACATCATTTTTGTTAACATTCAAAAATAAGGTAAGGAATAAAAAATAAATTAATATAATTAAAATAACGAAAATTAACTTACTTCCTATAATATTGTTATCTAATAAAATAAAAAGATATAAATTTATTTTTTGCAAGCTTTTGGTAAGATATCCAAATATTTATTTTGAATTTATAATTTGCACTGGCGGAAGGATCCTTTTAACAAAAATTTTGTTTCATACAACAAAATTAATACAAATTAAACAAAATATTAATTATACTGCTCTAAATCCAAAATCCAACACTATGAAGGATGACTTCAAATGTCGTGAAATCTGCATCATGCGAATCTCTCAATAGGATATGCAAATGATGAGCATTTCAACACGCAGGAGTAATTCGGACAGGTTTGGCATTCTAGGTTTGACAAAATAAAAACTACTTATAGATGCATAAAAGAGTTATTGTTACTTAATCCTTATTATATATATACCGCCCCTCCTTATTATATATATATATATATACAGCCCCTCCTTATTATATATATATATATATATATATACCGCCCCTCATTATATATATATATATATATATATATATATAATAAGGAGGGGCCTGAATGGCCGAGTGGCTAGCGCTCTGCCACTCGGTACCACAGGTTTTGGGTTCGTGTCCCGGCGGTGCCATGGATGTTTGTAGTGGTTCGGAATCCACTTTAAACCGTAGGTCCCAGTGCTGATAGGATCGTAGAGCGTTGTGGGTGCATTGTTACTCCGCGTCCGTATCTTCAAGTTTCACGCGCCCGCTGGGTAATGCAAAGTGAGTACGTCTGTGCAGGGCTTGCCTTAAGGCATCTAAGACGTCCATGTCTGTATGCCAGCTGCATTGGAACAATATATATATATATATATATATATATATAATAAGGGTTATTCTTTAGACAAAATGAGGTTCATATCAGACAGAATCAAATCATAGTGAAAGGGATATGCAATCGGTGGCTATAGGAAGGTCAGACCAACCAAAGGAGATTGTTGTGCTATAATACATGAGGACAAGCATATTGTGCACTTAGCTGTGATGGATCTCAATGGTCGTATTAGAATCTGCGAGAGGTTGTATAACTCTTCCCATATGCATCACCATACTGATCCTTCATTTTGTATCTACTGTTTAACTTTATTTTCATTATTATTTTTATTATTTTGTTTATTTAGTGGTCTCTGGCCATATTTTAACAGGAAAAGGTAAGATCTTCACAATGGCACAATTCTTCTTTTCCCAGCAGATTTCATTGATGCCATGGACAGCCCAGTCTTTCGCCTATCGAACACGTTTGGTCAATGATCACAAACTACTGTTATAACTTACACTATCCGCATCTGCGCCAGATCAACTTGTGGAAGCAGCATGATCTGGCATACCTCAAAAACACATCTAAACACAGATTAACTTTTTCAACTTTATGCAAATTTATACAATCATGCTGTTTAAATTTCATATTTCGAATTCCTCTTTATTTTCATACCACTCATTCGATTCAAGTGCATATGCATATAAAACGAAACTTAAAAAATTGGAAGGTTTTGAAATGCTTAGAATTTTTCCCCATTTCAGTTAAATCTGAATTTATTTTGTGCTGTAAGCCGATATCATAGTACAAATTCATTATAATTGGGTTTGTTTTGCTATAAAATTACTTTAATAGAAATGATTTTTATCAAATCAGGTGTTTATTTTATCTATTAAAATCTAATTTTTATCTATTTGGTATGACCTTGCCGTGGTGGATGGGCTTTCCACTAACAGTGTCACGATTGTTTAATGGCTTGGAAGTGAACCGAAACAATCAAACACATTGAACACTATAGTTGGTTTAATGGGCAACTCATGCCAAATATGTTGTAATTTCTATTCAAAATATCACTGGCAGCCTAATTCACTTTCTTTATGCCGCTTATAGCGTCATCTATTAACACACTTTGGAACTTTTTTTGATGTCGTACCGCTTCCCCCTTCTTCAAGTATCTTCAGTTCAAATTTGAACTCATTATGACGAGTAGTTTTTTTTACACCATTTTGAAAGTGGGACTTTAATTATAATCACCCTGTATTGCATTTTTAATGTTATGTAATTTTAGTTGCATATTTACATTGTAATAAGCATTTACATAACTTTTTTTTTGTATTAATATGAGAATATATTGAGACCAAAACATTTTTTATATTATTTTAAACAAAATAGATTTTATCAACGTGTATTGTAAGATAAAATTAAACTTACTGCCAACCACGCTTTCAGCTAATAAAATAAAAGAGGAAGTTATGATATTTTTGTGAGATTTATAAATATATAAAAATAAAAAATAGTGATATAAAATAGAAAGAATTTTTTGTAAAATGTTGAAATTTATTTGATTGATTACGTAATGGATTTTCGAATAAACGTTGGTAGATTCGAAACATGAGTAGAACAAAAAGTTACTGTATCAATAAAGAGAGAAAGAGCGATAAATCCCTAGACATGGAGGATTTTCTTTTAAACTCAAAGAGGAAATGAGAAGGGTGTGGATATGATTATGGGCTCTGTGGAAAACAAATATTTAAAAAATTTTTAATTCATGAAATGCATTTAGAATTTATCCATAATATTTAACCATGAATTTATCCTTAATATTCATCCATGAATTTATCCATGTCCAATTTAACCATGTATCCATTTATCCATCCAATATTTGTGCATTGTAACCATTAATAAGAATGAAATTGTTGTTGAATCTACTGCAGTAAGGCGAATGACCTCAAGTCAAAATGTTCGTAATTGGAAAACTTTTCATTTAAAATTGCTATAATAATTTGCTTTAACCAGTTTCAATAAATATATTAGCTAGTTTGAAAAAAAATAGCATACAATGCAGATAAAAATTCAAAAAGGTAATTTAGAAAAATTTCTACAGAAATCTGACATAAGTATTAATTTTAAATTTACTACGCTTTAAAAGAGGAATGGTTTTTTTAATAAGATCATTTATTAACAGTCTTTAAATTTCTAGATTTTTAACAAAACAAATATGTCCTTTTTAGTTTGATAATTTGAAATTTAAAATTCTTGAAGAGGAGTTTGAAATTTTAACATGGCAATTAACTAATTCTCAATAATTTAGTACATAGCATATTTCCTTAAAATAACATCATTTTCATTGTTTAATAGGCAAAATCGCAGAATATGGGCCGCTGGGATTTGTCGTTAAAAATTATTTTCGCCGAAGTGCGCCAAGAAAAGAGTTGGAATTGTAAGTGAAGTGAATTGCAAACAATATAAGAAATCTGGATTACCACATTTGACGATTTATCGCTCAGTTGGTGCCACAAAAAAGTCGCTAAATCCCAACAGCTCGTATCTTGCAATTTGGCCCTTTTAATATACTATATATAAACAAAGAATAGGTATCTGAATTTAGAGATGCTCTCACAAATAAACAGCATTAATAGAATCAACAAATCTGAACCAAATTTCATAATAATGATAACAATAAAATAAATAGCATAAAAAAGAAAATATGAATTAGTATATTGCAAAATCAGTAATTCAAGATAGTAAAGATCTCTTAATAATTAAACAGCAACTGATTTTTAAAAAAAAATAATTATCCTATCACATATATGATATTTAGTTATTGTTAATAAAGCATTAAGACTGTTCATAAATTTAAGTAAAACACTAATATTTATATTGCTTACTCAAATATATATAGATCAACACATACTTAATTTATAATTCCATTCATAAATTTAAAAATAAAAAAGTAAAAATAAATATTAAAAAGTAATCTTAATTGTTTGGTACAATAACTCTTGAATAAAGTAAATAGTTTAAAATTAATACAAAAGAAGGAAATTTAAATAAATTAATATTAATAAAATTCTCAAAAATAGTAAACAAAGTAATTAATTTGTTTTGTTTTTAAATTTCAGTATTTCAATTATTCTTACTTTATCACACATGTTCTATAAAAATGTAGAATTTATATTTTAAGAAATAACTAATTAACAATTTCATTATTCGTTACTATGCAAAAAAAAAAAAACACCTCTCAATCTTATAATTTTGAAGTAATACGAAAAACAAAGACAAACTAATTCAAACTGCTGCAGCTATGTTATCAAACATTAAATTAAACTATTAGATGAAATGAAATAATGACTTACTTCCATTTACAGCGCCTAAAAATATTTAATTTATTAATTTTCTGATAATTATTCGAATGATACCCTCAATTACCGAACATTTAATGTTTATTTAAATAGTATACATCGTAACACTAGTTAATAAATTTATTTTATAGATTTATTTATTTATTATTACAAATTTACGCAATATATTTCTATAAATCATGCAAGTTAAATGTTTAATGATAATGAGTAAATTTATCATTTATCTGTAGTAAAACATGCTTGTTAAAAAAAATTCTTCTTACATTCTATTGGAATTGAAAAGAACATTATGCCCTTATATTTATAATTAATTTTTACATGTATGCATGAAGTACTTCGTTATATGTTTTGCATATGTATATGAAAGCTATGTATACATATGTAAAAAATATAACATAAATTAGAAAATTTACTTTTAAAATTCTATTTTTTTATCTAATTAAACCTCATTTAGAACTATAAAAAATTATTTAGAATACTCACTCTCCCATAAATATTTATTTCAAGTAAACAATAAAGAAATAAATTTTTTGTGAAAGATAGGACATCGAAGAAGTCAGAAAATTTATTACTTTAGAAACCAGTATTATGATACTCTAAATAGAAAATAAATCTTATAAGCAAAATATTTTAATGTGTTATTCAAGTTCCTATCTTTCTTTATCCAAATTTATTTCTTCTTTATATTTTTATGAGATATGTTTATTCCTTATAAATAACATCTTTTTTACCTTTAACAATGTAAAATATTGTATTAATTCATAGACCTATGTAAAATGAACTATAAATGATTAAATTTGTTATTTAAATAGGAATAAAATTAATCATTCAATAGTAATTTTAAGTTATATGAAATTGTACAACATATTAACTATATTTATATTAACAGGAATAAAACAAAGAGTAATACTTACCATCGACAACGTTTCGAACTGAAATAGCATCAAAATTTAATTATATTTTATAAAAATTGAAGCAAAATAAATATTTAAATTCATAAGAAATGTGAAAGTTTTCCTTGTTTTAAACATAAAGAAGAAATTTAAGAAACTACTTAAATTAAACTTATTTCCCGATATCAAAAATGGTTATTATTGAATGGTAACAACGAAGGAATAAGATTAAGATTCGTACGTATATAGAACCTTTAATGAAATTTTGTTCCTATTTCTATGTTTATTTTTATAACCAGCCGGTATTAAAGCAGCCTAGTAATATCTCAAAACTGGCAGATATAAAATGATTTTTTTTTTACAAATTATAAATCAGGCTTTTTTTTTTTGGAAAAAATGTAAATTATATATCAATTGTTATTTGCTATAGACGTTAAAAATCTGAATTTTAATTAAATCTAAATTTCTAGGATTTTAAATTGGAGTTGAAAAAAAATGACTTTAAATTATGAGTTGCAAATAAATTTATAATGAACATTCATTACACGCTTATTTATAGATTTAAAACTGTTATAATAGATTTGTATTACTTATTGATTTGTTATTACTTAATGATAATAAATGCCTATGTTTTAGAAAGGTTTTCTAACAGTATTATAAAAAAACGAGTGATAAAATTTCCATGTTTAAGCATCGCCCATAGTGTCAAGGACAGCTAATGATGATATTATATTAAATTGTTTAAATTCACTTATCGTCTTGATTATTTAATAAATTAATAATTTCAAAAAGCAAAACGATTAGATATATGCTAAAGAGTACATATTGAAAGAATTCTAACTTACCAGTTTCTGCTGCAGCTGTGAAACATTAAATTTATTTAGAAAAACAATAGAATTGTTTACAACAATACATTATAAAATTATAATTAAAAATGTTAGCAATGTCCCTACAGAGCACATGACCTCCCAAGAACATACTAAAAAGTACATTAAATACATATATATTAAGTACATACATCCAGTTAGCTACCAATCCAGGAGGATTAAGATATCTTTGGGATGCTCATCCTAAAAAGCCTCCGTATATGTCCACAAACTTCCAGAAAAAAATCGTTATGGTATAATGGATATCCCAATTGGATTTAGATAGGTGCATTTTTGGGACTTCCCAAACATCTGCCTAACATTTAGTGAACCATCTTGAGGAAGCACACAGATTCCCACAGAATTTGCGGTTGGGACATGATTAAAAGAGTTTGCGATGTATGTATACTTGTAGAATTGTATGTCTACACGTACTTGTAGAATTTTAGACCGAATTTAAATATTGTAATTTAAAATACTAATAACTGATAAGAAAATGTGGAATTTCTTTTGTGGAATATCGTCATAGACAATATATTACCATATAATTATGATATATTTTTATAATGATATTTGTAAATGTCTCGACTAAAAAATGTTATCTACGTTCAGTGTATAAAGGTTCATCTTTAATAAATTCGGTTTTTTAAAATTAAAATCATACTGATTGTTCCATATCGAATACTTAAAGAATGGGGCCAAAACTACGTAGTTTTCTGGTGGCATTCATTTTCATTCTGGTGGCCCCATCATAAAGAATTTCCTATCGATGGACTTATCACGCCCCGTCCTGGCATAAACACGGATTTTCATTCGACATCGCTGATTCAGTTTCTAATCAAGTTTAGAAATCGGAGAAAGTTTTTATTGAAATTTTTTTATTTAATATCAGTTAGATGCATGGAATAGTAAAATTTCTGACCATATATTCCATTTATAAAATGTTTGGAAGTTTCCAAAGTTTATTGAGCTAAAATGATAGTGTCTTCTTGGTAGGAAAGTGTATATGCTCGATATTTTTGAGATTCTAAAGAGTTTTTTTCATTTTTTTCTTCGTTTGTGATACAAACATGTTAAAATAATAGAAAAATTTCTAGAATTGGCCTTTCACTATTTTTTATCTTATAGGTTTTAGACATGACATAAAATAGGTACCACTTAGTAGCACCCTGTTGCAAATTTCATTCAAGAGCCCAGCATTGCAAAAAGTGTATTTTACTGTAATAGAAAAGACTTTACTAATAAATCAACAAATGTTGTAAAAGTCTTATTTAAACTATGTCCTTATATTAAAATATTTTATTTTTTTATTATTACATAAAAAACATAAAAATCTTAGTATAGTAGCAATAGCGGTAAAATCAACACGAAACGAAACCAAAAATTTTGAAACAATTTTGGATTAATAAATTTTACCTCACAATTTCAGAACACCAAGATAAGCATTTTTAAAATTTTATTTCAGTTTTTCAATCTAGATAATTAAAATATGAAAATTTATGGAAAATTAAAAAAATAACAGATACTTACTTTTTATGAGTCCTTCTGCAATACATATATAAACATTAAGTTGGTTGTTACAAGGCTTACATTTAATAATGCAATTGTTACACATTTAAAATGCTATGTAGAAATTTCTATGAGCAATGTTCTTTCTAGAACAAGATGTCCTTTGATGATGTAAATGATTGTAATGAACAATATAAATGATGCCAATGTTAGAATAATTAATAAAAAAATCCTTTTAATCATTGTTTTACAAAATGATGAAACAAAATTCATTTTTTTTGTGTTATTTTAGATCAAATATCAAAACTCTTATTATTCATCTCACACATTACTTTACTAAAGAAATAAAGTAAAATTAATAATGATTTTTATAATTCCCTAATTATAAACAGGATTTGCATACATACAATAAAAATAACTAAAATGCATACACAAATACAATAAAAATAACTAATAAATTATATACATACGAAAATCAAATAAAAAATTATTAAAACTTTATTTACAACAAGATTTAAATAGGCGTTTCTGCTTTTTACATAATCAACTGCCCGACTCGTGGTTTACCGGTAACGTGCGCATGCATTAGGGCTGAGGTTCAATCTACTGGCGGCTTTGTTGTAGTAACTTGCCTCCTTAGTCGGACTGCCTTGTGGGAGTTTTTCGAGTTTTCTTCCAAACGGTAGTTCCTCCTGGAAGGTACTGCCCTCCTTTTGCGTCACGGAGGCAAGTCAGACTTCTATCTACTTGTGATCTATCACAACATAAGCTAGTCCTTTCCATCCATCCATTACTCATGGGATGTCGGTCCCGCAGTGAAGATTAGACGCAACTACATAGTCTCCTTGTTTTACGATGAATTTGATCCAAGTTTCCATAAAATTGCATAAACCATTGAAAAGGAAGTTAGTTTTATGGTACACCTTTAAGACATTTAAGATATCTTAGAGGTGTACCAAAATACCCAATCGTCAATAGACCTCACAGTTAAATCCAGTTTCTTTATCAACATTTTATAGCACTTTGGAGATTGTAAAATCTTTTTCCCATTTGTGATCTGGTATATGAGCGCTAAAAATGGCTAATATCGCTTTTCCTGCGTAAGACTGTACCTTGTGTTTTTTATTTGTTTTTTTAATGCAAATATTTCCACACTATACTCGGTCTTTAGGATACCAGCTCAAACAAAATAATCGTAATTCCCATTTCCCATGATAATTTGCAGTAAACTGTGCTTATGTTCTTTCGAAAGCTTTCTCAATATCCATTTCACATAAAATTTATGGCTGCTAAGTTGTTCTGCTTATTTTTTTTTTATCCATGACCTTTACAAAGAACGTGCAACCTCACAAGTAGTTGCATGTCTTTTTATCAGAATCTTCACCAAATTCAAGGAATTTGATGACATCCTTTCCATATTAACATTTTCTTTTTTCACATTAGTCAGATTATTTTGTAATTTTAATCAACTTATACGCTTCTACATTGTTGAGAAAGGTAGTTATATTATGCTGCAAACCTACAACGAAATTCATAATCTTTGTAGAAAAAGTGCATAATCATAGGGGCATCTTTAGGTAAAGAAATCTGAAAACTGCTCTCTGTTTGACCTTGCTGCGTATTTCCAACAGTTGACAAACGTAGACACACAATTGAATGTGAAGACACAAGGAAGTGTACAAAGAAAGTTGAGTAATAAACTAAACTAGAATAATAGGGTGACATACTGTATTAGCAAAATAATGATAAATATAGTTGTAAAATTCTTTAATTTAAAATTTTCAAATTTAGCATAAGCATTAAATTAACAAAAATTAACTATTTTAAATAAAAATAATAATAACAAAAATTTTAAATGTTAGTTTCAGCATAATTTTTTTTTTATTTTATTATATTAATAAGTGAATTTTTGTTTGATAAAGAAATTTTCTTTCTTACTTTCTGGTGAACCAGCTATTAAAAAGATTTTCAAATGAGAACTGTAAAAAGTAGTTGTGAAAAAACAGAAAATTCTATTTTTAAAACTTAAGTCTAACATTCTTTTTATTTCGAAATTTCGCGCAATAATATATATATATTGCAATTTTAGAGTACCAGTAAAAAGCTTTCATCCTTTATGCATTAATAATTTTTATGTATTGCATATATTTCATTAAAGTTGAACTATAATAGTTGTTCCTAAACTTTTCAAATAAAAGATGTTTTTGAAAAATATCGAAATTGTTAAAAAAATGATTAAAAAAATCAAATTATCAAATAATTCCTTAACAAACATTTTTGTTTAGGAAGATATAGAAAAATATTCTCGATATTGAAGATTTTATAAAAACAGGATTTTGCTCTAAAAATCAATGTGATAAATGTACATTTTTTTTTTGTGTGTGTTATAAAATTCCTTCGTTATTAAAAGGAATCTCAACAGCACATATTGTTTACTTTCATAATAAATACTGTATTGAGCAGTTTTTTTTAACATATTAATAATTATGAAGTAATATAATGATAGAAATGATGTTACTGTAAATGAAACATAAGCAAATCTAGTTTCAAATAAAGTTATTTTTGAAAATGTAATTGAATTCCTCTTCAAATGGAAAAATTTCAGTAAAATAAATATTTAATTTTTTTTTTTTTTTTTTTTTTTATTCTAAATTAAAAATTTTAAAAAGTACACCTTAAAATGTTTTTTCTCTATAATTCATTTATCATCTTCTTTTCAGTTGTTTTTTTTATATTCAATGATTATATATCCTTCAACAATTATTTAAAATATAAATTGCTTCTAGTAATTTGTTTCTACAAATTTCCTGTTAACCTCTTTTAATTCTGAACTAAATTATTCGTAAAATAAGAGTGTTCAAAACTGCATAGAAATATTTTTGTTCAACCAAATGCTAATAACATTGCTAATATTTATAGAAGTCTGTCGTAATATTAGTTGAAGCCATCTAATGCCGTTTGTGTAGTATATTGTATATTACTCACAAAATATTACTTACTATTCATGTGTTTTGCTGTAAATGAGAAAAAAATTTATTTTGAAATTCATTATACTTGTTTCAATTATATATGGAAATGTTAATAATAAAAAAATGCTCTTGATAAATGCTGAAATATATTTATTACAATTATATTTAAAAATACATTTAGAAAAATAATCTAAATATAGATATTGAATATTAATTATAGGAAAAGGCTTTAAAATTCCATGGCATTAAAGATATTCTTACTTAATTGAGTAAAGCGTTTAAAAAAAATTTTTTACTATTTTTTGGTTTTAAAAATATTTTAAAATAAGAAAAAGCAATTTAATTTGAATTTAACTTACTATGATGAACATGTTGAGCTAAAATATATTTCATATGAAAATAATATATGTGTTAAGAAATAGTAAAAGAAAAAAATTAAAAATAACTATAATTATTGATTAATTTACTAAAATATACGTAAAAAGATTTATAAAATAGCTCAGGAAAAAATTATAAATTAAAACAACAAATTTTAATTTTTACTGAAACTCCTATATTATCTCTTATTAAATAATAACAGTTAAGTATTTAAAATTTATTAATAAAAACATTTTTTTGTATTTGTTCTAGTACTTGTCCTATACTTTATATAACTAAATAATCTTTAATTCATTTTGTACATTTAAGAAAATTATGAGAAAGTATAACAACAATATTATGTTTATTTTTAATTCTGTTGGAAAGTTAATTTTTAATATTGAATGCTTAGAATTAATTAAGAATAATAATAAGAATTTCAGATGATTAACATATTTTATTTCTAAATTGTATTTAACTTACGATAAAAGTAAATTATTCTAAGAACCTATTTATAAACGTTTTGTTGCATTATTAAAAGTGAAGATTTTGTAGTAGTTTTCCATTTATTACTTGGATTGAAAACTAATAACCTTGGAAATATCATTAAAAACTTTTGTGAAGATTTTTTAAAATTAATATTATAGTTCAATAAAAAGAAAGTTAATCATAATATTTCGTACATTTATTTTTTACAAAAATATTTATACGGCTAATTTTTTGTCACAAATTACTTCAATAATATTAAATACATTTTACTTCTTACAACTAATACTCTTTAAAGTGTAAAATGATTTTTATAATAATGTTATTATGGGAAGAACTGAAAATGTTTTCATTTTAAATTATATTTAAACTGTATAAGTTAAAATTATATTGATATATTAAAAGGTAACTTATAGGAAAAATACAATGAAAACCTTGCAAAAAAATATTTATTTTTTATTTTGATTTATATTTTTATTTATTTTTTACCTACCTAAAGGATTGTCTAAAAATTAAAAAATTCATTTTAGTATAAAATATAGTTTATTATTGCATACAATACATTAATAATAATACAATACATAATTAATAATAATATAATACATAATTAATGAAAATCAAATTAGTGAGAAAAGAAAACTTTTGAAAATTTCTATATATAATACAAGTTGACCTTTAAATAGAGGTAATAAAGAAATTATTTCCGTGTAGTTGGTGTAGTTGCAAAATTATATTAGCATGTAATTCTAAGAGAAAAACATTGATTTTTTCTTTTGGGAACTTTATTTTATTTCAAATATTTAAAGTAAATAAATATCAAGTATCAATTTCCAAGGTAAACTGAAAACCACAAACCTGAACAAATAAAAATATTACAATTTTATTGATTATTAACGTTAACTTTATTCGGTTTTCCTATAGGTTTGAGAAAAAAATAAATTTCAAGTAGAACGATAAACAATCAAACAGATACAACAAAAAGAAGCATATAAAAATAATTTAAAGGATAATTTTTTTACTATTAAAAGCAAAACTGGAACTTCAATTAAATATAACTTTACTTACTATTATTATATTTTAGAAATCTTTGCAAAAAAATATAAACTTACTATTAGCAGAAAAACAAAGCAAAGCTAGGATTAGGATAGTTTCAAATTGAAGAAATTCCATTGTAAAATAGTTAGCCTTTGCAGAAAATCATGAGTCAAAATGCGTTCACTTTACTGCTGGTGTGTTATTTTATTTTAATAGACATTTTTATTTTGGTTCTTTCATTGTAAACTAGCAGCTGAAAAAACACCCTTTTTTTTGGTTTGGTCAACATAACATTTAACAAATTTTTTTCATATTGAAATAATTATTTTATTCGAACAAAATATAAGTATTTTATATATGAAAGACAATGTGCAGTGTTATTTACAACATTATATATAATTATTATTAGTTTTAACTGTGAAAGGATTTGATATCTAAATCAGTTTTTAATAATTAGAAGAGTAAATCTAAGTTTAATATTAAATATACTGTATATATATATTTAAATACTTACAAAAAACAAATTTTTCTTAACAAAATTGCAATTGGAAGGCTTTTAATCGTTCTAACAATGTCGAACTTATTACCTTCAACATAAGATTTTACGATCTCAATGTTCCATAAGTGCTCTACCTTCATCTAAACTCTTTTCAATGTCTCATACTCTAACGGTGAATCATCATGAAAGCTATAAATTATACCAGCCGTTTCAAAATAATGATTTATTTAATTTGAAGCTATAAATGCTGTGATGAGTTATAATTCTAGTTTTGAAAATAGAAAAAAATCATAGATATGAAAGTGTGCGGTAAATTTTCAATATGCATCTACATTCTACTGAAATAAATACCATAAGATGTTATCAAGGTATATAACAGCATTATAATTATCATTATGCATTTCTATTAAAGTTTTTTTCTGTACTCATCTACTTCTGGGTGAGTTGTGCGAATATTAGAAGGAATTCGTTTTGCAGTTTTTATTTCTGTTTATCTTGTTGATTTATAAACAGTTTTTAAGGTAGTATAGATAGTATTTCTTATTTATTTTAATTTTCAATTCAGTTAAGTCACTTGTATTTATATTTATTTTTTAATTTTCTTATCTAAGTTTTGTTAGAGAATTAATGTAAGTCTAGAAGACACTACACCTTCAGTGGGTGAGCTTAGAATTTAGCATGGTAGATAACATTACAAATTCTAACTTCATGGAATATACCTTACTTTCATATCTAATCGTGCAATCCTTTCAAAATTACGAACTGTATATGAAAATGGCACTCGTTCCTTTTTCATCGTATTCGAGGTTCACATCATAAAAAAGGAAAGCATATCAAAAGTAATTACTGTGTAATAGATTGACTACATGTGTATCACTCGACAAGGCAAGTTATTCTCATCTACTACTCCCTTTGATACTACCAGAGAATTAGCAAACATAAAAACCATTATGGGAGTTCCAGTAATAGCGTCTCTTTATTTAGAGAAGATCCGATTTCTGCTTCATAACATTCCAACAGATATATCACTCGGTGAACTTTCATCAAAATTGGAAGAAGAAAATAATTTCTCTGTCACAGAACTTACGATTTATAGGAAAACGAGCAAAACCTACTTTTCTACACTGGTATTAGTTACTATATAAGGTACATTCTTGCCATAATATGTTACATTATAGCAAACACAACAACACATTTCTCTGTTTTATGATAAACCCCATCAGTGCCATAAATGCTATTCATATAAGCATCCAACAGCAAATTGTAAAAATTCAATTAGCTGTGAATTTTGCAGTGTCCGATATCCTATAGACTCGTGCTTGGCCCAAATTCCTAAATTTATCATTGCAGTGAAGCACATAAAGCCACTGACGTTCATTGTCCTAAACGTAAAGCTAAAGAAAAATTTCTGCAATTTAAAACTAACAGACATTCTTTTATTAAGTCTCGGTCTCCAAAGGAGGACTCATTCTCATCTAAATTAAAACCTGGCACTACTATTTCATGACCTTAACAACAAAGGACGAAATTGCAAAACTATTTCAACAACAAGACTTGGAAACACAACATTTTGTCAAATAAGTCTGTTAGGCACAGGCACATATCCAATTTTCAAGAATCTCTTAAAACGATAATTGAAAGTATAACAGCATCTCTCACCTCTTTAAGTCAAGCAATAAAAAACACTTCCGGTTACTTGTACAATTTCTCCATTTAAGGATAAGAAAGAAAAAAAAATAAAAACGAAAAACATTCTTCAATCCAGATTTCGCACAAAGACATATCCTAGTAATTCTAAACTCCATAGATTTGAATCTCCATTATGACTGATATGCAAAACCCCGGATACTGTTAAACACATTTTGTTTGAATGCATAAAATATGTTGAACCAATAAAAATCTACAAAGAGCTTTTGTATACAAAGTTCTTTTTTCGTTTTTCTTGCTCTTGGATAGTTGATATGTCAGAGGAGGCTTATTATAAGACAACAAAGATACTTCAACTTTTTCGAAAAGTCTCGTAATCCTGTAAGCTATGGGGTATCCCACTTTTTCTTTTTGGGATTATTTCTTATTCACTTTTTATTTCAAGTACTAGTTGTACTTCGTATGTTCTAATCATCTTTCAACTGTTAAAATATTATGGTTTATTTGATCTAAAGTTTCATCCATGTCTTTCTTTTTCAAATTTACTCATCTTATTTACATTCTTTTGGTTGTTAGAAAATACGAGCAACGATTCTTTTGTTTTACAATGGAATTTTTAATCACTCATAGACATGAATTGAAGAATTTCGAGTTTTAAAGTAGTTTCTTTATAAAAGTATCATTTTCACTTTTTTCAAAGTCTGTTATCTGCAATATTTTAAACAGCATTTTGATAAATTGAGATAAAGCATCATCATCGAGCATACATCTTAAAGTACCAAATCCAGTCAAATTTTTGCATATACATTAAATACGAACAAATACATTTAAGAAGTAGTGGAAAATTACACAATAACAAAAAAGAAGCAGTGGTTCCTTTTTAATTTTTGCTTAATTATTTAATTTTTAAGGTATGTGAATAATTCAATACCCTACATTTAACAACATAATTAACAATATTTATGACATTTTTTCATATAAAGTTTATCGTTGGACGTCAATACAAGTACTTCAATTTCCGGATGGTACAGGACTTCATGAGAACATAAACTGTTCATGTCTGTGTCAATACACAATCTATTAAATTACGAACGTGTAACAACTATCATAGAAGATAAAATATGTCCTTCACGTTTTTATATCTATCAAGATATCTATATGAGATCGAAGATTAAAATTTAAATCACAGTCGTTGTTCTTGGTATTGAAGAGAATAAACCACTTTCACGGTCCAGAAAAATGAAGCATTTTACATTAGTTTTATTTAGCGTCATAGCTGTTGCTTTAGTGCTTGAATGTAAGTAATATATGATTCATGTTTTGAAAATTATGCATAAGGTCTTAATGAATTGCACTTTAGTTATAATTTTTTTTCAATTTTTTTTAAATGAAGAAAAAAAAAGAATAAATAATTAACATATACATATGTATTAGTATATTATACTATAATATTAAACTTTTCACATCTATGTGTCTTTCCGCTACAAAATATATTCTCGAGATAAATTTTGGACATGATTGACTTTCAAAAAATTAGTCTTTCTCAAGTTACAAATTACGAAATATCAATATTTGTACCTAATTAGAATAACAAAAACTGTCTCATTAATAAAATATAAAGTGATTCATTAAAATTTATTTTATTTGTTAAATTACTCACAAGGGCTTAATGAATTGCATTTTAGTTATAACTTTTTTTCAATTTTTTTAAGCGAAGAAAAAAAAATAATAACAAAGAATATATAATCATGATATATTTAATGTATTTATTAGTATATTATAGCATAGTATTAAACTTTTCACACCTATGTGTTTCTCCTCTTCAAAATATATTCTCCATATAAATTTTGAACATGAATGACTTTTTAAAAATTAATCTTTCTCAAGTAACAAATTAGTAAATATCAACATTTCTACCCAATTAGAATAACAAAAACTGTATTATTAATAAAATATAAAGTAATTCATTAAAATTTATTTTATTTGTTTTAAATTACGGTTTATTATCGCAAATAATATTTATTCCCTTGCTACATAATAGAAATATGTGAAGATGTCTTAGTAAATGGAATATGAAAAAGAAAATTTTGGCATTCATTAGATTCAATTCTTATTGAATAAGCTGATTATGTGTTTATCAAAATGATTGCAAACTTCTCTTTCCCAAAATTTTGTAAGAATACTTCAAAATTTTTTTAAATGCAAGTTTAATATAATAAAATATATATTAAAATGTATATATATATTGTGCAGTTTATTGTTTAAAAAATATATATTTGTACTTACAAAGATTATTAAAGAGAACAACATCCAATGAAGAAACATTTGACTCCTTGGATTTTAATACGCAATATATATATATAAATAATTTATACAAATCCATCTAATATGCTTATAATATATATCGTAATAATGGGTGTTCAGTATATGATATAACATTTATGTATAATATATCATGCATAATAAATTATTATTCATAAAAAGCTGCAATTGGTTTCAATAATTATGAAACATTGTCAGCATTTTATGCATTTTTTTTTTACATTTTTTTTTTTTTTTTGGTTTAATAGTAGTTATAAGTGTCTTACTTTTTAAAATCGTAAATCTTTATCTTCTCTTTTTAGCTGTTAATGCAGGTATGTATTTACTTTTCTGAAATACAGTGAGCGATTGATTATAACCATAATTAAATTATACATTACATATACTACTGTATTACTCATTATAGAATGCAGTACAAAATTGGGTGGTCAAAAAGGATATTATTCTTTTAATTAAACAATGAATAAAACATTACTTAAATTCCATGTAGTGAAAACAGTTTAAAAAAAATTTTTTTAATATAAAGCTATTGGAGTTGCACATTTATTAAATGCTTTATTTATTACTAACAAATCAATTTTCTATTTTGAGTCTTGCCTATTTCAAATACTTTAATTAGCTCTCTATTATTCAATGCTTCTTAAATTATCTAAAAACATTAAGAACTGAAACATCAGATAAATTTTGAAATGAAATAATACTGAAAATAAATTTTTCTCGTGTTGTAGTTTTAATTTAATAAACAGTATTAACATAAAAAAATCACCATCGGGCGGGTTGTAGAGTTATGTGCAGTGATTGTTGGGAGTGAGAAAAGACAATTACAGTCGCTGGGATGTTATGGAACGCTACTTATCGTGCTTTAACTACAAGTTACAGTACGTTGGAAATCACGATACTTGACTCAATAACAACGCGAGTAACTAGTGTGTAGAAGGGTTGAGGTTCAAATCCGTTGACAACATTGATTTTGTCATTGCCTTCAGGTGACACAATGACGATTGTGGCAATATGTGTAAAACCATATCGTATCGGTAGTCATGCAAATTGGTGAGGGTTATCCCTCATACGATTTACAAATGAGGAGCAGTTAACTCTAAAAATCTTTCCGGAAGTACCAAGTACGGGTACAGTACCAAGTCCATAATCCCAAGTACGGGTACAGTACCAAGTCCATAATCCCAAGTACTGGGGTTGAGGTGTGGACAAAATAAAAGAAAAAAACCTGTTCGAAACGAAAGTTGATTGCTTTCTATAGTTTGAAAATAAAAAAAGAAAATATTTAGGAAAATAAGAAATCAAGTAAGATAATTATTTTTATTTTATTTAACTTGTGTTACGTGCCAGAAAAAAATTACGTATATTTTTTATTTCATATACATTAAATAATAAGTTTAATTATATTCAATTAAAAATATATGATATAAAAGAAATCAACTTTTTAAAAACAAATTTTTATTCCTTTATTAAATAATGAATTATTTACTTTTTTATAATATTTAAATTATTTATATCTTGAATATAATCAAATAATTGTATTCTTCTCAGATCATATATCACTTTATTACATTGCTCATATTTATTTTTATTTTAGCTTACCACAACGGAAGTAAATATATATTTTAGTTTTCACATTCTATGGAATTAATTGCATTATATAAATAATAGTTTTATCTTATCTACTCGTAATGTATATTTTACAGACCCTGCAAATGTAAAAATAATACAATAACTACGAAAAATTCGGTATCTTTGCTGAACCTTTATTAAAAATAACATTGCTTAGGAATTGTGCAAATATTTATTGTTTTACAAACACATTTAAAGTCTTTAGTTTATTCAAAATCTTTTTTTTTAAGAAAAGAGATTTGAATGTTTAATATTTGTTGCTTTTAATTTATAAAGTCTATATTTATAATGCCAACGGCCGTACCATGCTGAATATACCGGTTCTCGTTAAAAGCATCATTGGGCGCGGTCAGTTTGACCACCTGGGAACACTTGCCGTTGGCAAATTTGGGACCTGAATGGCCGAGTGTCTGCGCTCTGGCGCTCGGTGCCACAGGTTTTTCGAATCCCCGGCGGTGCCATGGATGTTTGTAGTTTCGGAATCCACTTTAAGCCGTAGGTCCCGGTCTTCTATGACTGTAAGAGCGTCACGGAGCAAAAAGTCAGGCTTCTACCTACGGGTTCCATCACAACAGAAGCTGCTTCCTTCCCCTTCAATCATTCCATATGGGCTCAAGTGATAAGAAACAACAACAACATATTTATAATTTTCGTATTTATTTAAACGTTTATTATTTTTCTCATGATAAAATTGTACAGGTGTTTAATAAGTAATAGTTGCAGGCCCCTACAAGTATATAAGTCACTATAATCTTGTGTCACTTGAAATAAAATTCTAGAACACAGAATTGAAAAACTCTAAAGATACAAAATGGGTAAAAAAAAAAAAAGTTCAATGTGATAGATGCAGAAAACAAACTTATTTAAATTTTGAGATACGTATATGCAGAAAACGAAAATCTGTATTTATAACCATAGGAGATAAATAGCCACTTAAAAGTTGCTTTCTGAACGAATGACCAATATTAAAAATTATTTTTACGATAACAGTATACAGATATAATAATTCCGAAAATACTTTTAATTTATTATTATTATTATTATTATTGCATTTTATTTCCTGTTTAAAATATTCTTTAAAAGAAATTTTATTTCTTTCTCTACTGTTTTTTTACAAAATTTAAAAAAAAAACGTCAAAAATAATCATTATCTAAGTTTCACTTGTATATTTTGAGATTAATTTTTAGTTAAAATATTTTCATAATCCTAATCTATAATTATTTGTTTTTTTAGCTCGTAAAACACGTAAGTAAAAAAAAACGAAGAATAATTCTATAATATTAAAGACGTAAAGTCTTTATTAATTATTTTAATAATCTTGCTTAAAAAATATTAAAAAATTATACAAAACGGAAAAATGTAATTTCGACCATAATATAATTTTATAGGCAATACTACAGAAACAAATTTACTTGACAGTAAAACTTTTTCTTAGCTGTCGAAAACGAATAAATAAATTTTAAAAAGATATATATTTTTTCATTTTTGTGTGTGTGTGTGTGTGTGTGTGTTACATGAGTGTTACATGAGTGTAATAGGGGCCTGATGGCCGAGTGGCTAGCGCTCTGGCACTTGGTACCACAGGTATCGGGTTCGAATCCTGGCGGCGCCATGGGTGTTTGTAGTGGTTCGGAATCCACTTTAAACCGTACCCGGTCTAATAGGATCGTAGAGCGTTGCGGGGGCATTGTTACACCGCGTCCGTGGCTTACTATCAAGCTACACGCGCCCCCTGGGTAATGCAAAGTGAGTAACGTCTGTGCAGCGCTTACCTTAAGGCATCCAAAACCAAGCTGTCTAAGTGTTTGCCAGCTGCATTAGAAAGAAAAAAACATGAATGTAATAATTTAATTTACACTATTGGAAATTTTAAAGGTTTTAAAATACTTTTAATTATATAAGGATGTTGAGGTTTGATCAACATAAAAAATCTAAAGACATTTAAAACTGACTTGTAGTGTGCAGCAAGCAGATTTCACCGGGTGTGGTTGGGTCGAGTTACTTTAAGTACAGGTTGGAGAACTCACAGCTTTATTGACGCAGACGCAAACGCCACACACATGTAATTAGAGACATATAATATTTAACACATTTAAAGACAGATAAATATAGATTCGAGGAAGGACTCCACTTCTAAGCTGAAAACCTGAAACTCAGGTACGCACAGGGGCGGCGCGAAAGATACTCCTTCTCTGGGTGAGAGTCTATAGGCCAACTACTACGTAGGATTACGTTAAATTTATTTCTTCTCCGCGTGAGAGACTGTAAACAAAAAGTTTCTCAACAGAAGCGTGTGGTTGCGCAGTACTTCCTCTCTGATGAGAGTCTCGAGACCTATCAAATGCCTCAGGGGGTGTCTCCTGAACGCCATAGGAGGCATACTTGCCAGTGCGTAGGGGGGAGAAGGATTACAGACTTCATTAAATCTCATTCCAGAGCAACGATATTCAGGAACAATTATTTTGTTTGTTTTCTCAATTTGTTTTGTTTGTTGTCAAATTTAACTCAATTTTTTTTTCCTAAAATATCAAAAGGAAAAAAAATCAATTGTTGTTAATACTGTCATTTGCTGTAACAAACACGAAAATTAAACAAAGAACATTAATCTATTTTTTTTTCAATTAAATTGTAATTGGAACTTAATGACTTGATGAAATTTCAAAATTTTCGTACGAATTTTTGCTTGTAAATTTTGATTGATTTTTTTTAAGTGAAGAAAATAAAATACTAAATATCTAACTTTTTTATCTTAGGTCAAGTGAAAAGTGAGTAGATTTAAAAATACTATTTTTAAGTGATCGTAAATTCACTTTTAATGTTTAAATGATAAATGTCTAAATATAAAACTTCTTAGTTATATAAATATATATATATTTATATACATTTAATATTACGTTAATAAATAAACATTTAATATTAACTTTTATATTAAATTAAAATTAAGCTTAATTAAAGTTAATAACCATTTAATAAGTTGATAGCATTAATTTTAATTTTAATTAAATATGTAATAAGTTAATAGCATTAATTTTAATTTTAATTAAATATTTAATAAGTTAACATTAATTTTAATTTTAATTAAATATTTATTAAACATTTAATATTACGTTTTTAATCAAATGTTTATTCTAACATTTAACTTATATCGTTCCAATTAATGTTAATTATATTTATATCTTTTTTTAGATAATCACAAAATCAATGGAAGTAAGTTTTCAATATTATTTTTTTTAGTTAAAATGTACACTACTTTGAAAAGTTTTTTTAAGTTATGAATTAAATTAGCACTTGAATATTTCCATAAGAAAATAATTGATTGATTGAATTTCTAGCAAATAGTAACAAATAGTTAAAAAAAATCAGTATTGCAGTATCAATAAAATTTTGCTGAATTTAAATTTATTTAATAAATACTAAAAGTAGCATTTTAAAAAACTAAATATGTTAATAATTTTTGTCACTTTTATTTTTAACATTTTTTTAATCCAAAGAGGAATACATTTCTTATAGATTTTTAATTTCGAGGCAGATTATATGTTTGGTATAGATAAATTAGTATCTATACAATTATAATATTTTTAATTAATTTTAATGTTTTCATTATTAAATGTTAATAAAAACATAAATGTTAAAAATGAATTTTAAAATCTTTTTTAATTACAAAATGCTCCTTACTTTTCAGCTTATAAAACACAAAGTATGTATAATTTTAATATTATGCTTTAGATCTCAAACGTTATTTTAATAAGTATCATGATAAAAAATAATTAATTAGTGTAATTAATAATGTAGTAATGCAAAATAATGATGTGGTCAGGCCAAAAACAAGGAAGTATAATAGAATAATGAATGTTTAATGATGTATAATCTAATAATGAATGTTTGATGATTACTCAATGATTTCAAATAAAATAAAAAAAAATCATGACATGATTCATTTTAAAATATATGTGTTTTAAGTTTATATATATAACTCTTTATTATTATGTATGAAAAATCCCACAATTGTATAACAGAATATTTGAAAAATCGTTTACTCATACATTTTTAATAATAATTTAAAAAATATTTTAAAAGATTCTTTTTAATTTTAAAGTTTCTAATTTGTAAAAACAAATTACATTAAACTGAAATATTTTTTCCTATTGAATATTGTATTTGTAATGTTTTTGTTTTATTTATTCCTTATTAGATGGATTGATAAAAGGTAAACAATGATTATAATTTTATGTCTTTATTTTGTATTTTGTCCACAAACTTTTTCTGTTTCTTTTTTAAATTAATGAAATCAATAAAATAAGAAAGTAAATAAATAATTTTCGTTCAATACTTTTGAAGTTAAATTACTTATATGAGAATCAAGATAGCAACTTCAGAAACCTATTTTGTTACAAAAGTTGGAGGGCCTATTTACTAATTTTGTATGCTCATCAACATATATGTTTACATTGATAAAGTGGGTATCAGACAATTTCATTAGAATAATGATCGTTTCAATTTACCGTAGTTCGGTTGCTTGTGTTGCTTTAAGTTGCTTTCAAATGAATTAATTCAAAACAATTGCCCTATTCATAGAAGGTTCAATGTAAATTTTCCTTCAGATGATGCTTAAGCATAGATTTACTTTTGGTGGATAAATTAGTATAAAGTAAAAAAAAAATAGTATAAATTAAAAAAATAATTTTTAATCAATCTTTTTGAGTTAAATTACTTATATGAGTGTCAAGATAGCAAGTTCAGCAATCTATTTTGTTACAGAAGTTGGTGGGTCAATTTGATCAATTTGTGCGCATCTATATACGCATATCGACATTCCTTGTGTTACATTGATAAAGAGAGGATCAGGATCAGTCATTTTTATTAGAATAATGATCACTTTAATATATCATAGTTGTTGGTTGTTTATGTTGCTTTAACTTACTTCCAAATGAATTAATTCAAAACAATGGTAATATTCAGAGAGAGTTCAGTGTAAATTTTCCTTCATACGATGATTAACCATTGATTTAGCTTTGGAGGAGAAATTCACCTAGTAAAAAATAAATATCGTTTCTTAGCTTTCCTAAAATATTGTTTCTTAGTCTTTATTCTTTGTATATAAAAATGAAAATTTTGTAAAAAGATTAAATTTGTAAGTACTTAAAAATTATCATCACGGAGATAAAAGAATCGTCAGAAAATTTATTCTGATAATAAATTTAATTTTAATAAGGAACTAACAGTTAAAATATTGCATCGATTGGAAAATTGTAATAATTTTTATTTAGTCTTTACATACCTTACCTTTGTATGAGCTACTGTTACCTTATTAGTAGATGTTTAGTCATCATACGAACAAATCAAATCTGTTGAATTTAAATAAAAAAAAATAATGCAGTGATATAAAAAATATTAGAAGCATTACATTAACTTAAATTGCTTTCATATATTAAACTTCATGAGGATTTAAAAAAATATCCCAAAAATATTTTTATGTATTAACATCCTAATTATTTACTAATAAAATTTATATATTATGATTTATTTAATGAATAACTATATACTTACATAGATAATTTGTTTTTCTAGATGTTGCAAGAGGATGTAAGTATAAATGCATTATGTAGATTTAAAATTGGTTATATGTATAGATAAATTTATATATACCATTAACTAATCCATTAATATGCCGCCGTTAAGCATAAAGTTTGTTTGTCTTTATTTTCCACAAACTTTAGTGGAAGATTTATACTTCCAGTAACAAAATGTTTTAACTAAGGTAAAAATCAATATTGCAGAAAGTTAAAAATATAACACTGTATATAGTCCTTTATTTCCTATAGTAAAAATTTACATTCATCCTACTAAACGTATCTCAAAGTGTGGCAATCATTGATCGAGATATTTAACTTCAAATTTTGGAAGTTTTTTGGATTTCATTTAAGGGGTTGGTTATAAAATTAATTGACTCAATTCTAGTTTTAAATTAGGCTTCCCTGGCCTTAAACATAGATATGATTACCACTTTTTATTAGATTATTCTTCAATCCAACTATTTATTTATGATCATTTAGGAATTTAAAATAATCCTATTTTTCCTTTTTAATTATTTAAATATGTCCCGGACATCGATTTTATGTTAAAAATTCTTAAAAAATTAATATAAAAATTTTTTAAAAATGTGATATTGGAATATGGCTTATTGTAAATGGAAATTAGGGATCATCTACGAATAATATTCTTTTTACAAGAAAATCGTGAAGTTCTAAAATAAAACTATCCATTTAGAATGATTTATAATTTATAAATTCTAAATTTTCAAATTTAAGTTATCTTATAAATAGAATTCTTTTACTTGCAATAATAACTTCTTTTACTTGCAATAATCCTAGTTAAATATTTATGTTCTTTATTTAACTGTTCTTTAGTGGTTCAAGTAATTTCAGATTTACATATTTCCTTCTTATTAGGGTAAAAATAAAGCACTTTTATTAGAATCAAAATAGATAAGTGCAGATATATTTATTGTCCAATAAATATTTTTTTACATTAATGTGACTAACATTATCAATACATAATTAAAAATATGTCAATGATTTTATTATTTTTCGACATCCTTAATTTTAATTTCTTATGATTTTACATTATTTTTAATTTCAGTCAGAAATGCTGGCAACGGTAAGTGTCTTTTTAAAGTATAAAATTTAAAAAAAAAAAATTTTGTTAATTATGTTTATTATGCCCAATTTAAATTTAAAAAGTTATAGTCTATTAATTAGCCTGTTCTTTTTAAGATATTTAATTTTGGAATAAAAATAAATGTATAGTTTTTGAAAAGCAATTTATTTATTTTCTAGTTACTCCTTAAACGTAATAGTTGTTGTGTGATATTTTTTAATTAAAGTAACAAATGAAAATAATCAAGTTATTTAATTAATTTTGCTGGAATGAAACTTCTATTTAATAATTTATATTATTTATATAAATTATATAGACAAAAATCAATATATTATATAAATTTTTATCCATTTGTAATAATTTTGATCGTATACATATGGATAAAGATAGTCACATGTAATTTGGTGGCTTAAAAATAATTTATTCCATTTTAGACTGATATTATTAATATACTAATTTTTTAAATAGTTTTTATAAAGTTTCAGATTGATTAGAAGATAAGAATGGAAGAAAGCTGGAACGAATTAATTAGAATTAATGCTTTAGTTTTTAAATTTTACATCATCTAAAACTATCCAATTATTTTCAAATTTTTAAGAAAGAAGATGCATTTATTAAAAAAATATTATTTTCAAGTACTATATGAATATATTGAGTCTTCAAAAGTCTTCGTCTGTATGCACAAAAAATGATGATTTTAGTGATTCTTTTTTGTTTTATTTATCGAATTCTTTATTCATTAGTTTGAAATAATATATATTATTTTCCAGTAAACTATCGGAATACTTTTATTTGCTGATTTTAGATTTAGAAATTAAAAGAATATGATTTTAAAAACTAATGTATTTTTTATAAAATGTAAACGTGTTCACGAGACCATTTCACAAAAAATTTAACAATATTCTTATTGTTTTAGGCCTCATTAAAAATGGTAAGGCTCTTTGCTTTTAAATTACTGTATCGAGTTTTGTTCGAAATTCCAGATATATATAAATATATTTTCTGATGTAGCTAAAAAAATTTCGGTTAATCCTAGATCATTAAAAGTATTCAATTTGCTAATTGAATACGTTAATAATTGCTAAAAGTAAAATTTACTAATAATTAAATAATTGCTAAAAGTAAAATTTGCTAATTTTCGAAAAAAAAAACAGTATAGTAAAATTTAAAAATTTGACAATTTTAAATTGTTTTAATTTGTTGACTTAATTGTTTAGATATTAATTTCCTTTTTAGCTTATAGTATATCTAACTAATAAATATTTACAGTAAAATTTTTTTTACTAATTAAATACTTTTACTATTTTCACAAGGAGATATATGTTTAAATTAACGAAGTGAAATTTTCTAAATTTTATTGGTATATTTTATTGAACAGTAAATTTATCTGTTTTATTATTACAATTGCGCGTAAAATCGTAAAAAAATTCTGATGATAATGTTTGGAATAAAATGAATATTCAGACAACAATTAGAAACCAATTTACAGAAATAAGAATTTAATCAACTGTATTCACTCTATTTTTAATAAATAACCAGAGTCAGAAAAGCGTAATATGTTTGAATAATTAACTTTAATTTTTAATAACAATTTGCCTTTATTCTTGGATTTTGGTTGAATCAGAAAATTATTTTCATACCATTTACAGAAATTTTTAACAAGTGTTTTAAATTTATTAAATTTAATGTTCTAATATGAGAATCTAATTCAGTTGTTTATACTTTTCTTCTATATAGGACAAGACATTGGAAAAAGTACGTATAACATCATAAGAAATATAGTAAATTATAATTAATTAATAGCACTTAATTTCATTTTATTAGAATGTTTTATTTAATACCTCGTTATACAGTTAATTAAAACACTAATTGTCACATTATAAATTTTCATTAATAAAATCTTGTAATTTAAAAAACATTTTCCTTTATCTAATTCTTAAATATCTTATACAGCATAAAAAAGGTTTTAAAATTTTTATGTAGCATACCTATAACTTACTTTGAAATATGATCTACTAGGACTAAAACATAAAAATTATAATTATTCCTTTATTATTAAAATATTTAGTACATTATTATTTTACATAGTAACAGAGCTGACTTTTGAACTTAAAATTTCAATCTCTAAAATCGAATTTCTTTAATTTTCTGTAAAATATTTATTTCTATATAAATCTTGATTTTAGAATCATAAAAATATTTTACAGTGAAATTGTTTAGTCACCTTATGTCACATTTTTTTAAATCCTTTTTTATCAATTATGTTGAATAGTTATTAAAATTTTGTTTCTGTTAAAGCAAATTTTAAAATTCCAAACATAACAAATTATTTTAAATTAATAGTAGCAAAGATAATAAAATAATCCATATGTAAAGGAAAAAAGTATATTATATTAATAAAAATTCCTTATCAAAACATTTTTTTATAAATAAATGTATTTTCTCTTTTGCTACTACAATACAATTTTTTAAATTATTTTTCTTCTGTTTAGATTTTGGTCTAGTTGGAGGTAAGTAGATTATTAGTATTATTATTACTTAATTGTCATTAAACAAACAGTTTTTTCTTTAAAAAATTAAAGAAATAAATATAAAAATAAGAAAGTTTTTGGATTCATAAATATACACTATTTTTAAAATGTGTGTAAAAATATTCTTGTAATGTAGTTAAAAACAAAATCGATTAACCGAATTAATAAGCCAATTAATTTTAAGGAATTAATTAACAATAATAATCAACTTAATAATCAATTAATAATCAACTTAATAATCAATTAATAATCAACTTAATAATCATTTAATAATCAATTTGATGGAATTAATTAATTAATTCCATTAAGTTGTTTATTGAAACATAATCAAATTAATCGATTGTCTTTTCGTTCATTTGCTTAAACTTAATTTATTCTGTCAGTTTTAGAATTATGCAAAATAATTCTTATAAGCAAATAAATTTTTGAAGAAAAAATTAACTTTTAATTTTTAATTTTGATAAAATTAACCAAAACATTACATTTAGTTTTATCAACAGTACAAACTTATGTAAATTTTTAAAAAATTACTTAATTTAAAATAATGTTAAAATATTGTAAAAAAATTGTTTTTTTCAACTACATTAAATATTTTCTCTCATTAGGAATAGCCAATGGAGGTAAGTCATAAATTTTATTTTATTAAATTATTTAAAATAATAGCTAATAATAATAATTTTATATATAAATAATATTATTTTAATTAAATTATTTAAAATAATATTGTATATACATGTGTCGCTGCTACTATAATTAATATTACTAATGACCTGATGGCCAAGTGGCTAGCGCTCCTGCACTCCGTGCCACATGTGTCGGGTTTGAATCTCGGAGGTGCCACGGATGTTTGTAGTGGTTCGGAATCCACTTTAAGCCGTAGGTCCCGGTCTCATATGACCGTAGGGCGTCAAGGAGCCCAATCAGACTTCTCACCTATATCATTTAAAAACTGTATAGGGGCAACTCAGCTCTAGACACAGTGATGTGGTGTGGGTAGTAGTAGTAGAATTAATACTTAATAGATATTAAAGGTTTTAACAAACGTTGAATTATTGAATGAAAGTATTTTTCCAACTTTTTAAATAATTTTTTATTTGCCATTTAGCAAATATACAAATTAATACTGTAATTGCTCTAAATAGTTTTGATTAAGAATTCAAATACACAAGAGGGTTATAACCTGACGTTACTCACAGTTGTCTGAAGCTCGTACAAGTAGAATGATAGAAAATGTAGTACTGAGATTTAAAAAGATATGCAAAAATGAATTCCATGAAAAACCAATTACTGGTTCTTTATACTGTTTAAAGCCTTATAAAAAACATGCCAATCAATTATAGGGACTGAAATAAAACATCACCTTTTCTTAAAGATTTTGTTTATAAAAAAAAGCCTTTTTTTTTTCGTTTTATTTCAAATGGCTAGAGAAAACAACAAACTCTTGTGCGATTAAAACAGTGTAAAACACGCATATGAAAAAAGAAAACAATAAGAGAAAAAAAATCAAAGTCTCAATAGCAAAGTTTTAATACTCCAAAATATTTTCACCTCGGAGTCCACACGCAAGTCCGGGCATCCTGCTATAGGGTGTCTTTCCCACAGAGCGGGCAATTTGGGCTATCAAAAAACGCCAATGCGGTGCAGATGGCTCGCTAAACAGTCAGACCCTACCGCAAGTCTCAACATCGTAGCTGTCAAGGGAATGTTGAATCGCAACTTTCTTATATTGGGACAGGCCTCCTGAATTCCATTGTAAGACACAGTCTCCACGAAGTCCCAAGAAGATGAACACTCTTGGAGCATTGCTGCATGCCGATAGTAGTAGATCTTTTAACCACATAGAACGTTGCCAGGGTGCACCATGGAGAGGTAGATTTACTGTCGCACTCCTATACAAAAATAGTTAATCGAAGCAATTCCATATTTACATATTTTCCCATCTGAAGATATTCAAGTCACTTTTTTTACCTGCTTCAACTTCAGTTATATAAGAAAAACCTTAATAAAAATTTCAACTACTCTAAAAGAAATAGGCCAATTAAATTTGGAGCATTTTTGAATTTTAAATCAATCTTCTATTAGCTTGTTGATTTCATCAGGATTTATATTCACGATTAATCACAATCATAAATACATCACATAAATAATAGTATTGTTTAATTTTCCATATTATATGTCTTTTATATTATAGTTTTTATATTACTCATATTTTTTTTTTTCGTTTTATGCATTTAGTTATAGGTTTTATTTCCTATTTACCTCTGCAAGTTGAGTCAAATGATGGGTATATCTATATACATATATATACAAGCTAAAGTTAATAGCAATTTGAAACAAATAAATACTTACAGCAGTCAACAAATTTTAGGCAATTTTTTTAAAATTTATAATAAAATTTTATCGCTACCATGTTTATTTTTTGAACAATTAACTAATTGTAATTATAAATTAATGTAAATGTATATTTCAAAATTGATTCAAACGGAAAGTGATAATATTATTTAATAACAGTTATTGTGAAAGAATACTGTAAAATGCATAACATTTTAGATTTTGATGTTTCTTTCCTCAAAACAAGATTATTTGCTATATTTATTAAATACAACTTAGGCTATAGAATCTATTTAAATGTATTCTATTGAATGATAATTGCAGTTTATAATACATGTCTGCTAAAATATATATATTCTCTTTTTTAAAATGAAATACTTTGTTTTGCAGTTGGGGATTTGGTAAATTGTATGATATTTTTCTTTTTTCTATTTATATTTATATTTTGTTATCGTAATTTTCTGCCTTTAATTCGGAAGTTTCACAAAAAAAAATTCTATAAAATGTCAAATCACCTTTTAAAAGATTTTTGAAAAAGGAAAATTCATAAGACTTAGCGTGAAAAAAAAATATAATAATTTTAAAAGAAAGGAACTAAACTGTTACGAAAAAAAAAAGCAATCATTACCATGTACTGATCTGCGCCTGCATATGGAAAAAGTTTAAGACTGATCTATAAGAATTAAAAACGTTATACCAAAATTAAAAATTAATTAATTAAAAATTGTAATATCGATATTGATTAAAGGCCTAATATTGATCGATAAGAATTAAAAACATAATACGAAAGACAAATTAAAAATTAATTAATTAAAAATAATAATATCGATATTGATTTCTATTTTATTAACAATCTGAAGAAACCAAATCGTGTTTTATCTATAATTTTTAAATAATTGAACTTGCATGGAAAGTGCGAAATATAATAAAATACTATAACTGTTAATTTAACATATTTTTAAATGAAATTTTAATTAAAAAATATCTGTTAATATTTATAAAGAAGTCTTTCATTTTAAAACTGACTGCATTATCAAGTTTTGAATTGGATTTTCCCATTTTGGAAACTGATCCCGCTGGCCAGTAAGATTCTATGGTCCTTAAAATTGATTTAATTTATCTTAATTTTGTAATACCAAAATCATTTGGAAATTTTTTTAAAAATGAAATAAAATTAAAATTAAAAATTTTCAATGAATGAAATATTTTAAGATTAACTTAAATATTTATATTTGCTAATTTTAGTAATTCTTATAATATCATAAATTTACGACATTAACATCATCATCAGATTGATTATTTCGAAAAATATTTATATAATACTAAAATAACCAAAACAACTTTTGAGAATTGTAATAATAACACTTTATTTTCTTAATTTTCTTATAGATGCAATTAATGGAAGTAAGTACTCTTTAAAATATTAATTTATTTTTAAGATTTTTCTTTAAAAAGAACTTATACAAATTTTAGATTATTCAGAATAGAAACTTGAAAAATATCTAAAGGAAGTTTGCGATTTAAATTTGTTTTATTTCTTTTCAAAGTGTAACAAAGTTTAGGGTTTAATAATTTTTTACAAAGTAGAAATAAATAAATCAAATTAATAATCAAGAAAAAATTTTATTTGTTTAAATGTTCAAAAAAATATTTTATGAAATTGAATTAGTTATTTTTTTAAATACACTTCAGAATTTTACTCCAAAATAATCGATATTAACTCACATTGGTGGATATTATCTTGTTAAGAGTCGATATGAGAGATAAATATAAGATATCGTAATATGATTAATATTTAATTTGGTTAGCTTTTATATATCCATCCTAAATGATAGTTCAATTAAGTAAAGTTAGATCAATTTTGCAGGTCAAAATGATTATATTCATCAATGAAAAAACAAAGACGGATTAAGTAGGTTAAAATGACACATTTATGAAAAAACATTAAAAAGAGAAGAATATAGTTAATTAAGTAAAGAAGATTATAAAAATAAAACATATCTCTTCAATGTTAGGTCAATATAATGTATGCTACGCGATGCATGGACGATATATTAAACAATGTAAAATAAACAATTTGAAAATCTACAGAATCTATATTAGATAATGATAGATAATGACGATTAATGTAATAAAGATGGTTGAATAAATGGTGGTTAAAGTAATAAAGATAATGTAATAAAGGGGTTGATAAATGGTGGTTAAAGTAATAAAGATAATGTAATAAAATAAATGGTGGTTAAAGATAATGTAATAAAGGGGGTTGATAAATGGTGGTTAAAGTAATAAAGATAATGTAATAAAGGGGGTTGAAAAAACAAAGAAACACCTGAAAGGGTAGATAGTCAAAGACATTTGGCGGCAACTGCTGTAAAACAAAAATAAATATTTTAGATAATTATTTTTTCTCTAATTAAATGAAGTTAAGATAAATAATATTATTCATTATTTCAATGATTAGAACTGATGAAAATAAATGCTGATTTAAAGGAATATTTATTTTATTAAACAGTACATATTTTTCAATGCATTCTAAATAAATAAGAAAACAAGTTTTCTCTGATTAATTGTGTTTATTTATTTTACTAGCTAATGATGTTATCGATGGTAAGTAAAGCATTTATGTGCATCTTAAATATGAATATATATTTATGCATATTTATTTTAAAGTTAATGTATTTTAAATTGAAAAATTCAAGTAAATATCATGTCAATAAAGGAAAATAAATGCAAAAATTGGTTTTAGAGAAATTTTTCATAGGATACAGAATAACAAAAAGTTTTAGCAACACTTTTGATACATTCGTATTTTTTAATATCAGGGCAAAATATAATGTTGTTTCTCAATATAGTAACCTTTGCCATAGTAAATGTGTCTACATTTCTTTGGCTTTAATTAAAATGAACGTAGTATCATATATTTAGGGATTTTCTTCATTTCTTCTGAAATAGCCTTTTTAATCCATTAAATGCTTTCCTTTTGTTTAATTCCTTTTTTAACTATCTCCACAAGATAAAATCACATGGTGTAGCAACAGAACTGTTTAGCAAATATGAATTTGCACTTTCTCATTTTTGAGAGATTTTAACGCACTTTTAGCAGTATGCAAAAATGTCGAGTTTTGATGGAAAACGTCATTCCTATTTGGATACCTCTATCAAAATATATATATATATATATATATATATATAAAGCTAGAAACTATAATCTAGCTATATATAAGCTAGAAACTTTATTTGATTTTATTTAATAAAGTTTCTAGTTTAAAACACCCTAGGCTCCTGAAGGAATTCTTTCCACTAATTGACATTTTTTTTTAAAAAAAATCCATTTTTTATCATTGTCTATTACAATAACTCAATATTCTAGTTAAAGCCAATATCATAAAATTTTCTGTTAAGAATTTTATGCCAAATTACCACGAATTTGACAATAAGTAATCATTTTCTTTAACACTGTGTATAATTGGCCTATTATTAAGAAACAAATTCCCTTTTTACAATAAAGCTAATCAAATGAAAGAATATAATCCTGACATATAAAGACCAAGTTTAATGAACGATAGCAAAGATTCAATGTTGTTTAGTGAACAATAGCAGAGATTCAATTGGCAACGAATGCAGGAATTGGAGATTTTATATAGGAATAAGTGAATTTTGAGAAATAGTACAAAATTAGAAAATTTCATACCTTTTTATGTAATTGGATCAAGTTTCTAAATATCCATGGAATCTTTTCAATGCTTTTGATAAGGACCTCGAACTAAATTCCTGGTAAATTTTAAATAACTTTGGTCGAATTATTGTCATCAATTATCTCATCACCAATTCAGAGATATTGTTTCTTTTGAGTGAGTGCGTGCTGTATATTTATTTTATTTATATAGAATAAGAACCTTTTTCTTAGTAAAATTAGAAATTAAAATGATAGGAATTAACAATGATTAAAAATAATCTTCAGATTTACAAGATATTTTCATTGCTACATTTACAAAAATCTAACAAATAAACAGTATATTGAAAAAAAAATTGTTTTTTAGTGACGTAAATATTTTAGGTTGTTATTAAATTTTGGTGCTGCATCTAATTCTTTTATAACAAAAAATTGAAATTTTACTATATTAAAACTTTGCATTATGTCTAATCGTGGTTACCAAGAATTAAAATTTTATTATATTAAAACTTAGCATTATGTCTAATCATGTTTATCATAAATTGAAATTTTTTTATATTAAAAGTTTGCATTATGTCTAATCGTGTTTATCATGAATTACTTAAATTCTTTCATTGCATATAAACAAAATAACTATGAACGCAATGAAAATTAGATTCATTGTTAAAATTTCATGGTTAAAAATATTTCTTTTATTTTTAATATGATGAATTTCAAATTTTTTACTTGAAATTTTATTATTATTACAGATGCAAACAACTTTGGTAAATATTATTTTGTTATTTTATGCATAGCATTTTTTATATTTGTTGAATAATTTATAATTAGTATAGAAAGCAAATTTAAGTTAAATTGTATACGTTGTTTTATAATTTTATTTCCGTAAACAGTTAAAATATAACATAAAATATCGTTCACTTAAAATCTTGCATAAGACATAGCTAATAACAGGTTTAAAATCGAAATTTTAAAGGAATCATTAGATTTCATATACTCCATAATAATAATTGTTTTCGGTCATTTAGAAGGTTAAGGAATTTTCCCATTTATTTTTATATGAAGGTTTTTTAAAGAAATTTATAAGCAGTTGCAAGGATACTGAATTAAGTAAATTGTAAAACTTACGGTAAAATAAACTCAATTGAAGTATTAATACTTATTTTTTATAGTTTTCTTTTTACAGTTTGTAAAAAAAATATTTAAAAAGTACCAAAAAAAATTATATTTTTCTCATTTCCCTCCTTCTTATATTACGATGGATAATGAATGCTTTTAATATACTGATATAATGAATATTTGATATAATATATATATACATTTTTAATAAAGTTATAGATTTTATACATTAACAAATGTTTGAGTTCAAAATTAATTTTATTTATAAAATTTTTGCCAAAAAATAGCATTAAAGTTTTTATAGAAATGTGGCATGAAAATATTTATTATTATTTCATTAATTCATTCTATTAATTTTTCCGTAAAATTAATTACAAACTATAATTTTTTTTAAAACGACTAATAAAATTTTCCTCAACAAATTAAAATAAGTATTTATGTATTTTAAATTTGTTCTTATGCGGTATAATTCATTTTATCGAAAATAATTCGAATGTTAAATTAATCAATTTAAAAAATATGTAATATAAAAGTTTCCAAATCAATCAAATAAATAAAGATTTCATCCCAACTATCATATTTTAACTATACTTATATAAAACAATACATGATAACATATTTTTAATATAAATATATTAAGCATTATTTAAACTTCACGCATAGATGGGGCTTATTATTTAAATTAAATAACGCAATTACATCCTATTTTAATTTTTCTATATAATTATTTTTATAGTGAATTAATTAAAAGTTGAATTATAAAAATAAGTATAAATGTGTAATTTGAAACCTACTTTAAACTGCAATCCATAAAACTGTTAATTTTTGGTTTAAATATCATTCACAACATTGAAAATTATCTCATTTGAAAAATAAAAACAATAAACCAAGTAATAATTCTGAAAACATAAGAAAATGAATAATATATATTTATTTATGTTTAAATTAAATATATTTTCAGTAATAGTAATTTTACACCATTGTTGATGTTTTAAAAATAATTAACTCTGCATTTTGACATGAAATTTAGTTAATTTATTCAACTAAAATTTTAAGATTTACTAATATTCATTATCAGTAAAAAAAATTAAAGCATGTCGTAATGAAAAATGTTTTGAAACTTATTTAATAAATACTAAAAAATTTAAATGTTTATCAAAACAATGTTAAAGATCTCTTTATTATGTCTGTTTATTATGCATTTATTTTATTATTATTTTTTTTACTTTTTCAGTTGGTGACACTGCTAGAGGTACATTTATCTGTTAATCTTATAATTGCTTTGGTATATTAATCAATTTTTTTAAAACTTTTAATAAAAAAATTCAAAATCAGATCTTTCGAGAAATCTAAAATTTTAGAACAATTCAAAAATGTTTTAATTGTTTATTGTCCTTCAGTACAAGGACGAAAATTTGTATTATTATATTAATTTATTAAAAGTACTCAACTAATTAAATTATTAAAACATTTATTAAAATGCATACTAATTAATTTATTTACTAATACATAGTCAAAAAATAAGGCAAAATAAAAAATTATTCCTTTAAAGTTTTTTTTTTTTTTTTTTTTTTTATTTTTTTATTTATTTATTTATTTATTTATTTTTTATTTTTATTTTTATTTTTATTTTTTTTACGTAGCAATTATACATTTTTAAAGAACGAAAATGCTTCCCAATATTTATTTCTAAATAGATTTTTGAATAATGTTATAAAATTTGATGTATACCCTTCTAAATAATAATTAAAAATTTATGTAAATTGTTCTTGATACAAAGAGAACTAAATGTTGATCTACCCTTAATATCATGAAATATATAAAACAATAAACTAATTTTTATTAATAGGACTTTGAAAAGTTTTTATAGTTTTATTAGTTTTATAGTTTTAAAGTGTTTACTTAAAAAATAAATATTTAATTTTTTAATTTCTTTTTAATGCAAGCTTTAACAACACAAGGATAAAAATTAAAAATTCCAACTGATTACTTATTAAAATTGATTGTTTTTTTATATATAAGTAATAAAGCAACATTTTTAGATACATTCAAAATATATGAATATCAATGGCTGATAAAATTATATAAAAACTTATTTTTGATATTCAAATACAAGTAACTTTCAAATATTAGTTTCAAACGGTAATTATCATTATTTTCTTTTTTTAGAAATTTACGAAGAAGGTAAGAGGCTTATTCAAATAGAATACTATTATTTTCAGAGAAAAAATTTTTTATGTATAATTGTTAGTTTATTTTTTTTTAAAAATACGACAGCAATTTAAAGAGAAACACGAACTCTCAAATGATGGGTGTCAATCTTTATCTACACATTTTCTTCATTGACAGTAGCAAAAGATCATATGGTTCGAATACTAAACGATGCAGAATGTTAGAAATAATGCTGCATTGAATGGTAGAATATTAAGTATTGTATGCTAGAATGCTAAACATGGAATGGTAGAATATTAAGTATTGTATGCTAGAATGCTAAACATGGAATGGTAGAATATTAAGTATTGTATGCTAGAATGCTAAACATGGAATGGTAGAATATTAATGGAATGGTAGAATATTGTATGTTAGAATGCTAAACATGGAATGGTAGAATATTAAGTATCGTATGTTAGAATGCTAAACATGGAATGGGTAGAATGCTAGAATGCTAAACATGGAATATATTAAGTATGTTGTTAGAATGCTAAACATGGAATGGTAGAATATTAAGTATTGTATGTTAGAATGCTAAACATGGAATGGTAGAATATTAAGTAACGTATGCTAGAATGCTAAACATGGAAGGGTAGAATATTAAGTATTGTATGTTAGAATGCTAAACATGGAATGGTAGAATATTAAGTATTGTATGTTAGAATGCTAAACATGGAATGGTAGAATATTAAGTATTGTATGTTAGAATGCTAAACATGGAATAGTAGAATATTAAGTATTGTATGTTAGAATGCTAAACATGGAATGGTAGAATATTAAGTATTGTATGTTAGAATGCTAAACATGGAATGCTAGAGGGGTCTCATATTGTTTTAAAATAACAATTGCATGATATCTGAGTTAAAAGAAAATTTTCGAATGTTGAAATAGGTAGTATGATGAGGTTTCTGCGTCTAAAGAGTATCTGATGAACAACAACCGAAATTAATCCTCAACTTAGAAAGTACTAATGAGATGTCAAGCAAGACATAAGTTGTGGTTTAGTACACAAAGATCGCATAAAACAGACGCAGAATAATGTGTATGTGGGATAAAGATTGCCTCAGAGAAGTCTTATTACTTAATTCCTGAATTATTATTAAAATATAATTATAAAATACTATAACTACCTTCATATAAATGCTACATATAATTATATAATTATTTAATTCTCTTATTATTGATTTTTAAAATCCTTTTACTATAGTAATAAGTTTAAATTTGATTGTATTGGTTTAAGAGAAAAGCATTGTTAAGTAATATGTGCACTACAATTTTACTGTACTATTTTTGTACTTTTTCCTGCCAGAGAATAATAAATTTTAAAATATTTAAAAAAAAAAATTGTATTTCTTTCAGGAAAAAATATAATAGGAAGTAAGTATTCACAATTTTCTGGGTTTTTTTAAAGTAGTCATAATATGTAAACGTGAAATTCGCTTGTTAAATATTCTTAAAATAAAATTCACAGGTCTAAGAAAAATATACTAGCACAGTCTATCTAAATTAAATTTAAATATTTTAAAATTTTAAATAAGTGTAAATTAGACATTAAAGATACATTTTGATATACTAGTTTATTTGATATAAAAACATTTACTACGTATTTTTCCTTTAGTATGCTATAAATAATTATTTGAAGTTCATAAAGTAGTTAGCGGGAAACTATAACTTTATGTGTAACTTATACATTATTTATTTTTGTAATCTTCTACTTTCTTCAATATTCAATCCACATCCATATTAATTTTACTATTGACAAAATCATAATATTATTCAAAACTTAAATATTGGAAGAATATTTCTTTGTAATAATGTTTTTCCTTCATAAGAGAGGAAATAGGTAACTGAGATTATAAAAAGTACATTATAATATTTTTTATTTACTTTCATTAAAATATCGTTATTCATAAGTTTAGCATATGTTTATATCTATACATTTAAAATTCTATGACTTATATTTATAAGAAATACACAATGATCATTTTAGTTTTCCAAAATTAAATCATTCCATTCTTTAAATAATTTAAATCAATTTAACAGTGAGCAATATTTGTTCATTTCTTTTCTTTTACTTGTATGAAATAAATACATATCAAATAGAAAGCTTAGAAAATATATAAAATATTTTCTGAAATAAGACTTATTAAAAAATTTATTCTAATAGAATTTTGTTAAATAATTATTTAATGAATAGTTTATAAATACCTTATTATTATTTACTAATTTTGAAATAAATTCTACATTTTAGCTGGAGATGGTAAGTTAAAAGATTTTTCTTTCTGTCAATTTTTTATCACTCTTGAATTTAAAATTAATCTTGAATCTTTGAAGCATTGTGCGTCATTTTAAAATTGGAATCTATTGAGTCTCTAGTTATACCATTTTAACAAAATTTGTTTTATCAGCTGTGTTATCATTGTAATTAACGACTATTTTGTAATTTATATTAATCTTCCACATGGGAACAATAAATTAAAAATTCCCTTTCAAATATTTTCAAAATCTCATTATTGTATAAAAATATTCATTTAGAAATCAAATATTTGTTGAATTTTAACAAGTATGTTTTGTTAGGAAAAAAATCTGTAATTTATAAGAAAAAAAATTAAATCAGTATAAAGTCGAAAAGTCTTTTACATTTTAGAAAACCTGCTACTATAATTAAATATAGTCCAGTCAATAAAAAAAATTAATAGTATATACATATAATTAATATGTTTTCTGTAATTCATAAATTTGCATATTCTCAATTTAAAACAATTCGTAATTCTTGTATAGCGGCATTTTAGAATAAGTGGTGGGAAAATAAAATCCAATGATGTCCTATACTATAAAGTCAAGTATTCATAATTATGGTAGTGCATAAAGCAAGAATCATAGTCACAGCGGTAAACAAGATACGAATGCTACCATCATCGTGAGATCATAAATCGAATCAATATTCCCATTCTTCCTTTGACTAATTTAAATGCAAATGACTGTGATGTAGAGTCAAAAGTAGTCGCAGTAATAGATATCTTGAATTCATGTTGTCGCCGGTGATATCAAAGAGTCGCTTGTCGTTGCATATTGCTGTACAACAAGCCTCTATTCTTGAGATCTGGTTCTCGATATTGCTGTACGAATCCAATATATATGTATCAACCAGTTCGCAAATAGGACTAGACAATATTCTAGTCATATAACCACATTGTCCACGTCGTTTAATTAATCCTCTTCTTCCTTTACTAACAATTCCAATAATTTAAAACTACCTCATTGTTATCTCTTTTTACACGTTTACAAGTGGTATTATTGGCCCACATAAAATTTATAAATACATTGCAGGTTAATTATTTGCATGTGGATGCTAAATGTATAATCAATGCATAGATAATTTCAGAAATAGAACTATTTTTATATTAATTCTTCAACTATTTTATTCTACAGGTGATCCAATTGATGGTATGTATAATAAAAATAATATGAATATATTATAATACAATTATTATCATTTATAACTAAATTTGAGGAGGAAAAAAAAGTTATATTCAGAATTCTATACTTGTCAAAAATATGAATGACTTCAAAATAGACTTACAGAAATTAAAAAATTATCTTTTCTTTGCCAATTTATTCGCTTTGGGATATACATAGCACTTAATTTTACAACAATTGCGATTTTTTTTTTAATTTCTGTAACTGACTATAAGGGCTAGAAAGGGGAAAAATATGCTTCACTTTGCAGCATAATAAAAATCAATACGAATAATTTTTAAGTAATGAAAATAAACAATTTAGAATTTTTAAACTTTTATCTGAGTTTTAAATTTTCTAAAAAAATTATAGGCCATAGACATTATCTGAAAAATAAAATTTCGTAATTTTTTCTATATATTACATTATACTTGTAGCCAATAAAAATGTGGGATTCTCCTTGTCTGCATAACTTCTGTAATGATAATTATTTTCAATTTAATTAACATTACATATTTGTTGGATGTGAATAATACCTTAATAATATATAAAATAACTATTAAAATATTATTATGTTATCTTAAAATATAATTATGTACAAGTATAAAATGAATAGAAAATCAAATACTGTCAATTTAATTCAAAAACATTTCTGTTTAAATGGCTTGGAAGCGTTATATTATATGATGTTAATTTATATTTATAATATAATTTTAGAAATATTTATTTTACTTCAAAAAAATGTTGGAAAAGTATAACGTAATTCAATATTTTATTAAATTTTCGTAATTTTTTATTCCTAAAGGATTTTTCACTGGATGTAAGTATCATCAACTTTTTTTTTCAAATGAAATTAATTAATTATTAAATTAACTAATTTTTAAGAATTACTTTGCGTCATGTGTAACTTTATTTCTTTATTCTGAATTTCTTTGCAAAAGAAAAAAAAACTATAAACTATTTTATCTCAATTTGTAACAGCATGTTTGTTTAATAAATAAATTTCCTTAACTATTTCAGTTTTCTTCATTTTTTAATTAACGTTAATTAGTAAATTATTTTAATTACAATAATGGGTATTTATTTTTAAATTTTCAATTGAGATGGAAAATAAATATCTCAATACCAAAACCTGCTCTCTCTAAGAAATTTCAAATTATCATTTAGTTTTTATTCATCATTTGAAGTTTCTGAACAAATGCACAAAAAATATTATTATGATTTTTGATTTTGTATGAAATAACAAACTTTCAATTCATATTTTCAGTGGGAAATATAGTCGGGGGTAAGTATCATACATTATGATAATGTAATTTTTTAGTAATGATTATTATGCTATGCTTAATAAATATATCATTATATATTTATCATGAAAATTTTATTTTTTATACTGTTTTGAATTTGACCCATTTATAATTAAAGTTTTAAACAGAATCGAATTATAAATTTCGGTATTGTAAAGAATCAACAAATTAGGTATGTGGCATAAATAAGGCTGAATATATAAGAACATTTAAAATATAATATATAAATTATAATAACATAGTGTTAAAATATATATATATATATATATATATATAAATTAAAACCTTAGTATAATAGAATTATGAAATAATCCGTTGTTTTATTGAATATTGCAGTGTGCAGGTTGGGCAACCAGATTGTAACTGTGTTGGGTTGGGTTGAGATATTTGAGGCACGCACAGTCGGAAAACTCATAGCTTTATTTATTTACACACTGACACCACACATATACATTTAGACATATATTATTTAACACATTTAAAGACAGATAAGTACAGATTCGTGGAAAGACTCCCCTTCTAAGCCGAAAATCCGAAATTAGGCTACGCGCAGGGTGCGCGAAATATACTTCCTCTCTCGGTGAGAGTCTCTAGGCCAACTGACCATTTCTCCAGAACTCCACTTTTGCCAGTGGATAGGAGGAAGCATGTTACAATACATTGAAGAAGCAAAAAATATTTCATTCTTATAATTAACAATTTGGCATATATGAATATTTTTCAAATTTTATTTCATTTCTAAGGCATAAGATAGATGTTCTACTGGCTAGGAGAGAAAGATTAAGTTCCTAATGACTTTACATAGATTATAAATAGTAACTTAAACCTTTAATTATGTACATATTTTTTCTTAATAAAAATCAGTACTACAGAAAAATATTTCATTTCTGTAATCAGAGAATGCTGGATCATATCTGCTATAGAAGTATAAATGAAAAACTAATCTTTAACTTTGTTAGAAGTTATAGTGGGTTTATCAGAAATTAAAATCGACTAGCTTTAGAAACGATATTTAGCATTGAATATTCTATAAATAAATAATCTATATTTCTTTTTATGCAAATCTTCAGACCATAAACTGTAGAAACAATTTTAATTTTAATTTTTTTTATTAGTTTATTTATTATTACTTATTATTATTTATTTAATTTTTATTATTTTAAAGTTGCAAATTATTTGAAAAACAAAGAAACGAATAAAAAAATAAAATTTATTGAAATAAAAATAAAATTAAAGTGGATAAAAAAGTAATCACTTTTATTTTCTTTTAACTTTTAGGTGCAGTGGATGGAGGTAAGAAAAATTCCAAAAATATTTTTAAAAATAATTTTAATTCAAGAAACCTTAAAAAGGATATTGTAAAGTATTTATTTACTGTTTTTATTTATAAAATTAAATAATTTATAAGAACAAAGTACCAAACAAAGTTATGAGGATAATAACTATATATTTATGACTATAAAAATTAGTGTATAATAATTTTCAGTTAATTTAATGAAAAAATAAAATAAATTGGGAATGATTATTATCAAATAATAGTTAAAATATTTAACATGATTTAACATATAATATTTAAAATGACAATATTTCTGCTATCAATCTTTTTTATTATTTTGATAGAAATTAAGACATTGTTTATTTTATTTGAAGAATTTTTGAAAAGAATCAAAATTATACATTAAAAGAATGCAAATTTTAATTCTTCTCATGTTTTTATGACACATATTCATATCATTAAAGTGTGCTTTTCAATAAAAGAGTCAAATGTAACAATAAAATTAAAAATTCTAAAATTTATTTCATAAACAGAGACAAAGATGTAAAAATTAAAAATTTTTAATTGAGTTATAATAATTTCTGAAACTACATATAAAATTAAACATTATGAAATGGGTTCGCAAAATAAATATCAATAATATCTGAATTTTTTTTTCAGCTACAAACATCGCTGGACGTAAGTAAACTCTTTTATTAGATAAATATATCAAGCATTAATAATAAAGTAATAAATATATCAAGCATTAAAAGTTTTACATTTAAATTAGAAGTTGTTTTTTTCTTATCATTTCTATGAAACCTCAGAGTCTTGAAAATTATAAAATAAATGCTTTTGCAAATACTGCTATATATATATATATATATATATATATACCGATAAATTCCAGTACTTTAAAATATGTTTCCTATTACCTTATTACCATAAGAGAAAAAGTTTTGTAAATTCTGCTGAACAGTTTTTGTTTTTATAAAATTTAAAAAAATGTTCTGAATATTATTATAAAAAAATTTTAATAAATTTTTTAATTACTTTTTATTACAAAAATTAAGTAAAATACCTTTTATTTTCTATTTAATCGTATTTGAATAATTTTTATTAAGGTAAGAATAAACATGGATAAGTATTTTGTTCATTTTATTCTAATGCAATCGCTTAATTGCTTTTCTTAATTCACTTCCAGATATTGCTGATGGCAGTAAGTATAAGTATTTTGTTACATTTGCATTTATTGATTATATCTAACAAATTTTTCTATAACATGTTATTAATTTACAATATAAAATGTGAATTTTTAAAATCGAAAAGAATGTTTTACTAATCAAATAAATTTTAGAATATCTTTTTAAACATTCAATTTTTGGATGTTTTATAAACTTCAATTTAAAATCAATTTATTTTAATCTTCTTGTGCACTATAAATTGCAAGAAATGCAATGCAAATTACTTAAAGAAAATTGAATATTAAGTTTAAAATTAAACATTTTACCTTGTATTCGTAAAAAAACATGCGCATTTGAGATGCATTTAGATAAATTTATTAAACCTATTAATTTTTATTCCCTTTTAAATTTAAATAAAAAAAATTTCTCAAAGTATTTTATATTAATGAAATCATATAACAAAAATGTGTTTTTGTTTCATATTTGTCCATTATATGGGACTGGGAAGTGCAATTATATAAAAGGACTGGTTCTTTACAAAAATTAATAAAAATATACTATACTGTAAAAAAAAAATGTAGTCATATCGCAGGATGAATAAGATATGAATGCATAATGAAGCTTAAAAATTTCATTAATAGCTCATTATTGGCTAGTATTTTGCTCATTTTTCAAGTAATCATCCGTTATCTGTAATTACTTTCTATACCAATTGTCGAGTTTCCTTAGACACCTCACATAAAATCATTTCCTTTGAGAGTTTAGCCAGTCCAGGCTGATGATGCTAAATCTCAGTCATCAAAAAGTAACTAAATTAGTCTTGGCATCATATAAAAGAATCATGGAAATCGCTGGATGTAGGATCGAGACTGTAACGGTGTTGATCCATCAGATCCACTACGCAGCCCGCATAGCTCTACCCCCCGCAACAAAATGACAAAAAAAGTAAGGAAAGGGGTGTTGTCGTGACTAATCCCCAGCCAGACTAGTTATCGTGAGTAGTCTGGCTGCGCAGGAAGGACACCCCATGTGTAGTCTACACATGGATGAAGAAAAAGCGGGCAGTTCCTTTTGTGATAGAGAAGCCGTAGGTAAAAGTCTGACCTGGTTCCAAGTCGCTGAAGAAAGAGCTCAGTGCATTCCGGGAAGACATTAAGGAGGAATTACTCCTTATTTGTGCATTGTAGGGGAGAACACCCACTAGGTAGTCTGACTCACGAGGCAAGTTACTAAACATCACAACCGCCATCGAATCTCCTTGTTTTTGAAAGTGTATACACGATGGCACCAATGGATTGATTCCTAATGCTCACCAGTGGCGCACGTTACCACTGAGCCACGATTCGGGCTAAGGAAAGGATAGTAATAATGGTAGCTCTACCCTTTCTGTACCTTTCCTTACTTCACCACTGTGATTAATGTGTGTATGTGTATGATGTATGATTAATGTGCATAAATGGCATACAATTTTTGATAAAAGTTTTCAATTTTATGTAGAAATTGAATAATTTCAGTTCACATTTGTTGAGACTCTTATTAAAGCATGCGGTAATTTTTGAAGACCAATCGCACTCAATGAATGCGTATATCGCGTGCGCAAGAAATGTGTGTGGACAAACGCAGTTTAATCAGTGTCGTTTTCTTTTAATTCAATTCATATAAAAAATTGAAAACTAATAAAATATGTCATTAAAAATGTATTCGAAAGAAATCAGTTATTAAACTACTTAAAATTATTTTCAACTAAACCCTTGTAAAATGGATGTGGAATCAATTCCATTAACGATGGTATTTTATTAAATGTCCGTGACGCTTATATTCCATTTGAATACATATTGACACATGATTTAATAATTTAAGATGTTAATTTTAATTGAATTATCATAAGCAGATATATATAATATTTTATGGATTATTAAATGTGATTCTATTTCATTTTTTCAGTCGGAGGCGCCGCAAAGAGTAAGTACAAATAAAATTCTATTTTTTGTAGAATTCTTTATTTTCGTTAAAATAAAAATCTTTATTAAACAGTTTATTTTACTTCATTTTCTTTTTATTGTTTAAATAAGGTACCAGAAACATAAACATTTTCTGTACAAAATTTAACGAAATTACTTTACAGAATTAATTTAAGATAAAAAAAAGTTTTTTAACACACAAGAAATTTTTTTAGAAGAAAGATTTTTTTTTCTCATGGAATAATGCAGTATGGAAAAAAAAGTTAAATATTTATTCAATCAGCAGTTACTTTGTAATTAAATATTCTATATTAAATGCTGTTCGTCACTTTGTAATTAAATAGTATTCTATATTAAATGCTGTCGTCACTTTGTAATTAAATAGTATTCTACATTAAATGCTGTTCGTCACTGTGCAATTAAATAGTATTCTATATTAAATGCAGTCGTCATTTTGTAATTAAATAGTATTCTATATTAAATGCTGTTCGACACTTTGTAACTAAATAGTATTCCATATTAAATGCTATTCGTCACTTTGTGATTAAATAATATAATTCTGATTTGTTCAATAACTAAAATAACCCAGTATTGTATATCAGGAAAAAAATTATTACAACATTTTTTTTTTCGAAATTGAGTTTCCTTTTCTAACATTTTAGCACAGGCACCCAAGCAGAACAAAATAGAACCGCGACAGCATGCTAGATAAAATGCAATACTTCATTTTATCTGGCATGCTGATTTTTAATAATAAATAATATAGTAATCAGACTCGTACTTCTGTAACAGAATATATCACACATAGAATATATACACGCATATATAAATACATATATAAGACAAATAAAAATAATTTAAAAGATTATTTTTAAGAGCTTTTCGACAAACAAACAATTCGTTTATTTAAAATGGTATACTTAGATTATATTTAAAAATAATGTTTTTATATCTTTAATTAATCAAAACTTTAATTAGATAGGAGTTTTCTTCTTTTTACTGCCCCATTTCTACAATTATATCATTGGTAGCTAAATAGTTCCTTCTTTTATAAGCTAAACTTAAACTTTAAATATGTGAGAAGATCTTTAGATGTAGCAATTAAATTTTAATGAAAATGTTTTATCTGCTTTTGTTGTAAAAAATTAAAATTATGGGGATATAAGTGATTAAACCTTGACTCTATGAATATTGTTAAAAATTAAGAAAAGTATTGTTTCATTTAAGATAATTATTATTTATAAATTATTGATTATTATTCTAAGATTTATTTATTTTAAAATAAATAAACGAATAATAATGAAATAATAATTTAATGAAATAGAAAATAAGTGATCTCCTTTTCCATTTCAGCTATTTTCGGTTAAATGATAACATTTAAGTAAGTTTTTTTTTTCCTGTTTATTCTTGTTGCATTTATTGTCGTACATTTTAAAAGGACTTATTTTAATATTGTTATGAAGCAATTGACGTCTTGATGATTCTTTGAAAACGAAAGGACTCCAGGCTAGCAAAGTTCAATAACATCCATTTTAAAGTTGCTTTGATCAACTTTACATAAATATATTTTATGTAGTTATGTGTTCCTTCCCACAAATTTGTATTGAGATATTATCATTCTAGGCTTTTTGTACTGTTCTTTTGTGGGTTATGGTTAACAGTTATGTGTATGTCTTTCAATTCAGGATATTTTGAAGGCATTTAATTTTATAAATTATACAGATTTCAAAAAGAAAAATTGTTTGTAAGTAAATTATTTGCCGCAGAAAAATTCAACTGAAGGAATTAAATTTATTTTAACAAAAATATTTTTTTTTGCTGTCTCTGTTATTGTTTTTAAATGTAATAGAAAATAATGCATTTTAGATTCAAGTCATTGAAGAATTTTTATTTGTATTTATTCTGCTTCAATCCTTTCCTTTTAAATTAAAGATTTATTAATCGTTTTATTAAAATTTCCACGAAACTATTATTACTATTATTCCACGAAACTACCCACTATTATTATAAATAATAATAATAGTTTTATTGCTTAAAAATTTTTAAAAATATTTGAAATAATGGAATTTTCTTTATTTATTGCCTTTAAAATTTCTACTTAAAAAACTAAACAGATAAAACAGTATTAAAAGTACATTCAAAATTCATCAGTTTACTTAAAAAAATTAATTTTAATATTAAATTAATAGATAAAACTTCTAAATAGCAAATTTATGTATATATATATATATATTTAAATGTTTGTAGCATGTTTACAGTATATGTTTTATAGCAGCATTATTAAACCGTTTTCGTAGCAGCATAAAAAAGATCCTTCACTACTTTACACATTTCTAATTGCAGCAATAGTATTTGTTGTTTTTTTAAATATTTTTTAAAGAATTATTAAAAGAATTATACTGTGCGAAAATCAAAGCATGAAGAATATTAATAATTCAATATTTTTGAACATTTAAAATTCCCACAATTTTTGGGTTTTCACTTAATTGAAAATAAGTATGCCAAAATAACGATTAATTTCAAATCTGTATGCAAAATATTGTTCCCTTTGCTTATTTTTTTGTATATTTCCAGATGTTTCGTTGTGTCAATTGGCCTCATCAAGAAGATGGAAATACTTGAAAGTGGATTTCTTGACAAATTCTAAAAGAAAGAATAAAATTATGTTTAAAATGAAAGTCGTTCTTTATCTTTATTTGTCTCATTTCTAATTATTACATTTAGTAAGATGAATTAGTTCCATCATTGCATATTAGAAACAACACTAATATAACATGATAAGCAAAGCATTTAATTCTATTATTTAAAAAAAAAATTTAATATGATTTTTTTCCCTCTTAACCACACTTTAAACTTATCAAAATGCTTTTATAGCATATTGTACACATAAAAATTTGAAGCTAACTGCAAAAAAAATAGGATACTAAAGGCAAATCCTAAAGTATCCTAACAAGAGTATCATTGTTCTGCATACTTTCATCCAATCTTGACGATACCCCTATTAACTGCAAGTAAAATTTGATTCCCAGACTGACTGCAGAAAAGGATTGCAACATGTCTTATAATGTATAGAGATTCGTGTATGAATGCTGGCTGTCACATTTATAAGTGTTCAGTGAAAACAGCTCTCAGTAAAAGTTTAGTTACATTTCAAGAGGCATTGTAAATGTTTTTAATCCATAAGTATTTTGTGTTCCTAATAAATGATATTAACAATTATTCTAATACAAAATTGGAACTTTATTGCATTGGTATAAAATGTCCAATGAAAATTTTGCTATTTGAAACTACGTAAAATCTATTTTATTTTTTTTTAATTTTTTTTTGTCGTATCTATTTATTATTTACAAATCGATATTCATTTCTGTACTCTTTGTTTTCGTAAAACCATTACTGAAAAAAAAAACTATATAAAATGCTTAACATATGAAAAAATGAACGTGTACTTCTCGAACATTGAAAATGAATTTGTACTTCCTTATACAAACATGTTTTGCAATAATCACCAAACATTCTTTTGTGCCTTGATAAATTTGATTGCGAATAGAAAAATAATATTCGATTTAAATGCTATTTTCTTTCCAAATAAAAATTTATTTTATTCGCTCTATAATTACTTTTTTGGTATATTTGCAATGCCATTCCATTGAATATTAGTAAATAGGCTTCGCACGTTACATCAAAATTGGTATTTAAATATATAAAAAAATCATATATTTCGTTACAAAAACGAAAAACCCATTGATAATGCTTCCGGGGTTGTCCATTTACAATCGATGTAACTCCAGAGGGAAATGCTGATCTACTAAAGTGTCATTTCTTTCTAAAAAGGTAGTCAACAAAGTTAGTAAGCTCATAAACTATACGTAGTAACCAATAGTTCATATAACCCTTCCCATTGTCTTACATTCTTCATTGGAAAAAAAATACTATTATAAAATTTATCACCGTTGATATTTTACTGAAACTTACCAAAAACAATGGTATAAGAATCAAAATATGTAATTTTTAACCCCCCATAAATTGTGGGGAAAACCGTCATGTATACTGATGCTCAGAAGAAATATGTATAAGCAAAAAAAAACGACATTTATTAAACTTCACCATCACAAATAATAATTCACAAAAAGTTAATTTCCATGAAAATGTCATGCCTGGAATAAAGATTCTTATAAAATTAATGTGCATGTAAAATCATAAAATAGAAATAAAAGTCATTAGTTATAAAACATTGCTCGATGTAACTAACATTTATAACGAATAAATAAAAACGGAAAACAAATCAAATGTGTTGAAGTCTCCAATGACATGCCTAAATGTAAGTGTAAAATATTATATTTAAATAATTCTTTTTGTTACGTTAAATTTGGATAATTATTATTGGCATGTTTTCGTAAAATTTAATGTTAACATGTTTTCAGTTTTTATATTTATTAAATTCAGCAGAATATTTGTCAAATTCCGTTGCAAAAATATTAAGTAACCCATAAACTATTTATGAACATCATGAAATCATCTTTTCTGCATAACTTGCTTAAAATGCATGTTTATCTGAACTACATGTAATATAAAAATATTAGTATATGCCTTAAAATTATTATCATAGAGAAAATCATCCATTCATCTACCAATCTAAGCGTTAATTAACCAAAAAGACTTTACCATCACAAATAAGTTAATTTTTGTGAAAATGTCATGCCTGGAATACCAAAGATTCTTATAAAAACTTTTATGATACTTAATCACATATTTATGATGGTATGCCTTTCAGAAATGTACTCTAGAAAAAGTAAATAACATTTATTGCTACAATTTCTTTTTTCCAAAATTTTATTAACATTTGTATTTAATCCCCTACATAGAATAAATCTGCCATAAAATGTCTTTTTTCATTTGTAATTTTGAAAATAAAATATTTGTTATCAAAATCAATAGAAACTTTTCATTATCTAAACACTATAAAAATCGTTAATTATGCCTTATTAATTTCCTGTGCAATAATAGAAATTGATATTAGAAACTATAGATATAATATAATTTTTTAAATTTCTAACTCAAAAAATAATATAAACTGTTTCTGTAATGCACCCACGTCATAGTCCTATTCTTTGGCATGGCAATAAGTTATAAATTTGAATAGTTTATGAATTTTTACACTTAACATTTTTATAAAACATTCAAATAAATCCTCAAAAATTTATTGGGTAGTTTTGAATTGATAATTATAAAATTAGAAAGTAAATTATGTAAATTAGATATGTGTACTTATGTATTATATTTCCTCTGCATTTACTTGGCAGTGGCGTATCACTTAGTAGCTAAAAACAAATTTCCTACATTGTCGTTACGTCACTTTTTTACTAAACCTTTCCTAAATTCTAATGTAAAATTTTCTTTCAAGTCAGCATTACTTATTAGAGTATATAAATAAAATTTCTAAGCTTGGATTTTGTAATTTCTTTAGTTTTTCACCTACATTTACTTGGCAGTGATGTATCACTTAGTAGCAAAAATATTTCCAACATTGTCGTTACGTCACTTTTTTACTAAATATTCCTCTCCAAATTCTAATGTAAAATTTTCTTTCAAATCTGCACTACTTATTAAATTACATAAATAAAATTTTTGAGCTTTTATTTTGTTACTTCTTTAATTTTTCATCTACATTTTCTTAGCAGTGACATATTATTTAGTAGCTAAAAAATTTCCTGCATTGAAAAAGACTTAAGAGATTCCACACGTAACATTTTTATAAAACATTCAAATAAATTCTCAAAAATTTACTGGTTATTTTTGAATTAACAATTATAAAATTAGAATGTAAATTATGTAATTAGATTTATGTAGATACATTTCACCTGCATTTACTTGGCAGTGAAGTAACACCTAGAAATCAGAAAACATTCCCTATATTGTCGTTATTTTACTTTTTTACTAAATATTCCTCTCCAAATTCTAATGTAAAATTTTCCTTCAAGTCAGTATTATTTTTAGTCTATGTAAAGAAAGTTTCTCAACTTATATCTTGTAATTCTTATAGTTTTGCATTATAAAATAATTTGTGACTTTCCAAAAGGATAAAAACGTTTCCAATTTGCATTTTCAGTATACAACTGCTTATAAAACTCTTTCAACGAAGACCAATGTATGTATGAATATGTATGTATGTATGAAAATGTTATGTATGTATGTATGTATGTTTGAGTGTCGTGTAGGTTTTTTATATATGCTTGAGCGTAATGTATCTTTTTTTATCATGTATGTTAATTTAATATATCGTATGTAAATAATCCTCAAGATATTCTATCACTAAAAGAATATGTAGAAATGAACTAAAATACTTACTGAAATGCATTTAATGAAAAAAACAAAAGTAAATATATTGAAATTTAATTGTTATCATAAATATATTTAAATTATATAAATACAATATTTCATATTTTGATCCTTTCTTCAAATTAAACAAATTGAAGGAAAAAAGAATTGCACAAATAAAGCAAAATTGCAGAATATTTTTTAGGAAACTGCTACACCTTTTCTGAAAATAAAAATAAAAAGAAAATAATTAAAATTTTTACCTACACTCATTGATATAAAACACAAAAATTGGTATTTGTTAATTATATCTGAAACCAATTGCTTAGCGATTTCATTTGAAAACTTACGAATTTCATAACCAATGGCGAATCTTTAAATTAAATTTACCTGTAGAACACAAGCTAATAAAACATTTGTACAAAATTTATACATTTACTACTAATATTAACTTTTATTTCATCTTTTTTTCTTATTTCAGCCAAAAATATCTCAAATATTTAAAGGACACAATTTAATGATCGGTAAATATAAACATTTAAACTTTCTAAACAATTTCAAATGAAAATTATTCTTCCGTCTTCTACGTGTATTTAACTACGTGTAATATGTGAACAAGTGTTTTCAACTATAAACTTAGAACGAAACTGAACTTCAGAAGTAAACTGACAGAGGAGCATTTAGCCTCGTTCCTTAGAATCAGTACATCTCACTTCGAACATAACAACATTCAACATAAGGAACTTTTAAAAATGAAATATCAATTTTATTCATGTCATTAACATATTTAAATTGTAATACTTGTATATTGTTTTTAAAAATTTAGAAAAATTTATCTTGGCCCGCCAAACTTTGTTTTTTTTTTTTTTTCGATTTTTGGCCCGCGACCGAAAAAATTGCCCATCCATGGTCTGAACCGATATTTCTATAATTGACGACACCGTCCTGCACACTAATGGATGAGAATGGGGGGTGGGGAATGGGGCACTAATGGATGAGATCCTCAAACCCATTGGAGTCTTTTACGCTGAAGCAATAGGAGTTGGATTCATTCTAATTCTCTAACGCCAAACCATATCGTGCACAGCTAGTGGGACAATTTCTTTTTCGGCGAATGAATTCTTTGAATGGATTGGTCATCATATTCCCCAGACAGAAACTAAATAGAACATGTCTGGGACATTCCAGAGAGAAGAGATACTAGTCTCATATCACCTCCACAAACAATTCAACAGTTGGAAAGCTCTCTTCTACAGGAGTGGGAGAGAATACACCAGTCTGTCATTGATTCTATGCTTCGAAGGTGTGCGACATTGCTTTCGGTCATAGGAAACCATACCGTTTATTGAAACTCATTTGTATCCCAGAAATCTAATTTTTTTTTATGTATTTCTATAGTATAACATGCTCGAATTGTGCATTTTTTGTTTACTGACAAATTCGTCAATAAAATTTAATTATTCCTTGTTCGCTGCTTCTCCTTTTTTTCGCATATCTTACAACACCTATACATCTTATATCAGTAATCAAAACTATTCCTCATCCACAGTTTATGCCCCAAATCACAATATACCCTAATTATTTTCAGCAGCATATGATAGCAATATAAAGTAATTAAATATTTTATTTTTACTCAGTTTTTTTTAAACAGTTTAGATAATTTGTAAAACTAATCTTAGAAACAATATAAAGACGGTATTTAGAAATTTTATATATACATGTAGCAACATATATTTTAAGCATTTGTTTAACAATTTATGAATATAAATGTTACTTATAATTCACATACCATTTGAAAGAAATAATTTCAGATCAAAACTATTTTCCTTGTAAAAGAAAAGAAAAAAATTCATTGCAATTATAAAATTTTATTTATTTGTAACTAATGCAGGAATTAATTGCAAAAAAGCTGTCATTTTAATTTAAAGATGATAATTAATTAACAGCTTAATTTTTTCTTTAAATTAATAATTTTTATCAATCCTATCGTTCATCAAAAATATACGAAAAGCGAATCTATCTTGATCATTTCTAATTATTGATATCATTTTCCGAAAATATAAATTGCTTTCAATTATACATTTAAAATTAACAACACAACAACAAAAATTAACAAACAACAGTCTCTAAATTCATTCGAAATCCAGGTTTTTTAACTGAATGAGTTTTATATGTTTCTGTAGTCTTTTCCAGTATTGCAGATATTTTTGATGTTTAAAACAAATTTTCCTTCATTAATAGAGCAATCGATTAATTAATGGAAGACAGAAATATTTTGTATTATGATGGAAACATGACTATATCTCTATCTATCTATCTATCTATATATATATGAAAAATTTAATTATTAGACTTAATCTCACTTACTATAACAGTGTTATTAATTTAAATTTGTGTCATTAATATATTTAACGGAATGGTATTAATGTTCACATGAACATCAATACCAGAGCAAATAATTTCAATTTTTAATTATAATTTATTTCCTTTAATTATATTTCCTACTTAGAAGGAAATTATATGAAGATTACACTTATTTAATTGAAGGAATATGAGGTATCCCCTTGATAAGTTATTTTAGATTATTGATAGCCAGTTGTTGCAGCCGCCTTGCATTGTCTGTTCCTTTCCTCGAAAGAGGATTTATACTCCGAGCTAGCAATCAACATAGCCATTATTACTCAGAAACACCATGATATTTGATTCCCTTGTACACTTCCGCGGAAAATACAACAACAACAACAAATATCTCCCACTACATCCAAAACATAAGGTTTCATTGGCTCTACCATCCATGGCAAATAAAAGTTTGGTTTGATTTACCCTCTAGTAAAGTATGGAAAGCTAAGATAATTCCTCTGCCAATTTAGCCAGATATTCTCTGAGCACAACACATATAGATAAAAAAGGGCTATTCTATAGTTGGTGAAAAAAGCTGAAAAGCTAATGTCTCTTATTAGGACTGTTCTAATATTTTACTCTTATACGTATTAGATTTATGAAATTTTCTATTAAATAATTCTACAATTTTCATAAAAATGCAAACTAAATTCTATTTCCTCATACCTGATTGAGCTGTTTCTGAAAAAAGAATTTTCAAATGTTATGTCATTATAAATCAAATCATTCAACTAAAATTTTTAAGTACCATCTTTAATTGAACCTGCATCAGTATTTAGATACATAGAGAGAGAATAAAGTAATTATGTATACTTTTTTAATCAAAACGTTTTACACACTTATAAAAAGAAACTAATAAATGGGGCACAACTTTTTTCATTTTGATATCCTAAATATGAGACGGATCGGAAATATTTTAAAGAATAAGAAGGTTATCTTTTCATTTAATTGCTATTATAATAAATAATTTTTTTTAGCAAATCCGTCTTTTCATGGAAATATAAAACTTTTTGGGGCATATTGTATTCATAACTCTGATAGATATTATTTGTTTTACGAATATACATTTTAAGTAACAATATTCACTTTCTTAAGCTCAAAAGATTTTTCCGTGACACATTAAGAGAAAAATTCATTAATATTCATTATCCGTTAACTAATTTTTAATTAAACTGTCATATACAAGTTTTTAGAACAGATATTTTAAAACCAATTTCAGAAAACCTGTCTATTGCTAAACAGAAGCCTTTATTATTACGCCAACTAAATCTTTTAGCAAAATATCTGTGTGCACTTAATCGTTTACTTATCAATCAACATCTACTGTCATGCACAAGGCGAAAAATAATACTGTGTATAGTTTATTTTTTCAAATAAATTGTGAGTGGATAGGAAATTTAGTGGCTTTTTAAGAGTAGTAAATAAAATGACAATCATCTATTCGAGTAAAAAGTTCTCCAAGATCACAGAAATTTAAGTTTCAGACTTAGATTTGAGTTCACATTCTCGTTTTCACATCACAAAAATTAAATGTTTAAACATTAATTTTATAGAGTATAAGCCTCTCATATGTGATTTATATCGTGTACTGCATCATAATACAGGATATGTCTTTTTTTTTTATTTTGATGAATAGCTCTCTCTTAATCAGAAGTGGATAAAAATAAAATAAAGTTCCTAACGTACAGTGATGATGTGAAATTCAAAGGACAGGAAGAAGGTGCTGTGATATGCAAATGATTAGCTTTTCAGCGCATTCAGACAAAGCAGACGCCGGTAGCGACACATACAATGTGTTTAAATGAATAAATTGTTCAGCCGGTTTCTCATACACAAATTGCATTTGAACGTTATTGCCTGATGAAAAGTTGTTGTGATGCCTCGTGTAAGAAATAGAAATGCACTCGTGTCTGCACGAACAATTCGACGGCGTTTGCAGCTGCATGGACTCTCAGCTCGGAGACCATGGCTGAGGCTACCCTTGACGCTGCATTCACAGACAAGAGCGTCTTCAATGGTGCGATCAACGACGAACCTGGGCGAACGAATGGCGAGACATCATTTTTTCAAATGAATCCAGGTACTGTTTACAGCGTCAAGATGGTCACAGGCCGAGTTTGGCGGCATCGTGGGGAACGCATATTGACAGCGTGTATTCGTCATCGTCATACTGGCCCCTCACCCAGCCTGATGTTATAGGGTGCTATTGGATATAAGTCTCGGTCACCTCTTGTTCGCATTGACGGCACATTTCTGGTGTGTTACGACCCGTGGCTCTACCCATTATTCGATTAGTTCCACCCTCCTGTGAAACCCCCCGTTTCAACAGGATAATGCAGGACCGCTTGTTGCCAGTATTGTACGGATTTTCCTAGATATGGAAAATGTTCGGCTGTTGCGCTGGCCTGCACGTTCATCAGATATCTAGATAATAAAAAATGTCCGGTCCATGGTTTCCGAGTGATTGCTCGTCACCATACTCCAGTCACTACGGTTGATGAAGTGTCGCATCGTCTCGTCGTCTTGTGGCATCGTCTATATGGGCATCTGTGCCTGTATATGCCACCCAATCTCTGCTTGATTCAATGCCCGAGTGTATAAGTGCTGTTATTACTGCCAGATATGGTTGTTCTGGGTACTGATTTCTCAGATCTACACTCCCAAATTTCTCCAATATTTAATAACTTGTTATTTCCAGTTTAATATATTTGTCCAATAAATATCATTTTCTTATCTGCATTTCTTTCTGGTGCAGCAATTTTAATGGCCAGTAGTGTAAATGTAAATCTAATGTTTCTAAATATTTATCGTTTTTAGGCTATCCATTAGTAAAATCCTCCTTGATATTTTAAGGAAATTATGTATACTACGAGTATGTTTAATTATGCATACTATGTTAATTTTAAGGAAGTTATTTATACTAGGTTTGTTTCATTATATTCTACCTACGGGTGCTCCGTCACAACAGAAGCTGGCCCTTCTTCCCCATCCATGAGTAGATTACTCATGTTTCATTATATTGTGAGGTAGATTTTTTCTGTATCTATTACACATTTTTTAAAATAATACATGCATTTTACTACAAGAAAGAGTACAACTGTCTGTCTAAAGAAATACTTGTAGGAAAGGTGACAAGTGTAGTGCCAATTGTGATACGAAAAGGGGCCAAAGATGTTTTCTATTTTATTACTACTCTATTGCAAATACTACAATCGGGACATTAATTCATAAGAGAGTTTTTTCTGAAGGGCTGCCGAATTGTTTTGTTTACTTTATATATTCATTTATATATTCAGATTGGATTTTCAATTCTAGTCAGCTTTTTATTACTTTGGTACTTATTTCATTTTACTTATCTCATATAAATGAATCACTATATATATATATATTGCTACTAAGTAAGAAATTTCTTTTAAGTTCAGTTATCCTGAATTATTATTCAATTTATTTTATATTTACAAATCAAAGTATTGGCCTTCAATATTTCAAAGATGTAGCAAAATTCTACTTTTGTATCTGAAGACATCTGTAAATTTTTAATTACGAAATTCAAAAACATTTTATTATATGAATTTTGGTTAAATGCATTGAAACTTACTTTTGATGCCTTTCTCAACTGAAAAATAATTCATATAAAAGCCATATCATTATTTGGAAAATATTTTTAAATTTTTCATGCAATAGGAAAAAAGTATAAGTATAGAAATTTCAATGAGAGTATCTAATTCAAAATCTACCATTTCTGCTCTATAGAGAACAATGATTTAGTTCATTATAATCAATCTACATTATTTGACTCTTTCATTTAATTTAAATTATAACAGGTGGCCAAAATTAAAAATAAAAAGAAATTTCAACGTGAGTTCCAGAAGAAAAATTGCTGCAGTATTGTTATCTTAAAAACCTACTGTTATTAATTTAATATATTTTATTTTACTATCATCAAACATTTATCTGGAGAGCCACCGTTCTCGCCGTTGTTTACATTGATTTCTTTTTTCTACTCTGTTGGCCCTGTAGTATATACAGCTATTAATTCAGCGCAATTGCGTCATCTATGACGTCAGCGCTGGTGCGCCACCTATCTCTAATAACATTTATAAAAATTAGTCAACAATATTGAGTTAGTTAAATAACAATTTACTTTGGTAATATAGTAACTATTATTCTAGTGACAGCAAAAGAAAAAAAAATTTTTAGATTGAGAACTGAAGCATTGAAGCAAATTATTGTAGTAGTTATTTTGTTTAAATTATAATTTGCAACTATTACAACAGCCCCTCTTTATATCTCACTTCGGATATTTCGAGTATTTTTTTTAGAGAAAAAAAAAGTTCAGTTAACCTATCAGCTTCTTGCTTGTTATATCACAAATCTTTTACTCGCATATAAGATAATCTTTTATTTTTTACAGAAAGAAAAAGAAAAAAAAAACCATGCCACAACCTCAAACAGTTACTATTGGACTACGAGTCGAGCATACAAACACTTTAAGCTCTATTTACATCAGTAAACCCAATTTAAAAATAAAAATAATAACAAAAAAAATAATAATATATTATTAATAACAAAAATTATATCAAAACTATTTAATTATATAACGAAAATTATAAAACTTATAATTATATTGTTTATAATTAGTTTGATATAATTTTGTTTATTTTTGTTTTATAAAACAAAAATAATAAAATTATTTTTCTTTTTAAACATTTAAATTTTTAAAATTTAAATGTTTAAAAATACATTTAAACACATTCCAGAGGATGTTCTTTAATGGATTTTGATTGTCATATTTACTTTTAAGAAGAAATTAAACTTATGAGTTATCTTTTCAAATTTAATTTATTTCAACAAGTGTGACACAAAAAAAAAATTGTAAATTTGAGTTACCTTCTTCTGCAAAACCTTAAATACAAATAATTTTTATAAGACATTAAAAGCGAAATTATAATTTAGTTACTATTAGTATTATTAAAAAAATTACAAATTTTATTATGAGTAACAAAATTAGCAATTTATTATTAGCATTTCAACAAGATTAGTAAATTTATTTAAAAATATGCCCAACTAAAATTAAGAACTTGTATATGAAAAAGCAAAATAAGATTGTAATTTTTTATTTTAAGGTAATTTTTTATAGAAGAATAAAGAAATGATTGTTATAATTTATCTCAAGTTAATCACAAAACTTTAAAGAAGTATATTAAAATATTTACTTACTTCTTACATAATCATCTGCACAATAAAAATACAAACCATTTATTAAATAAATCTTGTAACTTTTTTTTTCGTAATTTGTTATAATTTGAAAATTTTAATAATGTTTTAGGATGGTAAATTAAATTCAATCTATGATAAATTTACTTTTTTTTCATTTCATATTTTACTGTGTGTTGCTTTAATATTATTATAATATCAAAAATACAATACACTTATATAGTTGGAGATTTTTAATCTATGGAATATTACTTTGGCAAAAGGAAGTAAAAAATACTGTGTCATTTATATTTAAAATTTAGAAGATATGGTATACATGAATGATTATTCAACAAACATATTCAATGGAATTTGTTTTTATTCTGGTCAATATACACTCATGTCCATAAATTAAGGATAATGAAGTTCAGGCAAAGAAAGAGACAGAAGCAAAACAAATTTGACTTATTTGTAAAGTCTATTTATTAAACAAAAGGTAAAGAGCAAAAGAGATGCTATATGTTTGACATAATTAATAAAAATTGCGATTTTTACTCCCTGGAGCAAATTTCAAACAAGAACCTATTTACAAAAAACAGTATAACATGGTTAGTATGATGGTTAATATGGAGTATGTCTCCCGGACGATGCAATACAGGCCTTGCAACGCCTAGGCATGCTGAGTATCAAATTATCAATCTGATCATGGGGAATATTACACTACTCATCAAGCAATGCCCTCCGAAATTCCGGTTGACAGGTGGGAGGGGGAATAGAGGTGGGAGGGGTCAATAGATCACCTATATAAAAATTTACAGAAATCCTGTTTTGTGTCAGTATAAAAATATCTACTTATTATTGATTTTAATACCTACATATTCGTATTAAGATTATGTAAATGTATTATCATTATTAAAAATTTATCATCAGTAAAGAACTTACCTCCAGAATTGGCAATGTCTAATTAAAAAAAATTGTTAAATTATAATCATTTAAGCATTTTAAAACACGATGCATTTTCCAGCATTAAAAATATTTTTCTTCAGTTTAATAATAATTATATTATAATTAGAGATCAATTTCACAATCTAAAAGACTGAATCATTTTGTTTCTCATGCTTCATTAAAAAATGCTCATTAAAAATGAAAAAAAGATTGAAACAAAATGTTAAAATTAGTTTTATTACAATATTTTCATTTCGTTTCATTACACAACTAAAATTCTGGTTTAAAGTTATTCAGAGCAATATGTAGACCAATATTTCCTACATTTATGTGTATTAATGTATTATGTATTAATATATTACGTAATTTATATAATGTTTATTTATTCCATTAAGTAAAGAAAATATAATATTTCCCTTCAAGAAAATTTTTTCAACAATGTATTTCCTCTTAATTATATTTTATCAATGATTTTCAATTCCTATTATTAGCTCACACTCTCGCTATATAAAGCTTGTTCAAATTTTTAATCGTTAACAAAATACTTTTTATTCCTCCACTCAAGTTCAAATACAGGTTTTTGAACTTGTAATGGATCATACTTGATATTAATACAGTTTTTTCAAATATTAATTCATTAATGAAATTTAATTAATTAATTTTATTTTTTTTAAGATTTAAGTTGCTTGTATCTAATAATAGATGGCGCCAAATGTAAGAAGGAAATTTCAACTTTATTTGTAAACGACTTTTCTGCAATATAATGAAAAAAAAGTAGGAATTAACTTTTTAAAAAAAAAAATTATGTTACTTGTTTATAGTTATCGTTTTAGTCAATTATATCGTTTTTCATATTCATTTAAAATGAAGACCAATATTGAAGTGAAATTTTTTTCCAAGCATAAAAAAAAATACTTCAAAATACCAACCTTTGATATCGTTGAGGTATTTATTGTCTGAAAACAAAAATAAAAATATATCCATAAAGAAATAATAAAATGCAACAAATATGTTAATAACAATTCAGAACTGTTTATTTAACAATACATTATAATACTGTAAGATGTCATATTTTAAAAATTGAATCAAAACACTTACTGGATGAATAACAATGAATTAACGAATCAAAATGATGATTGAATAAACAAACAAAACCAAATTTAAATTTTGTTTTTCGACTTTCTGTCAATTTTTCGAGTTTATTCAATCATCATTGTTAAAGAAATCAAAACATTATACAAGTTACATTTTAAAAATTTATTCGTGAATTCAAAGTTTAAATTTTTGTGTTGGAATTCAATCGTAAAAAATATTTGTATTTAATATATAATAAAAGAGAATAATGAGGCTTACATTTTGATGAAGAACCTGGAAAAATATAAATATATTTCAAAATATTATTTTTACTGATTAAGATGCTTTAAGCATACTAATTAATTCAATACAATATTACAATAATTAAGTAAAATAAAACATTAAAAAAATAGATGTAGATTCAAACAAAGAAAATATTTCATAATAGGATGAAAGTACTTTTAATTAAAAAAAATTTTCAATTCCTACTATTAGTTCACACTCTCCCTATATATATCTTGTTCAAATTTTTAATCGTTAACAAAATGCTTTTTATTCATCCACTCAAGTTCAAATACATTTTTTTTTAACTTGCACTGAATGACACTTGATGTTAACATAGTTTTTCCAAATATTAATTCATTAATTAAATTTAATTAATTAATTTTAGTTTTTTTTAGATTTAAGTTGCATATATCTAATAATAGATGGCGCCAGATGTAAGAGGAAAATTATAACTTTATTTGTAAAGGACTTTTCTGCAATATAGTGAAAAAAAAGTAGGAATTGACATTAAAAAAAAAATTTTATTACTTGTTTAACTTAATTTAAATTCAATACAACAACGTACTAAAGCAATGATTTCAATTCATAATTTTTGATAAACGATGAAAATATGTGACTTTAAATTTCAAATCAAAAACGGTTTTAGAATGGAACTCGGAGAAGTGAAAAAATATATAAAATCCTACTCTCATAAACTCCTTTAAAAATTTTAATATACGTATATGTAAAAATATAAAGTAATTTAAATGATTTTAATAAGTAACTTTTTCTTGCAGAAATACCAGAATTTTCAGGATAAAAGCATTTTTTGTGGATCATCGACATTTTGACAATTATTTTTTTCAAAAAATATTTACTTAAAAGCTTTTTTATTAAGTTTTATCATTTAGAAACCAATTTACTACTATGTCCAAAAAGTAAGACCAATTTTCAAATTAAAATTCCCGAGCTTATTGGAATTTTAATTTTTTTTTTTTTTTTCGATTGCTGGCACTGTCCTTGACATCTGTGTGAAATTTGACATCAAAATATTCAGTAGTGTTTGAGTTACGCTTGGTTATGGGAGATTTCACACAGATGTAAGAGTATCATTTTTCAAAAATTCATCGTCCACATGAATACTATGTGAATCTGCGTTGTCGTCTATTAAAATAAAACCAGTGTTAACTATATTGTCTTCTACTTTACAACAAACTCGAAATCTATAACAGAAGGTCTATATCTTTAACATATCTACCGAAATCATCAAATCTCTTAATAGTTAGAAGAATAGAAGTTAATGGGTATCTCTTAACTTTGAACACCAGTGTTTTTATGTGCTCTTACATATAATCTAAATCTGTATGATATAAATTTTCCTGAAAAAATAAAACTTACCTGAAAAAATTGCCTTAACTGCAAGAAGAAAAAATTAAATTATTTATTTGTTTATCTATGCATATGTTTAAAAATGTACAGAAACGTATTCAATTTAATGTGTCTCCAAAAAATTGTTGAAACATATAAGCAGGTCATTTTAAAATAATTTTGAAGCTGCAACTTTTAAATTAAAAGAAAATCAAAATATTTAAAATTAAAGAATTTAACAATATCATTATCTGTTTCCTAAAAAATAAAGTTAGAAAATTCAAAAAGTTTTAATAAAAAATAATTTTTATAAATATTTTAAACCAATAAGCACCAATAGATGGCGCCACGAAGCTAATCTTATTAATTATTTTTATTAATTTTTGATTTTTACTTCAACCGTAAGAACTTTTAGTCCTACAAAATTTTTTCTGCAGTAATTATTTTTAATTTGTATAACACATTTCAGTAAATTTACCTTTTATTTAAATCTGTTTTTAATTTCTGTCATTAAATAACTAGCAATAACTAACCAACCACATAAATTATGGCTATATAGTATGATTACTACTGTGTATGATTACCTGTATTCAATTTAAATTTCCCGAGCATATGGTATGTTAATTTCTTTTTTTTTTTTTTTTTTTTTTTTTTTTTCATGTTGTTGACTTTGTCCTTGACTTCGGCGTGAAATTTTACGTCAAAATATTCATTAGTGTTAGAGTTACGCTTTGTTTTGTGAGATGCTAAAACTGATTCCGGCGTTTTTTCAAATGCTGAATAAATTCTGCAAGAACTTGCGTTAAATTTCGTTTGCGGAAACGTATAGAATGTTGCAGAAGGCATTTGGTAAGCATTCCCATAGAAGAAATGTTTAGAAGTGGTATAAACAGTTCGAAGAAGGCAGAGAACGCGTTGAAAACGAAGAGCCCTCTGGTCGACCACCAACCTCAACCGACGAAGCTCACGCCCAAAAAATTAACGTTTTGGTGCTTGCAAACCGTCGATTTACAATGTTGATGATGTTGGAATTCAAAAATTCCATTTTAAAAGATATTTTGCGCCTTAAAAGCGTCAAATTTTAATTTGTACCGAAACCGCTGAACGCGCCAACTCACACAGCATTGATTCTGCGTGATTTTTTCGACAAAAATGAAACCCATATTATCCGCAACTACCGTATTCACCTGATTTAGCATCGTGCTACTTCTGGCTATTTCCTAAACTCAAAAGACAACGCTTTGAGTCGATTGAAGAGACATTTCAAAAATCGCCGGAATCAGTTTTAGCATCTCACAAAACCAAGCGTAACTGAAACACTAATGAATATTTTGACGTCAAATTTCACACAGATGTCAAGGACAGTGCCAACAACCTAAAAACGAAAGAAAATTGAAATACCATATGCTCGAGAAATTTAAATAGAAAAGTGGTCTTACTTTTTGGACACAGTAGTATGATGAGGTTTTGATGAATTAATTTTACAAGTAAACTTTATAACTGGTGGGTTCATTGCAATTCCTATTGCCTCCAGAAAACTTTAACTTAATCAGAAATTAACGATGTTTGAATAAGGAGAAAATTTCTTTCTGTTAACGGAATTTGAATTCCTTTTTTGAAATAACAACACAAATTAATTTTGGATGGTATTTCCAAATGTCTGAGTACAATATATTTATTACTTGCAACGTAATAAAAATTATTGAAATTCAATATCGTTCTGATGAGTTTTTAAATAATAAAATAGTCTTTTACGTATATTTGATATCATTCAACGTTGTATTATTAATACTTCATAAAAAAAGCTATCCCTATGCTAAAAAATACTAAAAGTTCAACTTACTTGCACTTGTAGCATCTATAATGAAAATCACAAATAAAATTCGCAATTACAAATGCTTCATTAAATCTGTTAAGAAAAATATTTTTTTCAAAAAAAAAAAAAATAAAAAAAAATAGTAACGTAAAATACATGAATTTGTGATATAAAAGTACTTCATAAACTTTATTTTACAATTAAAATTGTGTTGAAAAATATTCTTGTGTATAACAATAGTTTTTACATTGTTTAAGGAAGAGGGTAGGAATTCCCAGATGTCCCCCTTGAAAGTATTCGCTTAAAATTTAATGATAGCCCAAGACTGCAGTGTAGCTGTAGCAAGTCCCCATGGTGAACCTGAATGATGAATCTGGTACATATTTGCCGCTCTAATGTCGAATAATTTAAGTCAAATTGCCTGGCATTGGAAAAAAAACGATAACGATAGTTACTAATTGTAATTGCTGCCTAAAAGTTGCTTGCATAAAATATCTAGAGAAGCATGAACATTGAAAATAATCACGGCAAAGTGTAAGGAATGGCTATGAGATTTCAATTTTACAAAAAAAATTCTCTTACATTTTGAGTGAGTAGATATCCTTCAACAAGAGTAATTTGCTTGCCATCAAAACTTGATGTTTGTTCATTTCTATTAGCCAAAATCATTCATTAAACTATTTTAATTGTCATATAAGAAATATCCTATTATATCAAAATTTAAAAAATTATGATTCATTTTTTTTTATAAAATTAGATATGCTTTTCACAGCTTAATTGAATATATTATACAGATACAATTAAACAATATATAAGTCAAAATACAATACGTAAGTCAAAACATGATTTGTAATTGAAACAAAAAAAGGATAATATTTGTACTTCATTCAAAATTGACATATTTTTTTTAATAGTCTCGATTTTTGATAACAAGGATAACTATTTTCTTATATTAATAGAAAATACCTAGGTTTTCAAGATAATACGTATTAGTAAAAATCTCTATAACTTCACTTTATCAAGAGTGCATTTAGAATTATATACTTATTAATTTTTAATTTGATGGACTTTTTAATATTATACTCCTGAATAATCAATTTTGTGATCATGCAGTGAAAATATATTTATGCTGGTTTGACAATATATTTTTAAAACTTTCGAATAACTATTGTACTTACCATCCATAATTGCATTTCCTAAAATACGGAGAGAAATAAATAAACATTAATGTTACAGAATGAGTGATAAAGAACTTATATTGAACATATTGAAATATTAAAACAAATAAATAATTTTTCATGAAGAGTTTTTATTACCTCATACAATTATTTCATTTTCATATAAAAAAATGCAGCATATTAATAATTTATTTATTTTATATTTAAAAACTTAACTTCTCACAGAGGGCAAACATCCTCTCAACTGATGTTTACCTACCATACTCTGAAAGTAAAGAGCGAGGAATTCAAAAAACCTTTAATCCTCATAAGAGCTTTGAATAGCTTTATGTTTCTCGCTTTTATGGTGCAAAATTTAAAGGTATGGTGTTTTTATTTCAAAAGTAAAACTACCTATATAAATTCATTTTCAAACTTCTGCTTGATTGAATCTTTATTTTTATTTCTATTCTTCTTATTGTGTTAAAAAGAGACAATCTTTCTGTATAAAATTGAAAGAAATTTGTCTGCCTGAATTTCCTAAAATATAAAAACTTTAATATTTAAAGGAATAATGGAAGGAAAAATAATTAATAATAGAAATATTATTAGTTATTTTTAATTGCAAAACGTTTTTTTTTTTTTTTTTTTTTATTAATATTTATGCTACCAGATGGCATTTGTCATTCTTTTTTTAATTTACTTTTTTTTTCAAATGTTCTATTGTTGCATCTGAAAGGACATCATAACTCTTTATGTGTTCTTATTTACATTGCGATTCATCCTTTTATGTATGTACACGAAAAGTTTTTTACACTGATACATTGGTCCTGGTGCCATTTTGATATTCCTTTCTTAATAGCGTTATTGCTAGTGTTGATTATTTTTTTTAACTAGATGCTTTTAACTGCAACTGATTTTCATATTTGTCTACTGAATTTTATATAAGAATTGTCTAGCATTTCACTATTGTTATAACGTTTATCAACTTATTTGTTTCCTTTAAAAAATTAAAAATATTTATTCATATTTATTGAAATTAAAAATCTTTTATTTTCTGTCGCCAGTAACGTTAGATCAGATCCGGAAATTTATAATAATAAAATTAATAGATTTTTTTTTCTGTATGAATTACAATGTTTTTATTATAAGCGATATTACTGTATTGTTCAACATAAAAAACGGTAAATTAATGAATAAAGGATATTTTTATTGTACATTATATGGAAAACAAAGTGATCAACTTCATAGTTTCTCCTAACAAAAATTTGTAGGGTCACTACGTGTCATTACAATTGCCTTAAATCATAGGTAACCCATGGTACTTTTTTTTCTATTGTTTCAAAGTTTTTGTTATAAAAAAAGTATGTACGTTTAATCAACGATTCTCAATCTTTGCAATTATTTTGCTTTAGCACAAGGATATATTTACACAACAGAATTTAGTATTTAATATTAAATTTGAATATATGTATATTATATTTGAATTTAGTATTTACTCACTTTCACTCAAATCATCTGTAAAAAATAAATAAATAAAACAATTAAAAATTGGCTAATTATTCAAATATTGATAAATTTAAATTGAAAGAACTGCGTTATTTTAAGTTTTGAAAGAAGAATTCTGATGTGCAGAATTTCAAAGTATTAAAGAAGAAATATTCACCTTGAAGGGCCTGTTCTGTTAAAAAACAACAACAATTAATTAAAAAAGTTATTGAATAGTGATATAAGTTGTTTTATAATGAAAAGGTTGTTATAAATGAAAAGGTATCTTCTAATTGTAAGCCTGGGAATTAAATTTCAATAAATGATTTATAAATAATGAAACATCAAAATTAAATTGCAAAAGTTGCTTTGTAGGTAAAAAATAAGATTATCCTTACACTTAGACAAATTTTTATACAAAATCATTATGTGTGGTGTTAAAAAAATATTATTATTTAAAACATTATTAAAAAATTATTATTATTATCATGATGTTATTTTAAAAAAATTATAAGTATATTATAAAAGCTTCAATTTTAAAATTATTATGTACTTTTTTTTTCTATAAAAAAAAGTCTGACTATAATTCTATTTATTTAAAACTAATTAGGCATTTTAATAAATAAAGATTCATTATATTTTTAAATTGATTTTCTATATTGTCATTTAAAAGTATTTAATGTCTAACTTTTTCATTATTATTGTGAAAACTGTTTTAGAAAAAGAAAAAATTTTAAAAGAACTCTTCAAATTCAAAATAAACTGTAATTCAAATAAAATATCTGCAATAATTTTAACTCTTTTATAGAATAAAAAGGCAAAGCATTATGCAAAAAATGATTCTTTCTATTGAAATTTAATGTGCGTAAAACCCATACACAAGTAATGAAATTATTTAAAATTCAAGATTCAGATACTTTGGAGGCACTTTTGATACATTTTGGTGTCCCCAAGTTTATCACTGATTTCATTAATAAGTTACTCAGTAACCTTAATTGACAGAATTTTTGTACTGAAACATCTGTAAGGTGCACGTAGCCTCCCATTATTCAATATGACCAATCAACTTCTCGTATCCCAACTATGCAACGAAATTCGTCGTTGTAACGACGAACTTCAGTGCTTTAGTATGTTTTGTGCATTCATTTTTATCTTTATTCTTTTAGAATTACTTTTTGCAGTTTCAGCGCCATAACATTAGTTGTTATGGAAGTAGATTACAGCGGGATTTTTTCCCAAATGTGTCCCTTTCTTATTATGGATCATTCCAAAGAGTTTGAGACCAAAAATAATAATTTAAAAAAATATCAGACTAAGATTGTGAAAGTCTGGTTTTAATAGTAAAACATCTGAAGTTTAGGATCGTTAGCTTTATTTTAAAAGTAAACATATGCATAAATTCTATGTTAAAACACTACTGGAAAATGTTTACAATTTTTTATTCATAATATGTTAAAATACATTATTTGTATCCAAACTTTCTACTGGGAATTTTTTTTAGTTTATTAACTTCGCAGTTTCCCAAGCAATACATTAAATTTATAATTGTTTAAAAGATATTTAATTTGTCAACAAATTTCATCATTAAATCAATTATAAATTTATTAGTTTTTTATAAAATTTTTTGTTTTGTATGAAATATTTGCTTTATCTAAATGAATGTTTAAAAATTCCCATTGTTATGTTTTATTTTTATATCTATACTACTAATAACAAAAGCTAATTTGATATTCTACTTCTTTAACGTAACATTAAAGCATTACTTGCATAACATGACTTCCATTTTTTTTGCTCCATACAGAAAAAAATCAACATACATGTTAATGGGAGATTTTTTCCATGTTTTTGCATTTTACACACAATGAAACTAAGTTAGATAATTTCATTACAATTCATGTAGATATTTCTTCAAACAAATTGGCTTCATCCAACAGTCCAAGGAACTCGTCTCGGCCGAGCCCCCAATTTTTGTAGATTTACACCGGTTTCAATAGATTCATCCTGGTCGAACCTACAGTTTCTGTAGATTTATCTACTAGTCTAACAATGGCTGTACTTTTGCAGTGGGTGTCTAGGGGATTTGACATACAAAACGCAGTAACGGGACTTTACTTTAAATAAAGCCATTTAATGATACTATGTATATTTTACAATGATATTTACATTGACAATTAATTAAAGGGATAAACATATTCTCTCGCTGCTTGACGCAGCCTGCCCCTATCGTTCCCACCAGCCGTTTCTTTCTCCTTCTTCATCTACGGGGACCTGTTCCCTTCCCGTGGGGTCAGAGTTCAAAGTTGAATACTCCTCCACGTTGTAAACAGGCTCTGTCAAAGACAAGCAATCGTAATGTGTCGCCGCTTGCTGATTACCACACAAACAAATCCTACATTCATAAATTAGATAAAGCAATTTTAATAAAGTAATCGTATATTAATTATATTTGCCATATACATGATCTTGGAACAGTCTGTATAACAAATGTCAGAAGATGGTGTATTTTTCTTTTGCTATATCATGATTTAAAAAATTGTACATCAAAGGTATGTCTCGAATTAAGCAAATTATATCAAACCACAACAAATATATTTTCAAAGCTGAAGGGTTAGCCCTTCAGTAACAACTTTACATCGAAGAAATTAACATAATTTTAAGCTATCTAATTCAGTTGAATTTATAATATATTTTAAAAAGTTAAATAAAACAAGTTCGTAATTCTATTGTTTTACAGCCACTAGATGTAAACTTTTTCCAATATAGAGATACTTGTACTTGTAGATGTGAGTATTTGAAGCTTGAACCTGCAAATCTTGACGATCATTTATAATAGGTAATATAACGGAGGTAGGTCGATCTTGTTTCTATGGGTGGTGGAACGATGTTCCTTCCCAGAAAGATTTTCAAAATTATCCTATTCCTGCATTTGAATACCAGGTTGAATAAAATCCAAAAGGAGTGCAACATAGATCTATCTCCTCGGGATGCATTCCGGGCAACGTCTGATACGGCAAAATGATCTACAAACACTGCCTTCAGTAGTTCTCAGTGTGAGTTTCTTAGAGGACTGCAGTGAAATGCAGGTTGATAGTCTCAAAACAGGACAGAGGATAATTAAAGGGACCCTTAGACGCTCCTTCTTTGAGGATGTTGCCGCTAGAAAGAGTAACAATTTCTGCTATGATCCTATTTATGATATCCCTAAATGGTCTAGAGAAAATCGGTGGCGTTGATACGGCTTTTCTGTGGTCACGATTGTCTCCTCAAGCACCTTCACTGAATTAAACTGGCTCCTGACCCTCTCTGTCTCCTGTGAGATAACCAGGAAAAAATGGATATGCCTCCACTTGCTTCCTATTCTGCTATGATCCTCCTGGTTCTTTATGGAAATGCTAGTGGAGAATCGGTGCGATTCTACGGAGTTCCTTGGTCGCGAAGCGACCAGACCTCCAAATAGCATAAAGATTGTTAAACAGTGGCAGTCGGTCACTGCCCATTGATAATGAAAAGCAATTTGCACAATATACAGAGAAAAGAAAAATACAAAAAGAATACATTTACAAAAAATACAAAGCACAATACAACAATTAAAAAAGAGAAAAGACCGGAGAGAACCTAAAGCCGAAGCACAGCATAGCACCCACGCAGGAGCATTAACAAAAACAGACAAAAATACGCGGAGCGCGAACCTAACCTGAAGTTACCAGGACCAGAGAAAGATGTAAGAAAAGAAAAGTAATCTACTGATTGATGTTTAAAACATGTCGAGGTCTTTTACGAAATGAGTGCAGAGAAATATCATAACCTAATTTAGTTAAGTCTTGGATAACAGAGTTACTAGAGCTATTGAGTGACGAGTAAAAGTTTGTTGCGATTTTAGCCACATATTCCCTAAAACTAGGCATGGAAAGTGCATATTTGATTTCGGCGTTTCTAAAAAAATGCTAGTGGATTGCCAGACTTAAGTTGATGGATTAACTGATGTTATTTGTTTCTATCTTATTCTTTGTATTTATTTTTTTATGATATCTGTTGTCCTGTAAACTTGCCATTGGAAATAAAAAAATAAAATAAAATTCAGAAAATCTTAACATAGTAATACGGTTGTAAATGAATGACAAATAAGTAAACAATTCTGAATGAAATTCTTTAAGAAATGAATCTAAAATCAAATAGTTATACTCGTCTTTTTTCTATTGAAATTCATAAAATCACACTTAAAGCAAATTGTTTAGAGCTGTAAATTGTTCATAGAGATTTGGATGTTATGAAATGCATTTAATAAATCAATCACGCTCGTTAATTCTCTTTCATGTGCTTTATTTCTGAACAACGAAGAAAGCAATTTGAAGAGTCAAGTATGGTCTCAAAGGTCATTAAAAATAACCTCTGTACTCAAATAGTGTTTCCATGCTTATATTATACAAAATTATGTAGCTTAAGTTATTTGAGCACTTGTGAATCACCATGCTGAAATTGCACGCAAGAAAATAAAATTAACTCCTCTACAAAATTGGATAGAGATAATATATATAGAACACTGAAGCATCATGTTTGGGCCATTCATCCAAAATGAATGACCCAATTATTTTCTTTCCACATCTTTTATCGGTCATAGCACTTATAAAAATATTTACTATCTTTACTATCTGTAAATCTTTACTATCTGATTTCACAGTGGCCATGTTTCTATTATTTTTTTTATTTCATTATTATATTCATATTCACAAACTCTAAAAAAAAAATTTCATTTCATAGAAAGTACAACTTAAAATTGTAATATCCATGTATACTTTTTTTTTTTTAAAAATCCCACAGTCAACTTACCAGAATAGTGTTTTCACATGACAAAAGAAAATTGTCTTCAAATTTATATCATATGAATGAAATATGATTAAAGATATGATATTTGAAATTTCAAATGTAAAACTATACTCACTTGAAATTGAATGTACTAAAAAAAAAATATTGTTTTCAAAATAAATGTCTTCATATTGAAAAAAATATGCAAAGCAATTTTTTATCTAAGTAATTTCAGTACAAATTCAAATATTGACACATTTAATTTTAATTTTACTGAAAAGTTCTACAGAAAACAATCACTCGTTGAGACAGAAAGTTTTGAAAATCATACAACTTGCAGGTTCGAAGCAAACTTGAATATTGTAATATTGTATTATAATACATTTATTTACGCAATTATATTAATTTTTAACAACTCACGTACAGTAAAGACTGAATTGTACATTTATTTCTTTAAAAACGTTTTTTATGCGGAATGTTATTTTAATTATAGATTAGAAGAAAAAGATTCGAAGAAAACAAAATAACTAGATAAATATTGCACAAAAATTCATAAATTAAATGCTTCCTTTTAAAATTCATAAGTTGTATTTTAACAATTGAAATCATTCAAAATTTCATGAGTAGTGTTTTAAAAACAACATTTTCCTAGTTAATTGCACAAATTTCAAAATTAATGAATAAGAAATTCCAATCTATTTATATTTTTTGCTAATCAATGCATTTTTTTGTTTATGTTTACAAATTTCAATTATTGCTAGCATTTAAAAGGTATTTGAACTATGTAAAACTTATTTTTAAATTAATTTTCTTAACAAATTGATATTCTCAATATTCAAATGAAAAATGATTTTCATAAAAATAAAGAGATAAACTTTCTCAACTATTCGATTAAAGTAATTTCAAAATTAATTTCAACATAAAATTTAATATACATGGAAAGATTAATTAATATAATTGTTGTAAAATTAATAATTCAAATCATAAACTTACCTGTAGAAAACATAAATAGCCATCCTAATAAACATACACACAATATATGTCCTTTGTAAGCTAACATTTTAAGATTAGATGTCAAACTAATTTTTTAAAATAATACTCCGCTGAAAATGGCCACAGCTGCATTTGTTCATCTGCTGAAACTTTTATTATAGACAATAAATCTTTACAGCAATATTTTTCAAGGAAAAAAACGTAGAAGTTCAACTGGTAACGCTTAAAAAAGCTTATATAATAACGATATCAATTGTTTATTGATGTTTTAATATTGATTTAAATTGATACAAGTGCTAATCTTACCAATATGTATAATATCAGCTTAAATAAATAAATCGTTCCATAATGTTTAAAATCCATATTATTTAAAATTCTACGGATAAATCATAACGCACTGAGAATTTCTAAATTCAATAAAACACTGTTTGAAATTCAAATTCATGTTTAGTTTTTGAATTATGAATTAAAAACACAACGGAAAAAGTTAATTTTCACAAGAAACGAAATATTTCATAGGAAATTGAACTTTATTTGTAATAATATCTCATCAATAGCACGACAGCCCAGAGTGGGCTAAGACTTTCCTTTGAAGAGATTTCTATGCATTTCTCTAGATGACCATGGTCCTCCAATTCCTAACCCCCAGTGCAGCAAAATTCTTCTCAACTGCGTCTATCCGTCTCAATTTGGGTCGTCCACTTCCTCTTTGTCCCTGTGACTTTGCCAAAACGAGCCTTTTCACAGGGTTTAAATCATTCATTCTAAATATATGAGCAGCCCAGTTTAATCTATTGATCTTAATAAATTTTAGAATTATTTGTGTGTTTATAGCATTTATACCGTTAAATTAAAAAATAAATGAAATTAACGTTTGTAGACACATCAGTTTTTAAAAAAATAGTTGCATTGAAAATACCATAACCCCGCTAACTAAACGCATTGTTAACAATAAGAGATTGACATCAGGGCAAAGAACAATTTATTCTTTTCTGAAGAGATACATTAAAACAAAAAACTACTGTAACTTTTAATTGTAATACTTGGTACTATGCATGGAATCAAATTTCTACAATGGCTGTGTTAATCATTCAAAGCATTAATTGACATGTAAAAGAAGATAAGTGCTTTATTTGCGATGTACTGCTTTAAATCTTACGAATAACATCATGTCGTTGGTAGAGCAGTTTCTTCGAAGCTTGCTTCCAGAAGTAAGCCATCATGGTTTCCATTAAACTGTAGGCAGCAATCAAGGACATGCCCAGCCACATTCCGACAAAGCCACCGATGTTGCTGATAACTTCGATGAACTGAAACAAAAATTTACTCAAATCAACTCAAAGGAATTATACTAAATGCGCTAGATAGTTTTTTACATTCTTGTGTGACGTGGAATTCTAAGAGTCTTGACTACATCTTGGTAATAATGAACTTTTTTGTTTTATAAACTAAATAAAAACGACCCTTTCTTTAAAAATGAAAACTGATTTTTAGAATAGTTTAAAATAAATAAAAATACATGTAATCATTCGAAAAATAAAAAACTACGTTTGTATGTGTCAAGCAACTATTTAGCAGAAAAATAAAGCTTTTCGAAATTTTTTTCTTGAAACTTAAATGAAAACCGGATGAAAAATATATTTGTTTCTTTGGGAAAAAATCTTAAGTTTTTCAAACCTAAAAACACTTTTGTTCTTATCACTAACATAAATATTGCTGCAAAGTTTGCATTACTCAATACTTTTATAAACAAAATACATTAGTAGGCCTCTAAACAGGAATACATTATTAAAATTTATGAAACGCATTCGAATTCATAGTATTTAACCACTGATCCTTGTATCAAAGAGTCATGATTTGACACTCCTTATTTTAATTCATCCAATAGAATTTTGCTAATTTAATTTCCATCACCAATTCATAGAATATTTCAAAATACTTTACTGATATCCTTTAATAAAGAAGACTAGATGGAAGATAAACGGAAGAATAAAAAAGATAAATGTGATAAAAATTATGAACGAAACACTTACTTCATATTTAGGTTTAGTTTCATAGATTGTTTCCAGTGCTGGAGAGAATCTTATGACATAATAAGACATAGGTGGGCTAAAAAACGAAAATATATTTTAAGCATTTGCATTCATATAATAGAAATAGAAATTGCTTCAATTCTATTAATTTAAAAAATATATATAAAAACATTTTTTACACTGTTTCACTTCTAAAATAAACATTATTACTAAACGATTTCAATTATTTGAATTATTTAAAAAGTTTTTCATGGAAATCAAGCATTTTTTTGTATTAATCATAACAAGAAGGCGGTAACCTAACAATGAGTTAATAAATAAAATGATTGTAATTATATATATTTTTAATTTTATTTATTATTTAAAAATAAAAGAAATTTTGACACAAAAATTGGTAGGTATACAGTTTATAGCACGCTGAATCGATTTCACTAAAAATCTCGGTTTCTGTAATGGAAAATTTTTAAAATAACGTTTAATTAACCAGGTTAATTAATTTTGTTTCACCACAAGTTATAAAGAAGTCATATAGTTTTTCTGATAAAAAAAAATTTACTTTTTATTGTGAAAATATAATTTTACTTACAACATGTTTCTCACCATGTCGAATCCTGTTTCGCATTTAAGCTGAAGATAAAAAATAGAAAGAATTATATGGAGGTGTCCAATATAATAATTTTCTGATAAACAAGTAAAGTAAAGAATTTAGATTCTAATCCTATTCTAAGCTACTTTTATAGAAAATTTAAGTCATGTAACACACGTCTACGTGACTACAATAAATGATTACGTAAACTACGATAAATGATTGGGAACTCAATGTCAACGTTATCATGCAATCCTATGGGATACGCCTTCGCTACAGAAAAATAGGCCTTCTTTTGAGCCCTTTTCTTTTATCAGGAAAAGGAGTGCACATGGGTGATTTGAAGTCAAATTGCAATGATTGTACGAGTAGTTGGATAAACATTTCGCTTATAATAGATGGAATACATCTGACGGATTGTCAGAAATGGCGTATGATAAGGAGAATAGAAGCGGGATCTATAAAGACAGAAATAAGTAAATATTAAAAAATAACCAAAAGCTTCATGTCAAGAATCTGGAAACGTTTGAAGCTACTGGTAATGTGCCCAGATTTGAATTATAGACTGCAATAAAGAGGGTTGTAGGGAAGGAAGACCGTGATTTGTATTCCACTAACTCCTGTAGCGAAATGCACCTGGCTACAGTGGTGGAGTGTTAGATTAGTGGTGGATGATTAGAGTACCACTTATTGGAGCCGAGTTCTCGTTACCGATGAATACTGATACTGTTTGGAGAATGATTCCAGACGTATCACAATATGGAGAAGGACACACGCAATAAACTTGCGAACATCCATGAAAAGCATCGATCCAACGGTCGTGGAATCATGGCATGGGGGCAGCATCATTTTGAATGGCCTAACTGACCTACACATTTTTATCAGGGCAACTGCGAATCCTGAAATATACAGAGATGAGGTTCTTGATCCTCATGCCAAGTTGTTTCGAAATGCAATCGGTAATAACTTCCTCCTATTGGATAATAATGCTCATCCTCATCTGCTGCACCAGGGAATGATTATCCTGAGAGCGAAGGAATCCAGCGAATAGGGTGACATCCAAATTCTACGTATTTTAATCTGACAGAACATGCGTGGGACGCCGTCTTGCATCCCAGCAACCTAATCCCTCAACACTCTCCAGGAGCTTCGAAGTGCTATACATCTTGAATACACTTTGTGCTGTAAACTCTTATGCATAATTTAATCGACAGTATCGCTGAAAATCTTGCATTTCGTCAGGCGTGAAAAATGCTACTGTCACAAATTTTTAGAGACACCTCAAGAAAAATCAATAAGACATGTCGTCACAGTGTCTTATTGATTTTTCTTGAGGTGTCTCTAAAAACTTGTGACAGTAGCATTTTCTTTTCCTTTTTATAACACATGTACCTGTTTTTATTTAAATTTATTTTTTGCAGAAATAGGCAGTTCTGCATTTTGAATATCTGTTATTCGCGACAAAGTAAAGATCTTGGGCAAGTTTCATTTTCTTATCTTCTTATTTACTTAAGTTAATTTTTTATTATTGGTTCTTTAAATTTTCTCGCCAGTGTTACGATTTTGTTGTGATTTTTAAAAAAATATATGTAGGTCAACAAAGATAATATGTTCAGTCTTATTACACTGTTGAACTATTATACTGTATCATTCTTTTCGACTTAACACAACGTTAACGTTTTTGGAGGATGTTCTCCAAATGCGCAGTATTAAACATATATATACACTCAAGAGCCAAAACATTATGACCACCTGTCAATAACGAGTTGGTCCACCTTTGGCGCGCAACACAGCTTCAGCCCGCCTTGGCATGGATTAATACACCCACTTAATACCAGTTAAATACCACTTCCACCTGATCACATGCCTTCCACGTCATCCAGGCGAGTTCATTGCAAAATGTAGGGGTGGTCATAATGTTTTGGCTCTTGAGTGTATACGTGTGTGTATATGTATATATATATATATATAGGATTTGTTTGTGTGGTAATCAGCAGGCGGCGACACCTCACGGTTGCTTGTCTTTGACAGAGCCTGTTTACAACGTGGGGGAGTATTCAACTTTGAACTCTGACCCCTGGAGAAGGGGCACAGACCTCGTAGATGGGCGCGAAGAGAACGTTGGCAGGAACGTTTGGGGCAGGCTGCGTCAAGCAGTGAGAGAATATGTTTATGCCTTTAATTAATCGTCAATAATATATCATATTAAAATCATTGTAAAATATGTCCTTAAATGGCTTTATTTAAAGTAACGTCCCGTTACTGCGTTTTGTATGTCAAATATTCTAGACACCCACTGGAAAAGTCCAGCCATTGTTAGACTGGTAGAGAAGTCTACAGAAACTGTAGGTTCGACCGGGATGAATCTATTGGAACCGGTGTAACTCTACATATATATATATATTTAAATTAATTTTAAAATATAAAATTTATAATATATAATAATAATTTCTATTTATAATTTACATTATATAATATATATAATTATAAATATAATAATTTATAGATAAATTCAAATTAATTTTTCATAAAAAAAAATACATTTAATTTAGCAACAAAAGTACCTTTTCAGAATGTTCAAACTCCCTTTTTCTTGTCTCCATGATGTACTCCCTTAAAAATAAACAGAGTATTGAGAGTAAAGTATGAAGAATAAAAATAATATATAATATAAAAATGAGAATTGATATATTGAAATATGTTGCAAATAAACGAAATTAATATAGCTACATGAAAATAGGGATACAAATCTTAAATTATTTTTAATTAAATGTTTTCACATTAAAAACAAGTTAATTTCACGAAAACCAGTGATTTTCAAATTTTACCAATGTAAATGAAAAAATTGTTACTCTATGAAAAATGTTTTAGTAAATGTTCGGTAGGTTTTTTTTAACATGAAATTACCCGAGCCTTTTAAGGAGATTAGGACTATTACTTTTTGACGGTCTTACGCTACCTTTTCAAAATTACACTTTTTGGAGATTGCTAATATTTATAAGAAAAAAAAAAAAAACATTATTTTTTGGATAATTATTTTGTGTCATTTTTTTTCACCACACAGGCAGAAGATAGACAGAATATGAAAAATACTGTTATTTGATCTGAAGTGAGTAAATATTATTTGACGTTTAAAAAAGTATGATATTTATTGAAATCAGTAACTATAAATAATTTATGAATTAATTATACAAGATTAATGTTATTTATTCTGGAGCTCGGTGCCACAGGTTTCGGATTTGAGTCACGGTTCTGCCACAGTTGTTTGTAGTGGTTTCGAATCCACTTTAAACCGTAAGTTCCAGCCTAATATGACTGCAGAGCGTTGGGCGGAGGGCTGACAATCCTTCCCTGTAAAAAGAAAACATCCCATGTCTCGAAATCTGCCAAAAGGCAGACGGCTTTTGTCAGCCATGGGGCTATTGCGCCAATGATGTTGATAATGATGAATATTATTTATATATTACAAAAGTAACCTCCTAAAAACTAACCTAATTCAAACAACTGAATCCTTCTTGTATATTTTATTACATATTTCATGATGATATATGTGTGTAACGTCAAGTAATTCTGAATTTTAACTTTTTATCAATCAGGAGTTTTTCTTTAGTGATTCTATATAAGACAATGGTACAGATGCACAAATCGTAAACCAAATCTTAAGCAAAGGCGTAATTTTTAACAGAAGTTTGCTTTTATCAGTACAATGAATACCCAATTGGATAAAAAAGTGATTGGAACACGTATCAGGAACAAGCGTCACAGGTCATGCCGAACACGTGCAGTCAACGCGTTCAGTGCAAAAATTTTAAAATAAAAAGTTCGAAGGCATTAGTAAAAACATTTTCTGCAAGTTTAAGTAAGATATTATATGACCAATATGTTTGTTTTGTTGTTGTTTCTTATCCCACTTGGCTGGCCAAGCCCACGAACCCATACGTATACTCATGATTGAAGGGGAAGGAAGCAGCTTCTGTTGGGATGGAGCACCCGTAGGTAGAAGTCTGACTTTGGCTCCCTGACGCTCTTACAGTCATAGGAGACCGGGACCTACGGCTTAAAGTGGATTCCGAACCACTACAAACATCCATGGCATCGCCGGGATTCGAACCCGACACCTGTGGCACCGAGCGCCAGAACGCTAGACACTCGGCCATTCAGGTCCCAAATGGCAACGGCACGCGGCGTTCCCAGGTAGTCACCCTCCCAAGTAATGACCGCGCCAATGATGCTTGATTTCGGTGATCTAACGAGAACCGGTATATTCAGCATGGTATGGCCGTTGGTTTAATGATCAATATGACTGGAAGAAAACATTTGAATGGCTTTAACTGGAAGAATGATCGTCAGGCGTATTTTGATGAGTAGTCCAAGAGTTTCGAATCCAAAAAAAGTCTCGTTTCACGAGTTTGGAAGGCATTCCAAATCTCAGGTACACCTGAAAGAAAAATTATTGTGGGGTGGTCAAGAAAATAACCTTAATGAATGGACGATATATTGCATCTATTCTTCCTGCACTGTATCTGTTCATCCTTCCTGTACCGCCTTCCTGAGCACTGTATTTCAATAGCAAGTGGTCATCGTTGGCATCCTTTAGACTGGTGTAAGAAATGCTGTAGACTGGATTTGCTATCAATGCCAATACTTAGCCAAGTCCTGACTACAAATGGGAGTTGTTTTAGCTAGCTGCTCTCAACACCAACTGATATAGAGAGGGGCATACACTCAAGAGCCAAAACATTACGACCACCAGTCAATAACGAGTTGGCCCTCCTTTGGCGCGCAACACAGCTTCAACCCGCCTTGGCACGGATTAATACCACCACTTAATATCAGGTAAATACCACTTCCACCTGATCACGTGCCTTCCACGTCATCCAGGCGAGTTCATTGCAAAATGTAGGGGTGGTCATGATGTTTTGGCTCTTGAGTATAGAGGGCATGGTTATATCCCCTTAATACTAGTGAAAAGATCATTTTGGTATCAGAGCGTGCTTGTCCGGGAGGAATTATAATGAGCGTGCAAAAAACTTTTTTGGCGGAAAAACTGTTATCGTAGATCGTTATTTTCTGAAAATGATCCTGTCATAATTTCATCTATTTTGTGTTTCATTAGTATAGACATCGATTTGGTCACATCGAGCTCATGCTATTAAGAAGCTTCTAAAACAAGAAAATATCATTAGAATGGATTGGCCAACCTTCTACCTTGATTTATATTTTATAGAATATGTACGGGATGATTTGGGGATATGATTGTATCCGCCGGAGAATATCCAAATGAGAAAGATGGGGGTCTGATGGCCGAGTGGCTAGCTCTCTGGCAATCGGTACCATAGGTACGAATCCCGACGGTGTCATAGAGTTTGTAATATTCGGAATTCCTTTAAGCTGTATGTTCCGGCCTCATATGACCGTAGAGCATCACAGAGACCAATCAGACTTCTTCTCAGCCACATTATTCCCAAACTGTAAAGGGGTAACTCAACTCTAGGCATAGTGAAGTGGTGTGGTGTAGTAGTAGTAAAAGTAAGAAGGATGTTTTTGATGAATGGGCATATTTACTTAAACAACTTTTGAATAAGGGACGTAATGTGCCTCACTAAGGGACATCAATTTGTTCTCCTTCTAAGTATTATTGTTTGAACCCAACTATATGTGCTATATTCCTTTTAGCATTACTAGTAGTTATTTTTTTTTATCATATAAGTACAGAATACTTTCTCTGTATTTTGAATTTTATGTCTTCCAAGTGATTCTCTAAAGACAAAAAGTCGTTTTTTCAGTTTTCATAGTAATGTCGCATTATACATTTTATTACAAAAAAGTACATACTTACACGCAAGCTTGTTTGCAGTTAGGTTCACAATGTTGTGTATAGTTATTTAATAATTCTCTTTCGTTTACTGAAATAAAGGTTGCTATATATTTTTAAAAATGCGTAGTCTTAACATTATAATTTTTTAACTTTGCTAATAAAATATAATATTACGAGACATTAGAAAACAATAAATAAATGGAAATTTTTTAAATAAATTTTAGCAAAAGAAAAATATAGAACACATTACCAATACATTTTACACTAAAAATTTACAATAATAGAACACGAATATTTAATAAAATAAAAGCTTTAGATTTAAAATAGAGAAATAATTACTACTTTTCAAAAATAACTTGTAAATGTTTTATTACGTTATTTTTTTTTTTTTATTAAAGCATTTATTAACCTTTCAGAAACTTTAGAAAAGATTTCCTAGAATAAACTCTGACCAAAAAATTTATTTAGGGAGTATATTTGTCGTTTTTAAAATTAAATGTATGTCAGAATTCGAAACAAAAACTAATTGTGTAAATATTTTATCAAGTTTTGTCAGTTTCAAATATAAAGCTTTACCTGGTTCACATCGTCTAAAACTATGAGGATACCAAATAGACAAAAGAACACACTTATTTTCAGCTAGGCTCATCGACATCTTGCATTCTTCGATGCACTCCTGTTCGAAATTTTTAAGAAATTTAGAAGAAGTTTTTAAAAAGCTGTAATTGAATTATCATGTTCAGAAATCTTACTACATAAACGATTGTTTTATAAAACTGCATTCTTAGTGGAGATAATTATTAAAGAAATAGGCGCATAATAATAAAAGCAAAAATGCAAAAAAATGACACTTATGAATCATAAGAAAAATGAAGGATTTTTTTTTTTCTTTAAACGCGTGGTGTCTTACAGTTAAATTATTTGAATGGAATATTCGAAACATACGATGCTTAATTCAAGACGGTAATACACGCAAAACAACAAAGAAGAAAATTATAATTTATGCCTTTTCTAATGTAAGTCTAATACAGGAGTGACAAACCCGCGCCTTGAATATTTTTCCGGTCCGTGAGATTTATCATACTGTTACAAAATATATACACTCAAGAGTCAAAACATTATGACCACCTGTCAATAACGAGTTGGCCCACCTTTGGCGCGCAACACAGCTTCAACCCGCCACCACTTAAATACCACTTCCACCTGATCACGCGCCTTCCACGTCATCCAGGCGAGTTCATTGCAAAATGTAGGGGTGGTCATAATGTTTTGGCTCTTGAGTGTATTTTATAATGACCAAAGTAGTGAAAATCAATGTGTGTTCTGTGCATCCATATATTCAAAATTGCCTGTCGAAATTATGGGAAAAATTTAGCATTGATTTTAAAATGAAATTCTTGCGAATATAGGACAGATGTTGCCTGTTTTATTTATGAGTTTACAGTTATGAGTTCGCAGAATAATTGCTTTATATTCTGAGAACTCATGATGCGTGCGCATCTTAGAATATCTAATATAACAGATTCTACGCTTCACTCTAAGTGACCTCAGTAATGCAGTGACCATCTCTAAATAGGCACAGTTGATTGTTGATAGCAGAGCAAACCTGACTCCTAATCGAAGTTGTTAGCGCCTTTGGTTCAACTTAACCTGCGAATAATTTTTTTTCTAAAATGAAAACGCTCAAATATAATGGAAGCTTATCCGCAACATGAATTACAATGTACAAATACACAAACTGAGATCGATTTGCACAAGCTAAGTGAAAGAGTGGAGAAACAAATATAGCACTAGTAAAATAAAATATTTTTTAATGATTTCATTTTTTTTTTATTTCGTTTATGTTTATATATTTTTTATATTTCACTTTAAGTGTTATATATTTCTTTACAATGTGCGTTTAGTATCATTATTATTATATTATCTATTACGGTGCTCAAAAAGTAAGACCAATTATTTTCTTTTCAAAAATTCTTTATTTAGTCTTCCAAATTTATTTAATCGCCTTCAAAATAATCCCCTCTGGACACAATACACTTATGCCAACATTTTTTCCAATTTTCAATACATGCTAAAAAGACATTGGCCTTCAAAGCGCGCGGCGATTCACTTTGAATCTCTTCAATCGACTCAAAAGTGCGGAAGTCCCGGAGTGGTCTTTTGAGTTTAGTCAATAGGAAGAAATCGCACGATGGGAATACGGTGGTTGTGGAAACATATGGGTTTCATTTTTGGCGAAAACGTCACAAAGAATCAATGCAAAATGATCTGGCGTCTTTCAGTGTTTTCAGTACCAATAGAGACCTGACGCGTTTGAGGCCCAAAATGGAATTGGCCGATCCTTTTGAAATTCCAACATCATCAGCAAGATCTCTAATTGTAAATCGACGGTTTGCAAGCACAAAATCTTTAATTTTTTGGACGTGAGCTTCGTCGGGTGAGGTTGATGGTCGACCAGAGGGCTCTTTGTCTTCAACTATTCTCTGCTTTCTTTGAACTATTTATACACCTTATAAACATTTCATTAATATATAGGAATGCTCACCGAATGCCTTCTGCAACATTCCATACGTTTCCGCAAACAAAATTTAATGCAAGTTCTTTGCTCAATAAATTCAGACATTTCAAAAATCACCGGAATCAGTTTTTGCATCTCACAAAAACCAAGCGTAACTCAAACACTAATGAGTATTTTGGCGTCAAATTTCACACAGATGTCAAGAACAGTGGCAGCAACCAAAGAAAAAAAAAATTGAAATTCCATAAACCCCGGGAAATTTAAATTGAAAATTGATCTTACATTTTGGACACAGTTGTATGTGTATATATAAGAATAATATTAAACGCAATAATAATAACTCTTGTTTCAAATTTTTACTCCAAAATAATATCTATAGTGAAATAATATCTCTAAATCTAATATAGGGATATATAATCTTAAATGAGGCCCGCGGAGTTATGATGCGTTTCCAAAGTGGCCCGCAAGATCATTTAGGTTGGCCACCCCTGGTCTAATAAAATATCGTTGTGTTCAAGAATAAAAAGTTGATTATAGCTAGGTATGAATGTCACAAAATTAAAGTTCTCTTTGAAACTGCTACAAAGTGAAAAATTCTGTATCAAAAGCATCTGCACTTAGCAATAATGTAAACAAAGTCATTGAATTTCATATTTTGCATTTAAAGTTTAAACGACAAAAGTTATCAATGTTGATTTGAGGAAATATGTACATTTCATATGTGTTATAAAGAACAGTAGTTTGAGTGCTGTGATGCTTCTACAGTCAAGTTACAGCGCAATGTTACATTTTACTTTGTAGCTTGAAGCGTATGGACAGAATATTCTGGTGAATTGAATCTTTCAGTTCCAATAAATGGTGATGTTTTCAAGATGAATGAGGATTTTTAAATATCACCAAAACCTAATGTCATATGGTGAAATGTTCTGAAAAGAAATTCCATCATAAAGAATGCTGAAAATGGCTCCACTTGTTCTCTGGTAATGATTTGCAGAACTATACTTCATTTGTACCTTATACAATACCTTACCTTATACCTTATTTGATACCGTGGTTACTTTTGATTACCTAGATACCTTATTTATACAATTATTAAGTTAACTTTTGAACCAGTTATTTTGAATTTCGTTTAAGTTCGAAATTGTAAATTTAATTACTGCAGAAATTGCTAAAATTTTAATGGGATTGTCTATTGTTTTAGATTTAATTTTTACGGCATCAGTACTCGTCTGTTACTTGACTCTTTTCCGTTTTTGTTCTTTATGCACACAAATTTATTACTAACCTATTATTAAATAAACTGAAAAGTGCCGCGGTTTTGTTCTGTGTCTGTAAATTTAGTTGGTATTACATAATCTAATTAAATGTTTATTGTTTATTATTACATAAGATATTTATAGCTAGTAAATAAGTATCACAGTACCATTAATAGCAGTGACAAATAAAACATTGTAGAACACACTTCCACATTTAATATTATTGTTACAATATTATTATGAGGCTAATGTAGTACTTACCATGCGGTTTGTAGGGCCACTATGACCTATTTCTTTCAATTTACCAAGATAATCAAAGCAATCTGTTTCATAAGGTTTCGGAAGAGTTTTTTTAATAACCTAAAAGACATCAAATTATATACAGAGAAAGAGTTCAAGGCAAGAATATAATGTAATTGGAAATTGTGATTTTATTTATGTATTTAAATACATAATTATGAAACTTTTAATAAACTTGATTTATATTTTTTAAAATTATTATTTATAATAAATTAAAAAATATGGATATAGATATAAAAGTTTTCCTGACTTTTAGTTCGGTGGCAACACGCGAAATCTTGTTGTCGTGCGTTGCATTCGCTGGATTTCGAACTAAGAAGACTCGATGACAGCTGTGGCCGCCCATTTAAATGACTTTCACAAGCTGTGTTAAGTTACATTATTAGCAGCTTTCCAGATTTTTTTTTAAATAGGAGTTAGTTATTCCTTAAAATCATTTTCTTCAAAAACCACAGTTATTCCTTTTCTCTGCATATTCCTCTATTTCAATTTTTGAATTTAACATTTGATCAAAGATTTATCTAAATGGGAAAACTGCAATTGCGTAATCATTCTCTCTAATTTATGTGTAAGTGAAAAAAAAAATATTTCGCTTGAATTTGCGTTTTTCTTTTAAATATATTTTATAATGAATTTGAAGTTCCTCAAGAACATTATTGTAGCTAAATTTTTTATAATCTGCAATTATGCAGAATGTGTAAAATGTCTGGAATGTTAGAGTAACATTCATGAAAGTTTTTTGGGTTTTCTCACATTACATTAGTGGCTTTTTACATTACATTTTCTTTACATTATTGACTCAATGGTAACACTCCCACCTAGAATGCTGGAAATCTCATGCTCCAAACCTTTTAAAGTATTCGTTGCAGTCATTGGTTTCAGAAGCAATGAGTACTGAGAATGTGTGAAATGTCTGGATTGTTAGAGTGACACTCATTGAAGTTTTCTTCCATACGACAGCAATGCGGGGACAATTTTCTCTGAAAATCTTTCCATGAGGAAATGTTCTTCTTCCATCGCCCTTAATCCAGTTCTTCATATATATATAAGTTAATTAGTATTTTACTGAGTGATTCATTTATAAGATAAAACATTATGTTATTAATTGGTAAATGTAATGAAAAAAGAGTCTAAATACTTTGGACTTACCAAATTATAATCCAAATAATAGGACATCCCTTCCTTCGTTTCGTAGCCATTCACAAAAGGATTGTTGTGATTGTATGGGGAATGAACAGATACTTGGTGGGCTCCATATTGAGGTCCAAAAACATATTGATGGCTGCTGACCGTTAGGTTCGTAATAATCTCTGGAAAGAAGCATTAATATATAACTCTGTAATACTAACAAACAATGCTTCAGTAGAGGCAACAAAGCTATTCCCATGTAATTTCGATGTAATGAAAATCGGTATGTTTAAAAAAGGGACAAATTACAGATGGTCTTCGATTGCATTCTGGTTAGCCAAAAAGTTTAAATAAATTTTTCTTTACTATAGTACTGATTATCATTAGAAAGATACTTTTGTGTGAATTAGGAAAAAGACACACTAAGAAATTATGAACACATTTTAGGATGATTTTAGAACATTTAAATAACTTCATTGTTGGTCAAAATGCTCAAAAATTTCGAAAAATAAATTCTGATATAGGGAGAATTTGTTTATTCCTTGAAATTTAATAAATTTCCCCATCTCTTAACATTTGGTTGGAGTTCTGAGGTAGGAACTATTTACTCAGTATACGAATAGTTTATCACATAATTCGATACAGTTATGAGGCCATACATCTACTCGTCAGACGACATTTAAAAATTGGTAAAAAGAACCAGTACATGTTCCCTTCTTTTTCCTAACTGTAAAAATCGAAAAATTTATCTATTTTTCTAAATAACGTATATTATTAATTGCTATAGTTTACAGCTTTTTTAATGGCACTGCTTAATAGCATTGTTTTTATACGGCGTTTTATTGTTTTTATACAGTGTTTTAAACATTTTTGTAATATTATGAAGGAAATCGAAAAAGAGGCTCAATTTTCCTGATGAACGATAATTTTTATGGTGAATGCAATGGCATAAAAAAAGGAAAGATTACTGTAAGTTGAAGGAATGTATACTAGCTCTTGAGTGCTCGGATTTTCTATCACGTTCACTGAAAAACAGAGGGGCGGGTTTTTCAGGGCACCTCTTACGGATGGAGCCACATGAAGACTGAAAAAAAAAATAGAATCAATGAGCTTTTAAAGTAATAATTAAATCATTCATTTATTAATATATGCTTATTTTTCAAATAATATATATCTAAGTTTAGAAAGGAGACATGATGAATTATCTTCCTCAATTAGACGTGTTGTAACGATGATGATCTATGATTAGAAATGAGACATGAGGAATTATCTTCCTGAATTAGACGTGATGATCTATGATTAGTAAGGAGACATGATGAATTATCTTCCTGAATTAGACGTGTTGTAACGATGATGATCTATGATTAGAAATGAGACATGAGGAATTAGCTTCCTGAATTAGACATGATGATCTATGATTAGAAAGGAGACATGATGAATTATCTTCCTGAATTAGACGTGAGGATCTATGATTAGTAAGGAGACATGATGAATTATCTTCCTCAATTAGACATATTGTAACGATGATGATCTATGATTAGAAATGAGACATGAGGAATTATCTTCCTGAATTAGACATGATGATCTATGATTAGTAAGGAGACATGATGAATTATCTTCCTGAATTAGACGTGTTGTAACGATGATCTATGATTAGAAATGAGACATGAGGAATTAGCTTCCTGAATTAGACATGATGATCTATGATTAGAAAGGAGACATGATGAATTATCTTCCTGAATTAGACGTGAGGATCTATGATTAGTAAGGAGACATGATGAATTATCTTCCTCAATTACACATATTGTAACGATGATGATCTATGATTAGAAATGAGACATGAGGAATTATCTTCCTGAATTAGACGTGAGGATCTATGATTAGTAAGGAGACATGATGAATTGTCTTCTTGAATTAGACATGATGATCTATGATTAGAAAGGAGACATGAGGAATTATCTTCCTGAATTACACATGATGATCTATGATTAGAAAGGAGACATGATGAATTATCTTCCTAAATTAGACAGGATGATCTATGATTAGAAAGCAGACATGATGAATTATCGTCCTGAATTAGACGTGAGGATCTATGATTAGTAAGGAGACATGATGAATTATCTTCTTGAATTAGACATGATGATCTACGATGAGAAAGGAGTATATATCTATGATATGTTATTCGCCTTTTAACATAAGTTCATCGGATTGAACACATTCTTTTTAACACAAGATCACACTCTTTTTGATGTGCATATGTTATAAAATAATGATAAAGTGTATTTGTGTACAAGTGTGCCACTTTATAATATACACTGAAGTGACAAAAGTCATGGGATAGCAATATGCAAATTTTCAGATGGCAGTAGCATCGCGTAGAACAGGTATAAATGCGCAGTGCTTTCGCAGAGCTTTCATTTCTGTTCAAGTTATTCATGTGAAGAGGTTTTGACGTGATGATGACCGCACGACGGGAATTAACAGACTTTGAAAGTGGAATGTTAGTTGGAGCTAGACGCATGGGTCATGCCATTTCGGAAATCGTTAGGGAATTCAACATTCACAGATCCACTGTGTCAAGAGTGTGCCGAGAGTATGAAATTTAAGGCATAACATCCCACCATGGACAGCGCAGTGGTCGACCGCCTGCACTTAACGACCGAGACCGGCGACGTCTACAAAGAGTCGTAAAGTCTAACAGACAAGCAACACTGCGTCAAATAACCGCAGAAATCAATGTGGGACGTACAAGGGACTTGTCTGTTAGAACTGTGCGGAGAAATTTGGCTTTCTTGGGCTATTCCAGCAGAAGACCGACTCGAGTGCCTTTACTGACAGAACGACATCGCTTGCAGCGACTCTCGTGGGCACGTGAGCATATCGGTTGGTCCCTAGATGAATGGAAAACCATGGCCTGGTCCGATGAGTCACGATTTCAGTTGGTAAGAGCTGATGGTAGGGTTCGAGTGTGGCGCAGACCCCACGAAGCCATGGACCCAAACTGTCAGCAAGGCACTGTTCAAGCTGGTGGTGGCTCCGTAATGGTGTGGGCTGTTTTTTCATGGCATGGACTTGGTCCTCTGGTGCGACTGGACCGAACATTGACCGGAAATGCTTATGTTCAGCTACTTGGAGATCACTTGCAGCCATTCATGGACTTCATGTACCCAAACAACGATGGGATTTTTATGGAGGACAATGCGCCATGTCACCGGGCCACAACTGTTCGCGATTGGTTTGAAGAACATTCTGGACAATTCCAACGAATGATCTGGCCACCTAGATCGCCCGACATGAATCCCATCGAGCATTTATGGGACATCATCTAGAGGTCTGTTCGTGCCCAAAATCCTGCACCATCAACGCTTTCACAATTATGGACGTCTATCGAGACAGCATGGCTCAATATTCCTGCAGAAGACTTCCAACTACTTGTTGAGTCCATGCCACGTCGAGTTGCTGCACTTCACCGGGCGAAAGGAGGGCCGACACGATATTAAGAGGTATCCCATGACTTTTGTCACTTCAGTGTATTGCCTAAATTTTTGTTGAAGCATAGCTTTTATTATTTTTATATTGATAGAAATCTTATGATTTTTAAAACTTAAAAATATAATGTAATTTTTTTCTACATGAAATGAATTCATTCGATACAAAACCTGCAAAGTATATAAAGCATAAAATATCTTAGAAATTATAAAAAGCATTGTATATATATTATAAAAAAAAATAGATAAAGACATTACAAAAATATACTAAAGTTAGAATACAGAAAACGCAAAGTATGATATTTGCAATAAAAAAAATATACGAATTTAGAAATCGCAAAACTACAAAAATGTGTACAGTTTTTGAGGTCAACTGTTTCTATAATTTGATGAACAATACAAAAAAATGTATTTAGTACTGATTGGAATTCAGAAAGCATAATATGAATCCAGAAAGCATCCGTTTGAAATGGATAAGAAGTTGAAAGTAATTTAATGAAAATAAAACGATTGAAATTTTCAAAATTCCCATAATATTGAAATAAGTAAATATTTCTGACTCGAAAGATACACTCTCTGGAAGAAAGGGACGGACACCCCTCGAAAAGTAGAAAAGTCGACAATACAGCTACCACATGCGCAATAATAGGTATCACGTGCCAGTCATATCCTATAAATACTCTGACTAGAGTTGTTTTTTGTCAAGATGCCGCCATGGGAAGAGTTGTCTGAGTTCGAGAAAGGTGTGTTGGTTGGATTGCATCTTGCCAAAATGCCAATTAGGGAGATATCCCTAATTGGCCGAACTGCTCAAAATCAACTTTAGCACGTGTTGTGTGTCGCTACAAGACTGAGGGACACTGTCAGAACAAACCCCGAAGTAGACGACCTACAGTTCTCACCAGCAGGGACCGGCGGTTGCTCGGCAGGGAGATTCGAAGTAACCGTCAAACATCCATGGATAACATCGCTAATGAGTTTAGACAAGCCACAGGTGTGGCCGTTTCGACCAAGACTCTTCGTATCGAGGCCCATAAGTTAGGTTACACTGGACGTTCGGCGGCCCATAAGCCTTTGATTACGAAAACTAACAAGAAAGCGCGCCTTCTATGGGCCAAAGACCACCGTACTTGGACTCTGGATGACTGGAAACGCGTCCTTTGGAGTGACGAGTCAAGATTTACCCTTTTCCGTTCCGATGGACGTGTTTGGGTATGACGTTTACCAGGAGAACGCCTTTTGCCCGAGTGTGTCGTCCCAACTGTAAAGTTTGGGGGAGGAGGATTGATGGTATAGGCCTGTTTCTCCTGGTATGGGGCTGGCCCACTGGTGAAGGTTGATGGTGCGATGAATGCCAATAGATACTGTGATATTCTCGACAATCATGTCTTTCCTACCTTGTGGGCAACGTACGGTATGGATGATTGCTGGTATCAAGACGACAACGCAACATGCCATGTTGCAAGGAGGACTCTTGATTGGTATGTGAACAACAACGTTAAACGCATGGAGTGGTCGGCGCAGAGCCCTGATCTTAACCCAATTGAACATCTCTGGGACGAATTGGACCGTCGGTTGCACCCCACTCCCCAAAAGCAAGGCTGAACTATGGAACTTCCTGTTAAACATTTGGAAGGAAATTCCTCTTGCCACTATGGCTAATTTAGTGGAAAGCCTGCCCAGAAGGGTTGCAGCTGTGATCGCAGCCAAAGGAGACCCTACATCCTATTAATTTTAATAAATATGGGCTTATGTCGTTATAGTGTCGTGTCTCGTCACTTTCTTCCACTTAGTGTATATTAACATTCTTAGAAGGAAAACAATATTAAAAAATAAATATTCGAAAAATTACAAAAAAAAAGCACAAAAAATACCTGAGAGTTTGGACTGTATCATCTTTTATGTTTTTCAAATAAGCGAAATGCTCCTGAGAAATGTTATTCTTCAATGTGCGAGGGCTATATTTCAATATTTCGACTTGTGGTACGTTGAACAATATGGTTACGTTTGAATAAGGCATCTGAAAAGTGAATGTCTTATATATAAAGTCGCAATACTTTGTAAAATTTTTGCATCTTAACAATATTTACATTTTATTAAAATAAACTGTTAATAAAATAGTAAAATATACGAAATATACAAAAAAAAAATACGAGCACAGTCATATTTGTTTACCAGAAGATAACTTTCTTCATTAGAGAAGGAGTTGCTTAGTGGTTAGTGAATTAGGCTCTAAGACTAATGAAGTTTTGTTCGCTTGCATTTAATACAAGTTCTTTGCTCAATTAATTCAGACATTTCAAAAGTCGCCGGAATCACTTTTAGCGTCTCACAAAGCCAAGCGTAACTCAAACACTAATGAATATTTTGACGTCATATTTCACACAGATGTCAAAGAGAGTGCCAACAACCTACAAAAAATTGGAATTTCATATGCCCGGGAAATTTAAGTATAAAATTGGCTTTACTTTTTGGTCACAGTAGTAAATAACTAACTGAAGGAAGCCAAAATTTTAAAACGTGTATTTATTTTGCTTCCGTGCTGAAACGATAACTGACAATATTTAAATTACATAACAATACAATACAAACAGTTTCCAATACAGATACAATTTCCAAACAGTTTCCATGAAAAATAACCCAACACATTCCACTGGAAATTTTGTGGGATAAAATAGTATATATATACATACAAACTACGACAATTTGTTTGATGAATTAAAATGGATACAATAACATTTAAATTTTAAAAAATTCTTAAATATTAGGTTTCAAAGATTGAATTTATACATTGCCTCCAAAAATTATCACAAAACAAATAATTCCATATGTAATAAGTATTTAACAAATTCAACTAGATATATTTTATGATTTTCACATTAATAACAATGAAATATAAATAAATAACTGGAGAAAGACAAAATTTGAAAACGCGTATTTTTTTTACTTCCGTAGTGAAACGATAATTGGCAATATTCAAATTAATACTATCCTATTTATGTGAAGTTTGGGTTAAGTGCTTACCCTGCTTTTAAAAATAGTTTTCAATAAATCTTTTCCAGCTGGATATCGCTTAGAATATTTCTTCGTGTCAAGTACATGACATTTATTGTCAAACTCCCCTCCACAGTACTTGCTCACTGATATCCTGTCACGTTGCATACAACGAGAAAAAGAATGTTTTTAATCCACATATTAATTTTTTAAGCATATTAAAACACCATGTAATATCTTTCAATCGATATGAAAAGGTTAATAATTACAAGAGGGTTTTTAAATAAATAATTTTGGAATTTTAGAAAATAAATAATTTTGGAATTTTAGAAAATATATAATTTTGTCTTACATCAAATATTAAATTTCTTCAACAATAAAAATTATTTTTAACTTTGTTCAAAAACGGATTTTATTAAATGAAGTTTCTTGTTTCCGTAGAATTTCGAGAAGAATAAAAATTTTAAATTTTAAATAATAAGTAAAACAGAAATAGTTGCATGTTTTTTAGCCACTAAATGATTTATAAGTGAATACATCTTTTATTTAATTATATAACTTGGAATTTAATCACAAAATTATTATTATTTATTTGTGCTATTTACTTAAACATTTTATTCAAATATTAAAATTAAAAACTTTTGCAATACAACCAAATTTTTAGTTTATTAACATATCGAAAAATAGAGACATGGCGGGGATGTACTATAGAAACAGTTTACATTATTTTTTTGTGAGAAATTACAATTTTTTCAATATCATTATGATTGCTCTCAACCTATAAGTTATGATACATATTACAAATTAAAAGAAAAAAATTATGTTTTTAATCCACATATTAATTTTTAAGCATATTAAAACACTATCGAAAAAAAATTACAAAAATGACAAAAATATGCAACGAAGTTAAAAACTTAACATATATAAAGAATAAAATAGTCAAATTTCTTATTATTTTGTAAACATTTCTAAAACATCGATTTTACGATTCGGATGTTAGAAAATTTCTTAATTCAAACTAAATTTATTATTTTTCAGATTCCTTATTTTGAAGATTATTTTTTTCAAAATTTATATTTTAAACTAGAATGTTTGTTCAGTCTTTTAATAAATTACTTTAAATATGCAAATATTTTTGTATTGAATTTTTGTAGATTAAATTTATTTGTTATCAGAGTTAGTGTAAGCAAACGTATATCTCAGAGTAAAATAAGACATCTAAAACGTTTCTTACAAGTTGATGTTACAAAACGTTACGGCTGGCAATGGTATTTTAACTGGCATATTCACTTGGATATCCACAACTGTGGGGTATTTTAAGTAGACGGCCAGAAATGATGCAGATTGGTAGAGAAACCCAGCACAGCATACCACCATCACGAAAACATTGAAAATCTGCTTCCATCTTCTATTTTTTAACTTTCTTGCAATACGTTTTCTGCGTTTCTTCAAAAACACGACTTCACCTTGAGACTTTTCAACTGAAAAAAAAAAAAAATTAATTGTTACATTTTTTATATATGAGCAGTATCTCCCATTCCTCCTCATCTCCTGCAGTACAAATTCGACAAAAAACTTGTAAAGGCGTTTTTGGTAAAAATGGTCTGCAAATCATTCATGCCCATACTCGTAGCTTGACGAAAAAAGTGAGGAGTTCCTTCGATGCATGATGTAGTATGCTTGATTCCTTTTTTGACAAGGAAATTTGCCTGCTTATCACTGTTTTTCATTCTTTCTAATGCAGCTGGAAAATACAGACACCTTGGTGTTGGATGCCATAAGGCAAGTGCTGCACAGACTTTACTCACTTTGCATTACCCAGGGGACGCGTGTAACTTGAAGATACGGACGAGAAGTAACAATGCCCCCGCAACGCTTTACGATCCTATTAGACCGGGACCTACGGTTTAAAGTGGATTCCGAACCACTACAAACAACCATGGCACCGCCGGGACTCGAACCCGAAACCTGTGGTACCGAGCGCCAGAGCGCTAGCCACTCGGCCATTCAGGCCCATGCTTATCACTGTAAATCTACCAAAGTTTCTGTTTAACACAAAACCTTAATACGATTTTGAAAATACTAATTTTGGATCAATTATGAATTTGACATGTTTCTTCCAATTTCAGAATATTAGTAGCTTAGTGATCTCAGATTTAATATAGCCTACGCAAATTTCTTTTAACCAATGATGCTGATTAAACTGTATTTCAAATGCAAATTTTGGTACAGCTCAGAATCCATTAGAGTAGGAGTCTCCAACCTTTTAGCCCAAGGGATACAACTCCTCTACTAAGCCCCAAGGGCCAAGACCTACCTCGCTGCACCAATCATCATACTGAGCTTTTAAATTACATTCAAATATTCTTTTCGGAATTAGTTGGCGAGGAAGGTATCTATGGCGCGAAACGCGACAGGTGGACCCATCCCATTCGCAATTGCTGTTGGTACTTATGGGCTAGTTTCAAGAACATGTCATTGTTGCAATATGCCATCTTCAGCTACGGTTCTTCATCTTCTTGGGAGTTCTGGTATCTTCTTGGGAACGCGATAAAGTCAGTTATATTTGGTTTGTGGAAGTATACAACACCATTTTGTTGCAAGTAATAGAACTGGAGTATGTTCTGAAAAAGTTCTGTTGTTTGATCGCTTGTCGGGAAAGTTTGAATATATTACGAGAACGAGTGATGTAAATACGGGAGATAGCGGAGAGTTGAGCAGTTCGGATTCAGTGTGACAAGTGAATTATTTTGAACTTAGATGTCTTTTATGCGTATTTGTATAAACATGAAAAAGGAAAGAATGATAGTGAGTGCAAAGCATTTAAAGAGAAATAATTATATTAATATTTTGTGAATGATTCAAGTAATAAGGCAATGCATATAATTTGCAATGAAATAATAAGTGTCCCCAAAGGAAACAATAAGAAATGTCATTATGAGAATAAACATTCTCCACATTTACAGATAGCCTATTGTTAGAAAAATATGAATATCTTAAAAAGTGGTTGAAATCCCAGCAACTGTTGTTTTATAAAGTAAATGCTAAACAAGAACCAGCAACTCGAACTAGTTTCCCATGCTAGTGGCTCATTCAATAGCGAAACGTGGAAAAGCCATTTACTGAAGGGGAATAAATGAAGGATCTCATGATTGCAGCAACAGAAGAAATATGTCCATAAAAAAACTAATTAAATTCAATTTGTTAGCAAACAGTTAGAGAACAGATGGCATTGTAAAAATGCATTAACTCAATTTTTTGAAAAAAATTAAAGATTGATTCTCTTCAGTAGCCCTGAATGAATCAACCGATGTTTTAGATTTTCTTCAGGTGTTGAATTTTATTCAAGGGTTAGATACAAATTATGAAGAGCTCATTTTCGTTCATAGCATCCACGTCACGACTAATGGCGAAGACATTTTTAAAGGCGTTGAAAATGCTGTTTAGAAAAACAATCTTCAACGGAAAAAATTAAAGTGTATAACTACAGGTGATGGCGACAATATGTGCGGTGAAAATAAAGGTGTAGTTGGTATCATATCAAAAGCCATAAAAATGATTATGGTTCAAAACCTGTAATAGTACGTTTTATCATTCATCAACAATATTTGTCCAGAAAACACTTGTGTATATCTGAAGTTTAAAGTCAATCATATCAGTTGTTAATTACATCAGACGGCATGCGTTAAATAATCCTCAATTGTGTGAGTTTATTTAAGAGATCGAAGAAAAGACTTTCCATATTATACAGCAGGTTTAGATGCGGAAAAGTTCTAACATGATTTTTTTGTGAGTAAAAATCGAAGTTATCTTGAATGAAAGGAATCAAACTCTGGTTACAAAAATTTTTTTTTCTCCAATGCAGCTGGCAAACAGACATGGACGTCTTTGGATGCCTATAAGGGTTGCACAGACATTACACACTTTGCATTACCCAAGGGGCGCGTGTAACTTGATGGTAAGCCACGGACGCGGAGTAACAATACCCCCGCAGAGTTCTACCGATCATATCAGGACTGGGACCTACGGCTTAAAGTGGATTCCGAACCACTACAACACCCATGGGCAAAGCCGGGATTTGAACCCGATACCTGTGGTACCGAACGCCAGAGCGCTAGCCATTCGGCCATCAGGCTACAAAGATAAATTAACTGATTTTTACATTCCTATTAAGTCCTTTTGAAAAAGCGGTTTTGTTTTAACCCCAAATGAACAGAAATATTTCACGAATTCTTATACATGCCTAATATTCAGAAAACAAACTGATAACTTTCCTTAAGGCATACAGAGACCAAGCTGTCTAAGTGTTTGCCAGCTGCATTAGAAGAAAAAAAAATACATTAAAAGTTAGTGCTTCATAAGCCATTTTTAAAAATGTTTATAATTTTTTGATAGTGAAAGTTTTGAATGACTTTCATAATGAAAATTTCATTTTGGAGTTAGAATTAACATAGAATAAACAAAGCATTTATTTCTTACTTAGACGAGTAATTGTAATGTTACTTTTCGCGATATTGATAAAAGCAACAAATATCATTTTAAATATTATTATAAAATTCTAAAAAGATACATCGTCGTAAATACATCAGCAAGCATAAAAAATAATTATTTTTTATTTGTATCATATAATATCCTATTTAATCTACAACAATTAATTATTTGTGACTAACATCAATCCTTATTAAACCCTTTTATTGGTTGATTAAATCATGATTTTCTGGATTATAAAATTTTTTAAACGCGTATTTAATGTTACGTTGTTTGTATTTTCACACAACAATTTCGTATTTTACATTAGTAAGCAGGAAAGGTGTTTTCATTATATTTATTAGCATTTTTCTTTTTATTAATTTTTTTTTTATTAAATTATGTTGTCAAGTGGTTATCTTTCGAAAGCCATCTTCTACAAGCAATTTTCGAGTTCAACATTTTATAAAGTTTTTAAAAAAATATAAAATTTTTAGACTTACTTTTATCGATAGGCATTGTAGGTTTGAACACAGCGGAACTCTCTCTGTTTCTATTCGTGCATTGTAAATGTTACCTACATCGAACAAATAATGATATTCATGTACATTTAAGATTGTTCTTTTACGTGTTTTACATCCACTTTTAATAAACTTTTTTTTTTACTTGTGTACATCTCTCGCGTGCATCAATAGACTTGATTAGTTCCCCTCAAAACAACGGGGGTAGTATAAAAATTACAGATTTTGATTCTAATAGTCACTTTTTTGGTTTGAAATTTTTATCTTTTATCAATGGGGACAACATTTTAGAATGAAATAACACTTCTTCTTCTTTGAATCTTCGTTTGACGGTACTTCTACTTGAAGTCACCACCACGGCACACATCAAAGCGTTTTCTTATTCTTATCAAGGGCCTGAATGGTAGAGTGGCTAGCGCTCTGGCGCTCAGTACCACAGGTTTCGGGTTCGAGTCCCGGCGGTGCCATGGGTGTTTGTAGTGGTTCGGAATCCACTTTAAACCATAGGTCCCGGTCCTAAAAAGGATCGTAGAGCGTTGCGGGGGGCATTGTTACTCCGCGTCCGTGGCTTATCTTCAAGCTACACGCGCCCCCTGGGTAATGCAAAGTGAGTAACGTCGGTGCAGCGCTTGCCTTAAGGCATCCAAGACCAAGTTGTCTGTGTTTGCCAGCTGCATTGGAACAAAATATATATATATATATATATATCTTATTCTTATCAGAAGAAAGTTGCTGGTTCTTTAAAATGCCAAATATTTTTACAAGTGGAAATTCGTTGCAAATAAATCAAATATGCATCAGATTCTACTACTATTGCGAACCAACAAAGGTCTGATATATTTCACCTAGATTTTTCCAACAAAACTTGGAATCAACACCTACCGAGAAGATGAGATATAGGTTTTACATTTTCCTCCCATAGCAATTTTTATATCTTATCAATAGCGACAAATTCTGATGGGGACAACATGTCAGAATGAAATAACACTTAAGTACATCAGAATTTTCAGGTGTTACTTCTACTTGAAGTCAACACCATAAATTGGTTTGGAGGAGAATTGGTTTGGTTTGTCACTCTACGGTAATTTTGTGCACACTTAAAGCAAATTAAACCGGGACCTACAGTTTCGCGGGGATTTCGAACCATTAACAAACATCCATTCCACCGCCAGGTACCAAAGCATCACAGGAAGAAGGTTAATTTATTGGCCTACAGGTTAATTTATTGGGCATATTGGTTATAGATGCAGATTATTTTACTTTGGCATAACTTGCCAAATCTTAGACAAAGCTTTTTAGTCTGAAAAACAGCAGTATATCCACAAAGCCACATCGATCTTCATGCATAACTGCAAAATTAAGAATCCCCGATTTGCTAACCTATGTTTTGTATTGTATTATAGTAGCATTAAAATGTTTTTGTACAAATTCTTGAAGTATTAAACTAAAGAAATTTTTTTTTTTTTAAATATACAAGTCAATAAGTCTTTAAATATTCAAGTTTTTTTCTTTAATAATTTTGCCTTTTTTTTTTTTTTTTTTTTTTTTTTTTTTTTTTTTTTTGCAATCCTTAACACCAAGCTGTACTTAAGATATTTCTACCTATTTGCGTACAATTATTGATTGCACGTAAAAGAAATACTTCCTTCCTAGACACCTGTGAAATGAAACTGCTCTGTATTTTTTTCCCTCTTTGATGGACATAACCAGGGGTCTCCAAACTACGGCTCGCGGGCCAAATCCGGCCCGCCAGTGTCATCAATCAGGCCCGCGACAGCGAATAGCTTATTGCTGTTGAAATAACACATGGATAAAAAAAAACACAGAATGGTAATAACTCGGTTTTTATTTACTTGCTAGGTAAATCTTAATGACAAGCATAATATCCAGAAAATTTAACTTAAGCATAATAACTAACAAATAATTGAAATGATTCCCACTAACATTATAAACTAGTGCAACATTATAATCCCGTCGTACTCGGCGGCTAGTCCAGAAATTATAGACAATGGCAGAAAAATTAAAACGGTTTTGGCCCTTGGTACTTACTGGAGTAAACAGTATGGCCCGAAGGCTGGAAAGTTTGGAGACCCCTGGACATAACCATAAATTAATTAAGTGAAATTAGCTAGAAATTCTTTCTTGAGTTTAAATTTTAATTGAATACTTTTTTAATATTAATATACAAAACTTAAAAAGAGAAATAACGGTTTCAAATAAATTCTTTATATAAAAATGTGTATTATGCGAACGACCCCTTACATGAATTGACTGCTGTAATTAATTTATGGATTACCACGAAATATTATTCAGTGTTAAAATTAATCTTTTATATAACAAAGCCGAAATACCGAAAGAACACTGCCATTCGCCAACTACTGTTTTGTTTATTAATTTATTGAACATGTTTATTCAATAAAATGCCAATTTTTATGTAGCATACCAAGATTCAACTAAATGAGTTTAACAGTCGTTGTAATAATAAAAAAAATGTAATTACAGTGGTAAAAAATTTTGTTTAGAAATAGAATTATTAGACATTTTTTGTTTATTTTCTAGGAAAGAAAATAGTGTTTTAACAGAATATCGTTTATTATTCAATGGTGATTTGCCAATCAGTTTCATCTAGGTATAAAAGAAAGTTTTTTTATTATTGGCAAAACTTTTCTGTTTAAGAAAATATAAAATTCAAATTTCATTTTTTTTTTTTACATATTAAGCAATTTTTTAAAAGTGCTTTTCAAATATATAATACACGGAAACTTAATATCTATTTGTATAAAATAAATAAATAAAAAAATAAGATTAATTTTATTAATTATTTAGACAGAAATTATTCATAGTACCTTTTTTACCCAGCAGTGCTGTTCCAATTTTATAAAAGATAAATGGATGACAATACTTGTTAGAAGAACAAAATATTTATGAGATCAAGAAAAAGAGAGAAACCTTTAAATTATCTCTTTTTTAAATTAGATATTTAAAAGAGCGACTACAAATAAATAAGCAATAATTAATAAGTATAAATAATAACGTAAGCAATAATAACTAAACATAAATACAAATTTCGAATCGTCAATATATGAATCTCCAATGATGTCCAAATGTCATATTACATTATGGTCAGTATATGGATCTCCAAATTTCCATATTACAAATATTTTCTGCAGCCAGTTTGGCAAATATTTGCTCGAAATTAAAAGGGATATCATCAGGAATGGAGAAAAATTCGTCAGCAAATAGCACGATTTTTATGCAAATAGTTATAGGCAATCAAACCTAAAATATAAATTATTGTCTAAAATATAATTTTCTTGTGTACAAAATAAAAATCTTTATTATAAATTTCTTTTTAGAAATTCCTTTATAGGAAACTTGGCAGAAAGAAATATATTTTTAGAACGTAGATTACTGAGGAAGTTTTTTTCTTGTACTAGGAATCGTCTAAATTGACGTATTATTGTAACCTGTTAAATGATTTTCAATTAAAATATCATTATTAAATAATTCTTAAATAAATTTAACTGCTATCGTAACTATTAATTAATATACTGCATAATAGTATACATTATGGGGTGTTAATGATTGAGACACATCATCATTAATGTATGCAAAAGATCATTCCATTGAAATAAGATTATATTACTTAATTAACTAAATGCTAATTGCAGTTCAAATTTTAAAAAAAATAATGGATGATATTATCTGTTAGAAGCACAAAATATTGAAACCAAGAAAAGACCCTTTTTTAAATTAGATATTTAAAAGAGCGACTACCAGCATAAATACGAACTTTGAATCGTCAGTTTATGAATCTCCATTCGCTTTCAAAGATTCTAGTTATGTTACTAACATTTTCTACAGTCATTTTGCAAAAAAAGAATTTGTTCGAAGCTAATAGGTGTGTCGCGCTTTTATGAAAAACGTAATTGGCCTCGCACACAAAATGTAAGTTATTGTCTAAAATATAATTTTCTTTTGTGTAGAATAAACACCTTCACTATAAGTTTCTTTTCAGAAATTTCTTTAATAGGAAATCTTGCAGTCAATTTTGAAAGAAACATAATTTTTTAAGGCGTTTTATAGGAATTATTTCTGTCTTAAAAATCTTGTAAATTGGCTTATTATTGGAACCTATTAAATAATTTCAAAATTAAAAATTCCTTAATAAGTAATTGTTAAAATAATTTTAATATATTATTGATCTAAATATAAATTAGTATCAAAGAAATCAAGCGAAATTAATAGGTTTTCTAGAACAGCCTAGATGTATTAATTAAAAAAAAGGCAATGGTGTTTTTAGTAAAAGCCATATTTTTCTCGGTTTTTGCTTCATATACACTCATGTCCATAAATTAAGGATAATGAAGTTCAGGCAAAGAAAGAGACAGAAGCAAAACAAATTTGACTTATTTGTAAAGTCTATTTATTAAACAAAAGGTAAAGAGCAAAAAAGATGCTATATGTTTGACATAATTAATAAAAATTGCGATTTTTTCTCCCTGGAGCAAATTTCAAAAAAGAAGCTGTTTACAAAAAACAGTATAACATGGTTAGTATGATGGTTAATATGGAGTATGTCTCCCGGACGATGCAATACAGGCCTTACAACGCCTAGGCATGCTGAGTATCAAATTATCAATCTGACCTTGGGGAATATTACACCACTCATGAAGCAATGCCCTCCGAAGTTCCGGTTGACAGGTGGGAGGGGGTTGACGGGCTGCAATTCGTTGACCAAGCATATCCCAGACATGCTCTATTGGATTCAAGTCCGGTGAGTATGATGGCCAATCCATACGGGTGATATCCTCCAATTGAAGGCATTCGTCTACAATGTTTGCACGGTGAGGACGGGCGTTGTCATCCATAAACAGAAATTCAGCACCCATGGCGCCCCGAAACAAACGTACATGTCGTTCCAGAATGACATCCCGATGGTGGATGGGGCTTGTCATCGTTAAACTCAATGCTTGCAATGCTTGTCATCGTTAAACTCAATGCTTGCAATGCTTGTCATCGTTAAACTCTGAATATGCAGGCCAGTTCTGGAAACAAGAATAATTCCTCCCCAAACGAGCCATCCTGCACCACCGTAACGGTGTCGTTCAATGGTGTTCTCTTGGTGGTAACGGGTACCTGGCGCTCTCCGTATGAAAGTCCGGCGAGAATCAGACTGCAAACTAAACCTGGACTCGTCGGAAAACATCACACCAGACCACTGTTGCGGTGTCCACAATGCATGCTCTACTCCAGGTTAATCGCAGGCGACAGTGAGTTGCGGTAAGAGGAACACATCTGACAGGCCTACGAGCATATAGACCAATGTGCCCTAAGCGTCTGTACACGGTCTGCCTTGAAACTGTCGTACCGGTAGCTGAAGAGAGCTGACGAGACAGGTCTGATGCTGTGCTCCGTCTGTTTCTTTTGGCAGTAACTGCTAAATACCGGTCCTCATTCGGCGTTGTAACTCGGGGGCAACCTGTGCTGTAACATCTACTCACATTACCATCATCTTGGAATCGTTACCAAAGCCTGGAGATGACACTCTGGGCGATTCCAAGTTCCTCGGATACTTCCAGCTGGGTACGTCCACATTCCAGTCGTCCGATAATTCTACCACGTAAAAAATCATCCAAATGCTTCCTTTGTGCCATAACTATGCGGTTATTGCACTGAAAGTCTTTTAAAGCGCTTGTGAATAATTTTACTTCTTTGCCACCATTCCTTGTATACCCCTCTCTTACACTCTCGTCATTGTGACGTACTATCCGCGCCATCTGGTTGTTTCCTGTAATTTACATATTCTTCTTCAAGATGTGTGTGATAATTCTACAGGTGAAATTTTTATTTTAGAGTTCAATTTCTGTGTGATTCTGAATTATCCTTAATTTATGGACATGAGTGTAAAATGCCAAAATGTTTATTTCAAAGCACTTGTTACGTGATATCGATCAGATTTAATGCTTACAAGTTGATTTGATAATATTTCTTTATCATTCTTCTTCAAAATTTAAGTAATTTTGTATTCATATATAATATTATTCAAATAAAGTAGAAAACTGGGGTTTTCGAATGTCAGACATTTCGATTTGGCATCACTCGCTATTAAAGAAGCAGTTAATAGCAGCTCCTGCGTTACATAGCGGAACATGGGATTGTTTTGACACTTAACTGTTATTTTAACTTTAGCTGCATCTAGTATTTAGTTATTAACTTTAACTTATCATTTTATATAATCCTGATGTCAAAAATCAAAATAGCTCAATCAGAAGGAACAATATTTTAAATATTTTCAACTTGGAAAATTTAGATGTGAGGTGTGGGAATTTTAAAAGGAAATGGTTTTGCAGCGTTTATTTCGGTTTATTCTTTTGATGTGTGTCACTTTTTTCTGGTTGTATAGATTTTATTTCCTTTCTAATTTAATTTTCAATTCAGGTAAGTCACCTGTATTTCTATTTATTTTCTGTTTTTCTTATCTAAGTTTTCGTTAGTGAATTAATATTAACGTAGGAAGCCCAACAGTATGAGAGGGCGAGCTTGGAGTTTGGTACTGCAGATAGCAATGCAAACCCTAACTTCATGGAATGTACCTCCGACGTAGACATTACTTTCATATCTCATCGTGACAATCTTTCAAAATTGCATATGAACATGGCTCTCTTTCCTTTCTCATATCGAGGTTCCAAATAGCAAGTTATCAAAAACACATTCCAGAGTTCTAAAGGAAAACATATCATCAAAACTAACTACTTTAAAATGTGTTGACTACATGCGTATCCCTCGGCAAGATAAAGTTAATCCTATCTACTAATCACTTTGATACTGCAGGGAATTAGCAAACATAAAATACATTATGGAAGTTACAATCAGAGCATCTCTTTACCCAGAAAAAATCTCCAATAGATATATCACTTGAAGAACTTGCATCGGAATTGGAAGAAGAAAATAATTTTTCTGTCACAGAACTTAAACGATTTGCAGGGAAAAAACGCAGCGCTTACTTTTTCCCCACCAGTTTTAGTTACTATATTGGATACAATCTTTCCAGAATATGGTAAATTATGGCTAACACAACAAAAATTGTTCTCTGCTTTATAATAATCCCCGTCAGCGCCGTGATTATCATCCTTATAGACTCGTGCTCAGCTCAAATTCCTAAATGTATCAATTGCAATGAAGCACACAAAGCCATTGATGTCAATTGCCCTAAACGTAAAGCTGAAGAAAAATTTCTGCAATTTAAAACTCTCAACCTACTTTCTTTTATTGAAGTTCCGACACAAAATTATTTCAACAACAAGCCATGGAAACCCAACAATTTGTCAAAGAAATCCGTCAGATTCAGACCTCCATTTTTCAAGAATCCCTTAAAACGCTTACTGAAAATATAACAGTATCTTTCACCTCCCTAAGTCAAACAATAAAAAAACTTTGCTCTACTCCAATTACAACTTCAGTTTCTTCATTTAAGGATAAGAAAAAAATAATAAAGAAATCTCCAGATTTTGATGTCTCACAAGACTTTTATAGCACAGTGAAAAAGTTAACAGATCATGGTAATCTGTCTTCTTCCTTCTTTACCTCTCGTTTGACATGAAAAATGAGTGATTTGGTTCTTTCTTTTTATTCATTAATAATTTCAGTCATTCATTAATTTCTTTTCATTCAATTTTTATAAACTTTTCATTTTCAATACAACGTTTAAAATGTTACATTGGAATGCTCGTAGCATCCGAGCCAAACGATCCTTACTGTTTCAATTTCTTTTCTTCCTTAACAGTTTTATCAATACAGGAAACAGTCCTTAATTCCGAAGATCAATTTCACTTACCTGGTAAACTAATTTATAGAACTGATCACTCACATAATACACGCAGAGAAGGGGTTTTAATTGCAGTCGATTTTAGTATTCTTTGCCAAGTTTTTAATCTTGTCAAATTTCCTTATTTAAACTATGAAAAGTTTCATAGGGATTAACACTTTTACAATAGTCAACATTTATTCTCCCTAGTTTCGCTTCATCCTTGAATGGCGGGAGTCAATTACAACAACTTCCATTATTCTCGACGATTTTTAACTCTCATCATCCCATTCTTGGATCCACTTCTTCTACCACTAGCACTGAAACTCTGATCAACTGGATTCTGCAGAATAATTTAAATATTATTAATGACAACATCCCCACTCATATTACTTCAAATTATACATCTCTTATTGATCTCTTCATGGCCAGTGCGGATATATATCCCAATTTATCGTATTTTATTCACTCCGACCCTTTTGTGAGTGGTCACTTTAAAATAAAAATATCCCTTCAACTTTTTCTCCACAAAAACTTTGCAGATCGATCATCAAATGGTCTAAAATTCATCTATTTCTTTATGATCAAAATAAAAATACTTCCTTATCATTATCTCCAATAGCTACTTCATATTTTAATAGTATATGATCCATCTGTTTTATAACACAGGAATGATTAACAGCAAAAATCATAGCCATCCATAAACCTGAAAAAGATAGCACTTTCCCTACCTCAAATCGCCCAATAGCTTTGACTTCAGTTCTAAGTAAAATCTTTGAACATATTGTACTCAAGAGAATAATTCACTTTACATTTCCAGACAAATTCCATCCTTATCAATCTAGATTTATTCCTTTCATTATTAGTTATCACTCCAACATCGCAAAATAGTTAAAGCAAACAATACCGAAGTTGTTTTTTCTTAAATTAGATATTTCTTCTGTTTATGACTCGGTTTGGAGAGATGAACTTGTTTATAAAATCTTACAAGCAGCATACAGGGCACCTCTGCCAAATGGATTTATAATTCCATCAATAACAGGGATTTTTACTTTAAATGGAGAAACTGAGTCGGTGAAATTTTTTTTTCACTCGTGGCATACAGCAAGGCATATTACCGGTGCTTTTCTTTTTGAAATCTTTGAGAGTTACTTTCAATATCATCCCTGATCATACGGAATGTTTATTATATGCAGATAATATCTTACTTTTAATCAGTGATAAAACTCTTGCAAAAATACTTAATAATTTTCAAATAACCCTTCATAAAATCACTCAATGGGGCGAAACATGGAAATACGTCCTTCAACCTGAAAAATTTGAATTGGTAAACTTTCCAATAAAAAACAACTACTATCTATACATTTTCAAATTTACAATATTCAAATCCCTTGGAAACAACATAACCGTATCTTAGCCATTATCTTCTCTCGTGATCTCTCTTTTAAACAGCACTTCCTATATCTCAAACAAGTCATTAAAAAGTTGAATGCACTCAAAGCAATTGCAGCTAATTCCTGGGGTTTTCGATCCTAGCATTTAATTCAAGTAGCAAATTCCACAATTCGTAGCTTACTTGAAGTTGGAGCTCCTATCTTTAGTGACTTCTAAACACTAAATACTTTATTTCATCTTGCTTTATATTTTGCAACAGGTATTCCAAGGTAGACACCGATCCCAATTTTACTAAAAGAAGCCGGTCAACTTTCTTCGTTTCAGAGGCAGTATATTCTGGCAGAGCTCTTTTTTCTCGAACATATTTCATTTTATTCCTCTTCTCCTCTCTTCTTTATCTTCGTTCTGGAAATCAAGCCCCAAGGTTGAAACTTCCCACTTCTCTCTCTCTTTTTTTTTTTTTTTTTTTAACTAAACAGTTACCCTATCAAATCATCAATTCTTTCTCACAATAGTCTTTATCAGAATATACTTCAGGAATAATATTTCTAGTACTAGTTATACTTCATATTTTCTAATAATCGTTCAACTGTTAAAATATTATGTTTGATTTGCAGTTGTTGTACCAGCATTCAGTAATACAAAAACCAAAACTAACTTCAAATTACTTAAACGCTAGAACATCAGATTCTTTTGACTCGTAAAATTAGATGAGATCTTTTATCGCTAATGAACACATTCAAAATAAGTTTAAATAATATCTTAATTACTTCAAAGATATTTCTACTCTTTCAAAAGAAAAATAACTCTCATTTTCACAACGAACACATTTTATTAACATCAATTTTTACATTATTCTATACGGGGCAATTATCGTTTTCAATGAAAGTAGAAGTAGTATTTTGGACAGGAAACTCTGGAGTTGAGTTGTATACAATTTCGCTCGAGTACGCGACACTCCCACCTTTTGAGTTTGAAAATTCAGAACTCAAAAACTAAATTAAGATATCAAAGATCAAGTCTCTTGACAGTTTTAATCTCACGTCCTAATCTGGTTTTCTGGTTCAGTACAGGTTGGTTATCGACTTTAGATTTCACGGGATCAGCAATCTTATTTCTTAGATTTTTTTCCGTAGATGGAGAAAGTCTTCTTGTACCTTTCAATGCTCGATGTCGAAGAGGTTCCGAAGAAACTGCATTTATCTCACGTGAATACAGACGTTGCACAGGACGTAATTTTTCACCACTAGCTGTTTGCACTTTCACTAGACGTGTAACACCATCTTTACCTGGAAAAATCTCAATAACTCTTCCTAAAGGCCAGTAAAGTCTTTTTAGATTTTTATTTTCAATAAGAACTATTTCTCCCACCTTAATGCCATCAGCTTTTCTAATTTTATTCGTATTTTGTCTCAAATGACCTAGATACTCCAGTCTGAAACGTTTACGTAGATCTTCACGAAGTTTCAACCGATACATGTGTCTCTTTTGAAGACTGGTAGATTCCAAATTGTCAAGATCGGGTACACCACATTCCATTAAGTCTCTCATAAACATAGACGGTGTTAAGGGTTCAAGCTCATTGTCATCTGACACGTATGTGATAGGCCTGGAGTTAATAATGCTTTCACATTCACACAATAGGGAATTTAACTCTTCGTACTTCAAGCTTGCTTTTACCCAATACTCTTTTAAGAAGATCTTTAACAAGAGCGATAAGACGTTCCCACCATCCTCCCCACCAGGGAGAAGATGGAGGTATAAATTTCCAGATGATTCTACTTATAGCTCCATCAGTAACAACTTGATCCCAGTTAAGCCTTTTTAGAAGGTGTTCGGTTCCCACGAAGTTTTTACCGTTATCTGTATAAATGATAGCCGGTCTGCCTCGCCGAGCTATAAATCTTCTTAATGCAAGTAAAAATTTATCAGTAGACATAGAAGAGACAAGTTCCAGATGCACAGCCCGGAATACTGAACAGGTAAATAAAACTATCCATGATTTGCTTCCATCTCTCAAGAAGACTGGTCCAGCCAAATCTATTCCAGTGACTTCAAAACAAGAAGCATCCTTGATTCGATCTTCAGGCAGAGGACCAAACATTACTTCCATATGTCTGGCATTGAATCTTTTGCAAATAACACATTTACGTAAAACCTTTCTAATTGTTTTCCTCGCCTTCAAAATCCAATATTTTTCTCGAAGACTTGCAATTAACGTCTGAATACCACAGTGCAAAAGTTCTTTGTGTTTAGATATAATCAAACTTGTAACAACAGGATGATCTGAAGGAAGAATCACTGGAAACTTGAAATCTTGAGTATCTTCTCGAAATGTTAACCTGGTTTTCATTCTTAATAGTCCATTTTGGTCAACAACATATGGGATATTTTTTAGGCCTTCGTTCTTACCGGAAACAAATGATGTCCTTTGGACAATCAACAGGATTCTTTTTTCTGCTTCTTTCAGTTCGTCAGGAGTAAGTATGTCTGTTACACGATAAGATTTTTCTAGTTTACTGTTTCTGCAAAACCTGATCATCCATGCAGTAACTCGTATCAGTTTCTCAAATGACGAAAATCTTATTAAGAATTCCCTAACGTAATCTGACACAAACAGTGAAGTCACAACTGATTTTTTCTTTTCTGCATTGACGACATTCTTGTCAGGGTATAAATTAGATATGGGCCACAATTCTTCTTCCTCTGTTAACCAGGCTGGACCTTCCCACCATCTTCGAGCTATCAAATTATTAACTGAACAGCCTCTCGAAGGTAAGTCCGCTGGGTTTAGATTTCCAGGTACATAATTCCATTGAAGAGGTTCACTGCCCGATCTAATTTCCTTGACTCGATTCATCACAAACGTTGCCCATTGTTCACCATTTTTAATCCAGTATAAACAGTTCATCGAATCTGACCAGTAATAAACAGGTATACCACCAAGTTCTTCTAAATCAGTGCAAATAGTTTTGGCAAGCCTCAAGCCGATGCAACAACCCAATAGCTCCAATCTGGAAATGGAAATACTTTTTAGAGGTGCTACTCGTGATCTTGCTGCTACTAAATGACAAGTAACTCCTTGTTGGTTCACAGATCTTAAAAAAATGCAAGTAGCATAGGCTTGTTGACTAGCATCGCAAAATACATGTAAACTATGTTTTGAGTTCTTATGCCCCTGAATCCATCTTGGTATTTCTAGTTTGTTTAACTGATGTAACTGTCTGTCCCATTTTTCAAATTTATGAGCAATTTCTTCTGGAAGAATATCATCCCAATTAGCCTTAATTTTCCACGTTTCTTGGAGCAATATTTTTGGAATTAAAGTTATGGGGGCAGTAATTCCAATAGGGTCAAATATTTTGTGACATTTTGAGAGAATATATCTCTTTGTCACTTTTACAGATTTACTCTGCGTGTCATTTCTGACATCAATTTTTAACGTGTCTCTTTCAATGTTCCAAAGAAGACCAAGAACTGGAATGTCTTGTAAGATAGGAGAAGCATTTTGGGATTCATTACAATTGTCTCTTAAGGACTCAAAAGAATTGTGTTGCCAGCCACGTAACTCAAATTTTCCGAGAGCCATGATTTCTCTGGATTCATTTATAAACTTTGTCAAGTCAGCCTCGCTTTTAACACTAGCCACACAATTATCAACATACATAGATTTCTGTAGGTGTTGAGCTGTCATCTTGTAGCAATCAGGAGCTCCATCTAATAGGTGATTCAATGTCGCCCCTAAGAGGAATGGACTTGATTTTATCCCAAACACTACACGGCAATGTCTGTAGATCTTGACAAGATTTGGATCTCCATCTTGCCACCAAAGAAATCGCAGATAATCCTTGTCACTGTCATTCAGCCGAATCTGTAGAAAAGCTTTGCGTATATCGGCGATCACACCATACTTTTCAATACGAAACCTATTTATGAGGGATGGAATAAGTTCCACAAGGTTTGGACCTGTTACTAGGCAGTCATTTAAGGATGGACTTCCTTTCAATTTTGCAGAACCATCGAAGACAGGTCTTATCTTTGTTGTTGAATTGTCTTTTATGACAGGTCGATGAGGAAGATAGTGACACTTAGAATCCATGAGATCTTCACTATTTAACTCTTCAACAATACCTTCCTTCTTCCAATCTTCAAAAACATTTTCATAGTCCCGTAGAATGCCAAGATTTTTAATTCTATCAACAGTATTTTTCAATCTTTTCTCAGAAAGACCTTTGTTAGAAGGTAGAACAGGGTGATCTTCTAACCATGGTAGTGAAACAACATATCTACCATCTTCATTTTGTTTAACAGAATTCAAAAACAGCTTTTCGGTTTCTTTCTCAATTTCCATTTGACTTTGTTTATCTGCAGTATCCAATATTCCAAGAGTGTCCAAACTCCAAAGATCACTAATGCTTTTGTTGTTCACATGTAAAGACAATACTGTCATATAGCTGTCATTTTTCACTTCATTTTCTAATTTTCCCATAAGAGACCATCCAAGTAGTGTTTCCATTGCCACTAATCCGCAAGATAAATTCACGATTTTTCCAGTAAAAGTTTACCAGCTATATCAGCACCTATCAACAAATGCACTGAAGACGCTGAATAATCGAGACAGGCTTCTTTGTCGCTAAGAAATATTCCCTTTTTTTCAATCTCTTTAGTCCAAGGTCCAGAAATCGCTGTTGGTATATCAATACATATTTTCTCTTGATCATATGCTTCGAAAGAACAGTGATAGTCCTTTTGGAAACTGCTTGCATATACTTTGTACAAATGATGCTTCTGTTTACTTTCTACACCACCAAAAAGATTGTGGATCATATCTTCAGCTCTAATTGGTTCATAACTCATTTTAGAAACAGCTTCCTTAGTTATGTAAGATTTTTGGCTACCTGTGTCAATTAACGCTCTCACAGGAAAACTGCCATCATTACCGTAAAGATATACTACTAAAGTTTGCAGAAGAACATCCGCTGAACAAGTTGGATTCGCCAAGGTGTTGAATTTTCCATTTGAGTTTTCTACAGCTTTGTCGACTAGTTTATCGGAACCAGTGGATACAACCGGCTTCAGTTCAGGGCACATAACATTATAATGTCTTCTTTGACACTGGGAACATTTAATTTTGTTTGTACACTGCCTTACCATGTGTCCAGTCTTGAAACATCGATAACAGCATTTCTTCTTGGCTAGCAAAGTTGTTTTTTCTTGTAAATCTAAATTCAAAGCAAGTTTGCAATTTTTACTTTCATGATTCTTTTCGTTGCAAAAGGCACAGTTAGAAGAACTTTGACTTCCAGCAAAAAGCCCGGCAGCAGTGTGCATAGGTTTTTTCAATGAGTAAATTTTAGGATTGTCCTTAACTGAAAACCCTTTCATAGCCAGATTGATTCGTTCTTCTCCTTCTACTTCGTTTTTCAAAAACTGCATTAAATTTTCAAGTCGAGATTCTTCTTTTTTATCATTGAAACTGTTATTCCTTTGCCAGGCTCGGAGAACTTCCTCGGATAAACAAGATTCAACTAAAGGAAAGAGCATAGCAGCATATTTTTCAGTTGTTACTCCTAAGCTTTCTAAAGCTCTAAGCTGTGTCTCAATCCGATCATACAAAGTAGGAAGTTTCACTTTCTGATCCCTAGAGTTCATAGAAATTGTTAGTTTCAAAAGTTCTCGAACATAGAATTCGACAAGTAAATCATCTTGTCCAAATCGTGATTTTAAAGAGTCTATTGCTTTATGATAATTTTCCTTTGAAGGTGGGAAACTTTCAACTAACTCTCTAGCTCTAGTCGAAGGCAATGTAGCTTGTATCAAATATTGAAGCTTATCAGCCTCGTCAATATTTGGGTCACTATCAATTTTACTAAACTGACCCCAAAATGGCAACCAGTCTTTGATTTCACCACCAAACTTTTTAGTTCCAATAACGGCAACTTAAATTTTCTTTTAGAAATACTCTGGACAGAACTAGAGTTATCACTTTCTTCACGGTTATTACTTTTGCTTTTAAAAATAATGTTGATTCTTTTAAATTTCTTATTATATTCATCTGCAGCAAAAGTTTCAGCATCCAAGTCGGCTGGATTCATTTCTGTTTCAAGCAACATTAAATTCAAAATTTCCTCATTCAATACACAAAGTTCGTTGTATTTTTCGCCAAGTAGGTCAAAATCGGCCAATAAATCAAAATTGTCCGTTAAATTGGCACCATCTTCAGAAATAACATCATTAATAGCGTTATATAAACGTGTAAATGCTGAACGTGCAACAGTTCTTTTCTTTTTAAAATTTTCCATTTTTAAAAGTTCAAAGTTCAAAAGTTCTTAAACAAATTCAAAGTACAATAAATCACTTAAATTAAAACTCAAATTCAAAATTCACTTGCCTTTTTCTCACTTATTATCCACATCCAATTATACAAGTCCTGTCGCGGACGCCATTAGTTATGTTGTACCAGCATTCAGTAATACAAAAACCAAAACTAACTTCAAATTACTTAAACGCTAGAACATCAGATTCTTTTGACTCGTAAAATTAGATGAGATCTTTTATCGCTAATGAACACATTCAAAATAAGTTTAAATAATATCTTAATTACTTCAAAGATATTTCTACTCTTTCAAAAGAAAAATAACTCTCATTTTCACAACGAACACATTTTATTAACATCAATTTTTACATTATTCTATACGGGGCAATTATCGTTTTCAATGAAAGTAGAAGTAGTATTTTGGACAGGAAACTCTGGAGTTGAGTTGTATACAATTTCGCTCGAGTACGCGACAGCAGTATATTCTGGCAGAATATATTTCGAATACAGAATATACTTCTGGCAGAATATACTTCGAAATATTATCCATTTCTTTCTTTTTCAAATTTCTCCATCTTATTTATTTATTTTGGTTGCCTGAAGTACGTGCAACGATTCTTTTCTTTTAAAATGGATTTTGTAATCCGTCATGGACAATGAAATAAGAATGTCGAGTTGTAGAGTAGTTCCTTTATAAAGGTTTCGTTTTCTCTTTTATTCGTAGTATTTTAACAGCAATTGAATAAATTGAGATAAAGCAGCATCAGCGAAGATGCACCTAGTCAAGTCAAGCCAAGTTAGGAGAAGCAAAATGTTTTCAGTTTTCGTAAAATTTTAGTTGTCAACTACAGCTAAATATATTTTATGGTTTTTTTTCCTAACGAAAGCATAATTTAGGTTCCAAAAAGCGCCTTTTCTTAGTTATTAATTTTTGTAATTTCTTGTCAAAAAACTTCTAAACATAAGTTCACTATGAAATGTAAAGTGCAAAACAGAATGCAACCAATAAAAATATCTCAACTTAAAATAGTTTTTAATTTTAGTAAACTTGCAAAATTCAGCATATTTTGTTCAGTTTTTAATAAAACAAGAATCACCTAGTTTTCTATAAGACATGCATTTATTAAAATCACTGGAAGATTTTTCACTAATTGTATTTTATGTAATATAATTTATAACTGATTTTACTTTTTAAACAACCCATTTATTAATAGTTTATCTCTAATTTATTCATAGGTAATTATTGTATTTATTAAATGCTTTAATTCTTGCATTAAAAATTAACCTATACCCTCAAAAATGTTTTTTTATATTAATTTTCTTAAATTAAATAATATGTGTATTTTATATCCAAATTTAGGAGATATATTTCAATAGAAGATATGTAGAAGAATTTATCAAAGATATATTTATGTGTGAATTAATTTTTATTTAAAAAAATTGAAATTTTATAGTTTTTTTAAAATATGTAAAAAATTTGACATAAATCGAATGTTATAATTATTTCTTTGATCATCTGTTACATTTTATATTAATAAAAGTCATTGATAATTTTAATCAAACAATTAATTTTATACAGTTTTCTTTGTGAGTTATAGTTTAAAAGGAAAAATAGTTTCATACAGTTTGTGTTCATTACAGTTTGTTTGTGTATTGCTACATGGCAATTTAACAAGTTGTTGGGTACAAATTCCTATATCGAAACACCATAATATTAAGTCTATTTAAGTATCTATGAAGTCAATTTTTGGTTTCAGAGAATAATGATTAATTATTATTCACATATTTTCAAAAATAAATAATAAATATTTTTTTTTCATATAAAATTGTTTCTAATATAAATTTGAAAATTATAGCTGTCATAAAATATAGATTCTTTGTAACAAATACATTTCTTAAAATTTAAATTTTATTATATTTTTTAAAGTATCTTTACTTTTTATAACACAGATTCGTAAAAGAAAAAAAAAATTTCAAGTTGACATTTATTGTGTTAATAAATTAAATATAATTTATAGATAAGTGTTAATTACCTATAAATTTACTCAATTCTTTGTTGTATTACTGAAATCATGTTTTGGCCATGCTTTAAACAAAATAATTTACTCAATATTTAGTGTATTTTATAAAAAAAATTTTATAAATGCAATAATGAAAAAAAATTTCATACAGGTATTTAAATTTTTTGAGATAACATTCTAAATAATTTATTCTTTTCTTTGAAAAAATGATAGTCTATAAATGGATTTTATATTTAACTAATTTTTTTACATTTTCTAACTATTCCTATAAATAAGAATATAGATGTTCTCTTTTTATAAGCTACTGTTTTATATAAAAAAGATTGAAAATTTATGTATATGTATTGTGTTTATAAAATAAATCTTACATTTTGAAATTAAATCTTATTTTTTAATAAAACAAGTGTTTTGTGACAGATTTATCTGTAGTGCTCCTTACTGTTGAAATTCTGAAATTAGTTAAAAGAAAAAAAAATTTTTTTCCTTAATTGATTCTAGGCTGTTATTGTAGATACAAAATACTAAACTTAATTAGTAGAGCTTATTATAATAAATTAATAAGCTATATTATTCTAAAAGAGAAGGAAATTTCTCTGTAATTTATTCCTAGTTATATAACAATAATAATTAACTTAGCTGAAAGATTTGAAAAATCAGTATTATTATTAAGAATTTTTTACAGAGTAAAATTGTAAAATAATCATAAACACCAATTTAAAAGACTAAAACATGTCCAATATAAATTATCTTGCTGCTGGAAAGATAAAAAAAAAAAATGTCTTTAAAAAAAGAACTAGATTTGTCCCAAATTACCTAAAAAGTGTCACCTACTTTTATATTTTGATAGGTCATGATTATCTTCAACAACATTTATAAAATTAATATGATAATTTATGAATTCTACTCACTGAAGAAAATGGTCTTATTGTTGAATAGTGCTTTAGTTGATACCTTGAGATAAAGGGTATTGACATTGATGATAATTCTGTCATTAGTATTTTTTATGTATATTGAACAGCTGAACAGTGTACATCTGAATGACTGGGGCTGATATAAGATTTAAAAAATAATAATAGTTAACATTTTACATTCTTGAGTACCTTGAGAGATATATAAGTTTTAAGATTGATTCAAGATTCAATTTTAAAAAAATTAATTTTTCTTTCCTAAAATTTTTCTCCAAAACTAATTTTGTATTTTTGAGCTTAATGTTTAGTTTTAATAATTGAATTCTAAAAAAAAAAAATTTTTACTTATGAATAATTTATTTAAAGTTTTTTAATTAATATATATTTAAATGTAACCTAAATGATATTTTTGTTATTTTAAACATTTTATAATATTATTAATTGGTGATAAAACAATTTTTTTGTTTTAATATTGATTTTTATCTAACCAAAATTTTCCTTACATTATTAAAATTGTGTACTCATAAACAAAATTTATAATTATTAAAATTTTTATTTTAAAAAATTAACATAAATATGATGAAATTTATTTTCTTTTTATACAAATATCTTAAATGATGTACCATCTTATTCATATTATGTATATTGAAGATCATAATACTAAGGAAATACTGATAATTGTTTTATATAAGAAGTAATAAATTATTATTACATTCATTTAATTTATTTTTTATTTGGAAAAAAGGAAAAAATTTACTGGTAAGGATCATAATATTTGTAATTTACTATGTATAAAAGTATTTTTTAGTTGAAATATTTATCAAACCATATTTGTGATTGAATAATTTTTTGTAAAAATTATACTTTTTATATTATTATATAATTTCTTTTAATTTTAACAAAATGGTTTATGAATTACTTGGAGGCTTTTATGTATTTATAAAAAATTTGTCTTTCCATAAAATATATTTATTATCCTTAGTTCAGAGAAATTTCAGATTCTTCTGTTCTAAATTCAAATAAAATGTAATCTACTATATAATATATTTGTGTTAAACTACTAAGTTTTAATTTGATATTTAAATGAGGAATCGAATTATTTTTGCTCATCTTCTACTTATGTTATGTACATTATATCTATCACCATTATATCTATCAGAAAATTTTGTTTAATATTGTAAAAAAATAATAATAATACTATTTTAATTTACTGTAATATTTATACGAATGATATCAATAGAATATAAAAGAAATTACTACTGCAACATTTTTTGGGAGAGGATAAACTGAAGTTATTGATTTAAAAAAAATTTTTTTTTTAAAAGACTATTTTGAAATTATAATTAACATTATTTTTTTAAATGTAATATTCTATAAAATTAATTTTTAAAGATAAGCATTTCTTATAGCATTCTCTAAATAAAAGAATAATTGAATAAAAGTCCATTCTCACATTTATTACCATTTATGGATATATTTTGATTGTGTCATTTTGTCATGTGTTTGTGCCACTATTTCCTGTATATAAGGAAACTTTTATAAAACTTCCACTCCTGAATTCAAAAATTAATTTTATTACATAGTGATATGTGTCAATTTTTATTTCTAATAATTGAGTGCAATCTTGTATCCAATAAAAGTTAAAACTATGAATAACCTCTCATTTACTTACTTTTGAATAAACTAAATTATTTCTTCAAAGATGTATAATTCTTGTTGTCTCCTTACCATAAATTATTTATAAATTCATTAAGCTTATCTGTTGTCATCATGCATATTTGAGTTATTCACTATTTTATAAATTTTTCATTGGTCCCATCTAATTTGTTAATTATGCTATTTAAATATCATGGTATTAACTTATTTAATGAATTAAAGCAAGAAATAATTATATATCATTTTATTTTAAAAAATGTATTCTGCATTTATTTAAATTTTGATCAATATTATTATGTAGTATGTATTTTCTTTTATTATTATAAATTTTATGAATAAAATGAAATACAAATTATTTTAATATTTAGTTAAACAGTAATTGATATTTTCAATTGTTTATTTTTTCTGAAATAAAAAGTAATTCTTTAATGTTATTTTAGTAGTGAGATAGCAATGTTTACTACATTGTAGAAAAAATTCATTTTTATATAATAGATAATTTTTTGCAGGTCAAACAAGTAAAGATAGCTTATATTATCGCTGCTCAAATTTTGGAATAAAGCAGGGTTCTATATTTGTTTGTCGTGTGTGTTCTTACAGTGCTTCAAATGCAGCCACATTAAAACGTCATGTCAGAATCCATACCGGTGAACGTCCTTTTATGTGCTCAAGTTGTGGTAATATGTTTCGATTAAAGCATCATTTGAAGCAGCACATGAGCATTCATCAGAAACAATTGTAAACGCCAATGCATTTATTTATATTGTAAAAAAATTTTATGTCTTTAGTTTTAAAATTTGATAAAAATTAAGCAATCTTCATATAAACCAAAGATAAAAACAACACAGTAGAATTTGTATCAGAAAATTTTAAAATGAATTTTAATCAATAAAAATGAAAAAACATTTTAATGTATGTCATTTTTAAATACTTATTGTGGCTATTGAAAATTATATATAGATGAAAAAAATCAAAGTTAAATTGTAAATTATATTTTTTTTTTTTTGTTGAATTTTTAAAAAGGTTTATTGTGTATTTATTTTACAGTATAATAATCAAAACCATTAAATAGGAAAACTTTCAGAATTTAATTAAAAATTGCCACATAATTCAACTTTTTGTATGTGAAATTAAATTGTATGTTAACAAAATTTGTTTTTTAATTATTATTGTGTTGTACATTAAAAAATATGTATAGTTATATTAACTTAAAAATCATAAAAAAATTTTTATATTACATAAATTTTTCATTAATAACTGAGCTTAAGAATTTTATATCTGAATATGTATGTGTTAATCTCCGTAGGAATAAATTCTATTACATCTCATTTGTTTTTGTTTAAACATTGCTTTTGTTAAGTTTTTCAATGTATTATAATTTATATTTTTATTTTGACACCTCATCAATTTTTATATTTATTTCACCATAAAATCTTGTCTTTTGTACTTAAGTCATTGTTTTTTTTTCAAAAATCAATAATATTTATTTGTTTATTTATAAATCTAATTGTTTCATTTGAATAGTAGGTTAATTTCATTTAAGATAATTGTCAATCACAAATTGTTACTGAATAAAATTTCATTATCTTCTTGGCATTGTAAATATTTCATGTTTTAGTTTTTTATAATAAAATTGTTTATAATAAATAAAATATTCATAAATCTGAATGAATTTGTTATATTTCAGTTTTACATTTCTTTTTCATACTTTATTCTATCTGTAAATGATAATCTATTTAGTATCATTCAAAACAACTCTTCCATCATATAATAGTAAGTAGATGATTCAGATAAAATACAAGATTAATATTATGAATTTCATCCAAACAAAAAAAAAATAATAATTTATAATTATATGTATATTTTTTTTAATTAATTTTTTTAAATCATTTATGTTAAAGATTATAGCATAAAAGTATTTTGCAATCTTTATATATATATTTGAAAATTGATAATATAAAAAAAAAAATAAGAATATTTTTCAAAAAAAGAAAGTATTTAAAATTGGAATAGTGTTTTTTTAAAAATAGGAAAATGCTCCATATTTTTACAATGTAGTTATTTGTTTTTCTTATGACATTTTAAGAAAAATTCAAAACACAAATCTCCGTACAAATGCTCATTTCTTAAATCTTATAGTAGTCAATATTTTTTTTAATAAATATTTAATTCCTGCAGAAAATTCAAACATATTTCCAAAAAGCATAATGAATACTAAATATATATTCCGAAGAATAAATGCATTATGCTCTTTTAAATATTGTTTATTTTCCATAAATTTATTATGAATTAATAGTTACATTTTAATTTTTTCAGAAATCTTGCATTTTAGATTGTTTGCAATTATTGATCCTTTGTTTAGTAATTAAAGTTTTTTTTACAATTATTTAACAAATATCAACACAATTATTAAAATGTGTATTGCTACATGTATTAAAGATTTGTACTCAGAATTATTTATATATTACAATAGCATTGATTTGTTTGTTTTTCTATAACTTAAATTTAAAAGCATTTGTATTTCAAAGATAAAGAAAATAAAATTCATGAATATATGTAAATTCAAATCATAAATATGTTTGTTTACATTATTTTTACTTGCATTATCAGCTACATTAACTTACAATTTTTATTTTCAGAAAAGCAGAGATTAAAAAACTTGGATATGGAATCTTCTTTAAACATTCTTTCAAGGCACAAACTACATGGATGTACATTTTGTCCTTATTCAACTTATTTCAAATACAACTTAAAAGTCCATATGCGAACACATACAGGTGAAAGACCTTTTTTGTGTCCAGTCTGTCAGAGTGCCTTTCGATTAAAACATCACTTAAAAGTACATTTAGCTATTCATCAAAGCTAATATACAATTTAGATTTTATAGGGTTTCTTTTTTGTGATCAAGGAGGAATGTCCAGAAGAAAATTCAATTGTAAAGAACTAGATAGAAATTTGCTATTTGAGCTATTCAATTATCTTTCTTAAATATGATCAATATGTATATATATGTAGTTTGCAATGTTATCTATTTATGTTATAATAGTAAATTTTTAAAATATTAAATTAATGAAATGTCTATGAAACTATGGTTAATTTATATTCATAAACCAATTTTCCCTTTATAATATTTTATGTATAAAGATACATATTACACATCACTTTTGTAATCTATTGAATAATTACAAATATGTATGTGCATCAAAAAATAAATTTCTAATGGGAAAATTTTGCTTTTGGAGCAAGTATTATTTTGATTGTTTGGATTTTATGAAAATTGAAGTACTTAGTATATCAATTTAAAAAAATATGTTGTATTAGTTTCATATAATTACAGATAATTTTTATTAAAGGAACATTTCATTAAAAAATAAATCAGTTTTTAAAAACTATTGAGACAATAGAGAACAACTGATACTGTTTTACAAATTTATTAAGTTTGTTGAAATAAACATTCATTTCCTATAAATTATGCATTCATAAAGAAATATAAATTTTGCCTCCCTCATTCTTTTTTTTTTAACTAGAATAAAAGATGAGAATATTGTATTAAGAGTTGATCACACACAGAGAATATTTAACCGTTTATCCTCTTAAAAAATACTTCATATATTGTGTTTTCCCCTCTATCAAACATTTTTGAAGTTATTATTACTTTATTTACAAGTGGATAGTAATCAATATTGTTTGTAATTATAACTGTTATATATGTGTTTCTAAATGTGTCTGCTAAATTTTAATAAAATATTAATTTAGATATATAAATAAATACTAATATAATTGTTAAAAATGCAGTTAAGTTTATTAATAGATCATTATTAATTTTTGTTTCAATTTTAGTTTTTAAATTTTTGTAATTTTCATAATGCTAAAAACATGTTAAAGGATATGTATGGTAGATTAAAAATTTTCATCAGTTCTTTTTAATGATACTGTATATTTTTAATTTTTCTCTAATATGTATGTTTTTGATATTTGTCTATTTTTTTTTTACTTTAATAAATTAATATTTAATAGTTGCTTGATATGTTTCATGATTATATTAGTTTTACAATTCATTTGTAATGCTGCTAACTTTCAATTTTAATAAATGATTTTTCTGCAAAATTGCTTAAAATTACGAATTTTAACAGGACAAATTGAACTATGATATCTCCAAATATGTATGATCTCCAAAGTGAACTAAGCATGATAAGTAAAACTAATCTAATCTAAATGAATACAAAATTCAACAAAAAAAATTTTTATATGATCTCCGATTTAAATGAGGCTTATTATTTCCTTTCCAATTTCTTGATTCCTATCTCTAGAATAAATTTATGTAATATTGCCTTATTTTTTTCCTTTGGGTGTAGGCAGTTGCAGCTTAATATCTGAGATATTTTACTAATAATACAAGTTGGCTATAATTGACACTACTCAAAAGAGTCATTTGTTGCTAAATAAAACTATCTCATTGGTACAAAATTGAATAGGAAAGACAGGCTAAGACAATGAATGAAGGATTCCACACAAAAAATGGTTCTAAAAGTTTTTGATGACAAAAATATGCTGCTTTGTATTATTTAACATTTTATCATGGACAATTAGTGAATTACACAGAGAAAACAAAGTTGAAAACATTATCTTTTATAAAGATTTTGAAATTTATGTTTATTGTACCCACTTTAGATATGAACCATGAAATTGTATACTGCATGAAATATTATTTATAGCCAGGTAAGGAATCCAAGGAAATGTTTGTCACTGTTAATGCTAAATGCCCTTTAAGGTAACCAAATTTGCATGCTCAACAAGATAGATCCAAGACATGAGATATCCTCCCAACACAGTAATTCAATGTACTGAATTCAAGTGTACTACATAGCAATGTACTCTTTGTTCACAAAAACCTATAGGCACATTGAACATCAGATCTTTCAGGAAAGATAATGTTTCAATTCAGTTTAATTGTAAATAATTAGTGTTCATTATAAGTCTTGTACACTTTATTATGCAATATATTTCATTTTGCAGTAACTTTTGTAACTTTTTTTTGTGGTGTCTGGTTGTCTTTATTATCCCTTCACAAAATTGTGTGCCAACTTTTGCTGCATATGTTTCTGAATAGTGTCACTAATTATGACTACCCGTATGACCCTTTTTAATTATTTAATCATGTCTATCATATTTTAATGAAAAAGGTAGGGCTATCAATTAAACTGGCCATGAGTGACACTTAACATTTGATAATTTTTGCAGATAATAAAATCTTTGTTGATGTCATTCTTTCATACGCAGATTGATTAAATGAAATCTTTTTTTTTTTTGGTAAATGTTCTAAAAGTCCTATTTTTGTGATATCATATATTAGAATTAAAAAAATAAATGATTTTATGAAACTAAATCATAAATTTATAGTATAATTAAAAAAATTATATAAGTTTATATAGTTTATTAATTAAAAAAAGATTTTAAAGGTACCACAACATTTTCTCTTGTTAACAAGGGAGAAAAGGTTTTGAGAATCACTATTATAAAGAGTAATTATAAGAAGGAAACTATTGAAATATTTGTGCTTTTGTTCTTGTAATTGTTGTGCTAAACCTATTTTTATATGACAAATTAAAAGAAAAAATGAAATATATTAAAAAAGGGTTTTACTTTATTTTGCCCAAAATATTGATAACTGATATTGGTTTATTTATTTGTTTTATTATTATTATTATTATTTTTTATTTTTATTTATTTATTTTTTTTTTTTTTTTTGAAGAAGTTTTTAATTTGTAAAAAACTAAGATATAAGGCAAAAAATAATTTTAATGACAAATTTGATTTTAAATATCTTCTAGTACATCAATTTCCCCAACGAGACATTTAGAAAGCAAAGCAAATGTGAACTCGTTGAAATATAGTTGAATATCCATATCTTTACTTGCAGTTTGGAAAAACCTTTTGTTTTGAATACTATTTTTAAAAACACCATATGAATAGGCATCTAATAAGAGATTCAGTATTGTACATACAAGTATTTTTAAGTGTAATCCATTGTACAAGTTATTTAGAAATCTAATTTTTTGCAAAACAAATGTAATTTACAGTAAATATGTTTATTAAATATTATATATAAAGGTTTCAAATATGAATGTCATATTTTGTAAGTTAATAATAAAAAATTATTATTAATATTTTGAAAAATTTATTGTAATTTAATTAATTGCATTATTTTTTTTAAATGGTTTAAAAAAAATTTTGAAATACCAATAGTGTGTATGAATTTCTATTTTATATAATTTTGGTAAAATTCAATTTTTTTATCTTTTCATTGCAAAAGTTTGTAATCATTTTTAAAGAAATTGTTGTGCAGACTTATATATGCATTTGTGCAATTTCATAATATTTCATGTGTGTATTTAAAACAAATAAATATTCTTATCTGTGGCATGAGAGGTAAAATTATCTGTGATAAAGGTATTTTTCATAATTACATTGAATTTTTTTATTGTTCTTATAAATTGTTTTTAAAATTTAATTTTTTTTTTTATTATTATTATTTTATGTATGTGTTTTCATAGCTTTATTATTTAAAAAAGTTATATTTTGATATTATTAATTATTAATATTTTACTGCTTAATGTTAATTATTAATGTTTTACTGTTATTGCTGCTTAATTAAAACCTGCTGTAGGACATAATAATTGTTGCATACAGCTGAAGAACAATATAGTCTAATATATTATGTTTTTCATCTTATTTTAATGTTTATAGTTTTTTTTTTTTTTTTTTTCCCAATTCAGTATTTTTATGCAAATTCTAGTTACTTATATTGATAATTATATAATTTCAGAATAAGGTAAAATCCCTTAAAATCATAGTTTGGGGGAAAATAAGTTTAATAGAATATACTAAGAGTATAATGGAATTTGATATAACTAAATGAAAAGTTAAGGATTTTACTTCTGTTACAAAAAGGATTCAATATAATTATAATTTGAATATTGCAGTCTTTTTGCTTTACCTAAATAGTTATGCAACTTCCTGATAGCAGAAAAATACAGCTCATAATTTGAATATTAGTTTTTGTTTGTGTTTAATCTTATTTCTCTTAAAAGAAATGTTTTTATTAGTTATCAGTGGTATTAATGAAATAAGAACCAGAAACAACATTTAAAAAGTACTTGTGACTTCAAAATATTCATGTATAAATGTTCTTTGTGTTCCTATAGCATGCAGTTTAAATATGAACAGACACACATTGATTAAGATGGGGAAAAGTTATGCATATTATAATAACCCTATATATTTTAATTGTATGAAATGTATTATTATTGAATGTTTTAATTATTTTTTTAGTAGTTATTAACTTGTGTATGTACTAATCTTCTAATTTTTAATAGATATCAGCTATATGACCGTGATGGGTGACAGCAATTTTGTTCCTCTGGAAATCATTGGCAATACTTCCAAAAAGGATAAAAGTAATTTTGAACCAATCACATATAAGTGCCCTTTGTGTCCTTACATTTCAGACTTTAAAATGAATGTAAAAAGGCACACACTCATTCACATGGGAGAAAGACCTCATCAATGTCATGTCTGTGGTCGGAAATTTTCGATGAAACAGTCTGTTAAAAGACATATATTGCGTTTTCACCAAAATTTGAATAATTGTGCAAAGCGTTAAATATACATATATAAGTTTGAGAAGAAAAATGGCCATGGAAAATATTATTATTTTTATTTATAGATTTTTTTAAATGTATATAGAACATATTTCATTAAAAAAAAGATTGGTTCAGAATAGCAATATTGATAAAATTACCTATCACATTCATTTGTAAAATAGCAGTCACTTATCTGTTATGCAAATGAAATACACACAATTGCCAGTTTAGTAACTTCTTCCTTAGTATGACTATGTATTAATATGGCTCCTGTAATATAAATCCTGCCTAATTTGATGTGAGGCAATTTCCTTTCTTCATGCAAAGAAATATAATTCTGTAGAAATTTTATAATTGTGGACCATTTATTATTCATGCACCTGCAAAAATAATTATAAAACAATTTGAATGCCCTCCCTTCTTTACTACTAAACTGGCTAAATTCCCAGATGGTAGAATATTATGTGCAGGGTATAAAAAGTGTTCACTAGAGAAAGATCAACATGCGTAAGTAAATAGATCAACATACTTTTATGGAATTTCTTCATAATGATATTTTGTTCTTACTGATTTGTTTATTTTTACTAACAATTAGCCTTTTGTTTGAAATTTGGTTTGTAAGCATTTGTTGTTATATATTTAATATCAGAATAATGAACAAATATTATAATTGTATTTATATTGTATGTTGTGCTAAGTGATGTTTTTTAAAATGACTTCAAATAATCAACATTAATAAATGACAACAAATTCATTTGCCTGGTAACCATTGGCAGCTCTTCATTTGAAAAAAAGTAACTTTGAAATATTCACATACAAGTGTCTCTTATATCTCTTCATTGCATACTTCAAACAAATACAGTTTGATTGACATGGGAGAAAGCCCCCGCCTGTGTGACTTTTGTGAGAGGGAATTCTCTATAATGCAATCTCTTAAAGGGCATGCATTATACATTCATTCAGACGTATTTAAGAGTTTATGTTAAATTTTAGGAAAATGTGTACTTACCATGGCAGCAACTATGTAAAATCTTTATTAAAAGAACTATATTTTTTTATTTGTGTCATTATTGTATGCCTTATTTAAGGATTGTTTTTAAGATAAATGTGTAGCATATTTTAAATACTTTTATGTCTACTATTTTTCTTGCTTATTAACCGGAAAGTATATTACTTGGCTTAAAGAGGATTCTCAAACTTTTTTACTTTGGCACTCCCTCTGCTTAAAAAGGGATTATCCCTTACCTAAAAAAAAATATTCTTTCATGACTAAATTTTGTAATAACCTTCATATTTTTATGCATTTTTTTCATATTAGTAAGGTTTTTTTAATGAAAATAAAATTATTTTATTTTGCAAAATACTGTAACTTGATGCAATTAATTATTATATATTTCGAAATGTAATAATAACTAACTTATAAATATCTAATTTTATACTACAAACATTTAAATGTCTTTTTTCATCAATGAAATGGGTGGCCAGCATTTCATCCAATATTAAAATTCATTACGAAATATTCGGTTAAGAAATTTTCGGTATTAAGAAAATTTCGGCATAGTTTTGACCCATTTAAGAAAAAAATCTCTCTTTTCAAATATACTGTTGTAAAAGAATTGGTCTATTTAATATTTTTAAATTTAAAATCTGAAGTTCATTATGAATTAAATTTTAATTATTAAGAGTTTTGGTATTCATGATAATTGTTATCTGTGTTCATCAAAAATTTGTTCTCTATTACTGTTTTATTATTTCTTTTTCAATTATTTAATATGGTTTAATTTATATTTATAGGAAATTTATTAAGTCTTTCTCCCTCCCCCCTACATATTTCTATTAAGCCTTCTCTTTGGCAAGCATATCCCTCAGTTTAAAAATCATCGGCTTAGGAAGAAAGTAGATAGCTAATAGTTTCTATTTTTGAATGAAATTATAATTTAAAGATGACTTATTTCTTGTTATTTTTATTTTATAATTTTGAATATAGTCTTTTTTTTTTTATTATCCTAATTGATAACGATAATAGCCATAATAAAACAGTATATCTTGAAACAAGATATATTTCTTGTGAATATTAAGAGAAAAATTAAAATGAAAAATATATAAAAAAAAAAAAAAAACAGTAAATCATGCATACTTTGTCTAGTAATTGTAAACTTAATTCACTTAACATTTACTGGCAAGCATATAATTTCTATATGTTTTTACTCTTTGATATTTATTATTTATATGGAAAGAATCTTCAAAACTTATTTAAAATATTCTCATCCTTATTCTTAAAATAAAATACTTCTTCCCTATTGAAAAATTTTATTTCATGTCAAATGTATGGCTGTTTTTTTAATTTCCCTCTATTACTACCCAAGACAAACATGTTTATGGAAATATTGATTTTTTAACATGTAGTAAGTACTTTATTTTTCCTTTATGTATTCACAACTTGTCTTCTTCATGTATTTTATATAATTTATTGTAATATTCTATAGTTCTGTTTGTAATTCAGCTTTAATTCTAAATTATTTATGTTACACATTTAAATATTATCCAAATTTAAAGGCAAATTAAATCCACAATTGAATAAAAAAAATTGAGATTCTTCCTTTCCTCCCTTTTTCATATCACATGAGGAATGGAAAATCTATTTTGCAATGAATAAAAATATTTTAACCTCTTAATATTATATCCTATTTTTGAACATTTTACTGATCATTTTTGTATTTGGCAAATTCACCTGTAATAAACACATAATTTTTTCAACTAAGAATTTTTTTTTTTTAATCTTTTTATTTGTTCGTAATATTTTGTGTAACATACTTTTCTCATTTTCATTATTAAAAGTATAAAAATTAATTATATATTATAAAAATTAATATTTTTAATGTACAATTCATAATGCAGCTATACCTTTTTTATAAAATAACTTTGTTTCTTATTAAAATTATTATTTTTAAATGATGAATAGTAGCTTCTTAGAAATTACTTCTCAAAATTATTGCAAAGGCCATTTAGGGAAGGATTGTATTTTAAATTATAAAATGTTCTCTTTCACAAATTGCACTTATAATTTTTATATAAATTCTTTAAACCACATATTAGTAAAAAAGAAAAAAAGAATTCTAGTTTTTTTTTATAAAAAATTTATTAATCATTTTTGGCATTATGGAGATTTTTCAAACATTTTTAATAATTTTAGGTGAAGCTTTGATTGTAACTGATGTGGTGACTTTTGATGGAATGAAAGATCTCCAAATCCAAAGGTTTCAATGCTCTCTTTGTCCATATGTTTCAAATTTCAAGCATAACGTACAGCGTCACCTGATGAGCCATTCTGGAAACAAGCCATTTCAATGTAACATGTGTCAAAGGAAGTTCATACAAAAGAGTGATCTCAAAATTCACATGCTTAGACATGCTAAAGAAAAACCCTTTCGTTGTGATCTGTGTCCTAAAGCATATCCCTCTCGTTCAGCTCTCAATTTTCATAACAGAATAACACACTGCTCATACAGTTGACAATAAAAAGTAAGGCACCGATTAATTTTAGATGAAAACACATGTGTTTAATAGTAAGTACAGATTATTATAAAAGCTGAAATTTTAACAACAGCAACTATTTATTTGCCAATGATGTAAAATAAATATATGCTTAAAAAGTTTTTGTCCTTTAAGGAATTCATCATTATTGTGTACAATCTAATGCCAGTGATTTGGATATTGTATAATGTTGCTTTTTGTTTTGAAAATTCAAATGAATCGAATCTCAAGAACTGATCTGAAACATTAATATTTGAATTGATTGATAGATTAAATTCATTTCGTGTTCTGAAAATGTTCTGCAATGATTAATTTGGTTTCCTGTAAAAAAATAGCATGATGGATAATTTTTTTAATTTATTAATTTAACTTTGTTGGCAAATTTTGTAAAAAAATTTTTATTTTATTGAAAAAAATTAATAAAGGATTTTAAGGAGATCACTTATAAAATATATGCTTTCTTTTGAACAATGCTCAAACAAAATATATGTATATATTCACCTGAAAGTAAAGGATTTTTTTTTTTTTTTTTTTTTTTTTTTTTTTTTTTTTTTTTTTTAATGCATATTAAAATGTTCTTTAAATCTATATTTGTTTATATAGTTTATAGATTTTCTTTTATTATCTCTAACAGCATTGCATATTTTTGAGGTGTTAATTATCAATAGTACTAAAAAAAATTCTCAATATTTTTATTTAAAATTAAATTTTTAAGGTAGAGATACCATAATCATTAACATACTTTATGCTACTTGCAAGTTTTAATAAAATAAATGTTATTATGTTGTACCTCGTAGACTTTTTTCAGTAAAGTACTTACATTCCTCTTTTCCTGTTTTAAGCAAAGCTCAACATTTTTATAATTCATAAGCAATTTTATATAATTAATCAATAAATATTATAAGTCCTATATGATATTTTTCTACCTTTTACAAGTTATAAATGAAAATAGTTATTTTTTGCAGATATTAAAAGAAATTTTTTTATTTTAGTAATTTTATTTTTATTTAAAAAATTTTATTTTTAATTTGTAAAATATGCATTATTTTTAGATATAAATATGTGTTATTTTTTAGAATTCAGATATTTCTTATACAATAAAGTATCAATTTCATATGAATTCAAAATTGCTATTTTGAATATGAAAAATTAAAACATGAAATTAATTATTAATCAGTATATGAGAGTATAATATTTTATTTAAGAAACATCTGAAAAAAAATTTATTTGTTTCCTCTTTCAAGTAATTCATTGTGTTTTTCTTTTTTCTGTTAAGAATCTAAATGTAAGATAAGTATTGCTCTATTTAAATTATTTTAAATTTCATTAGAAAAATGTGTTGCCTTAAAGAATAGAATAAAAAGTGTCCTTTGGAATAATGTTAAATTAATTAAAAATATTTTTATAAAATACAGATTAAATTTTTTAGACAGTGATTTTTTTAAAAAAATTATATAAAAAGCTTTATAGCATTTTGGTGACTTTAAGAATAAATAGTTATTTATAAGGATGTATTTAGTTTTTAGTCCAACATAAATTAAAGAAATGCTTTAAAAAAAAAATCATCTGAATACAACAAACTAATAAAATATGACGAAGGCTTTCATAAAAAATGTTCATTTTAAGAAATCTGATTTTTTTTTTTTTCGGTGAAAAGAAATAATTGATAAACATCTTGCCACAATGTTGTGTAAAGTGGTTAAGTGTCATCAGAATAGCAGATGTCTCTATTTGCTCTTTTTTTTATAAAATCCAGACAGCTTTCATCATATTTTATAAATTTATAAATATAAAAAAAGTATATAAAATATATATATATATATATATAATATTATACATATATTTTATAAATGTTTAAGACAGTGATTTTTAAAAAAAAATTATATAAGAAGTTTTATAGCATTTTGGTGGCTGTAAGATTAAATAGTTATTTATAAGGATGTATTTAGTTTTTTGTCCAACATAAATTAAAGAAATGCTTTAAAAAATCATCTGAAATACAACAAACTAATAAAATATGTGTCATTTTATTCTTATGGACATCGCTATCATCATCGCTTTGTTGTTCGCGGTTTGCAATTATCTCATTTGAAAATTTTTGCGCTCATCGATTCAGCAATATTTTCACCTGTGAGAAGTCTTTGTTTAGTCTTAAAAAAAATATTTGTCATCCCAAGCTTCACTTTCATCAAAATCTGCACTGATGAAGCAAATATCTTCCTCTAATGTTTCCAATGAAAAAAGCAATGAGCGCCCACATTCCAGAATGACTCCTTCCTGCTCAAAAGAAATGACTCTATATCGCCTGATCTCCTTTGCTCCAACCCATTTGGAAACCTGTATCCTGAATTAGCGAGGAGTAATCAGTCCCCATTTCTTGAGAAAATGCACTCCTCAAGGGTAGGAAAGATAGGCTTTAGCACCCTTGATGATATTCCCCTTTCCAATCGAGCATGCACTGCTTAATACTGGAAAATGAAAGAGAAGTAAAATATTTCTGGTCAGTATAGGAAAAAAAGGCCATAAAGATTTTTTCGTTTAGTAACTCGATTGAGCGAGCCTCTGATAATCTTAACTCTTACTCTATTTTTAAAATTGAAGTCAACACAATTCATTGAGTAATATAAGACTTGTTTTTAAAAAATTATTATCAATAAATCTGTTATTTAGAAGAAGAAGAACAAACTTTTGAATTATAAATATTTACTTAATGATAAGTTCTTATTTAAATGTGAAAGTTTAAATTTGTTTCCTCTCTTACAGGTATAACATTGATATATTTTATTTCAAATTTAATTGCAGCAATTCTTTATTTTTCTTGGTATTAAAAAATAAAACATTTTTAGCTTATTATTCATGTAAATGGGGATGAAATTTTTTTAAGTCAAAATTTAATTGCAGATCGTTCAACATTATCAGAATGAAAATCGAATGGTAAGAATTGTCAATAAAAATAAAGGGTGTCCTAAAATTCTCGCAAGGTATCATGTATGAATTTTGGTATATCCTTCTGCTGTTACCTCGAGATCTATGTACCTGCATGACATTTTTAAGTGGCTAAGTGTTACAGATTTTCTGTAATGCGATATGTGATGTAAGAATTTTGACATCAACAGAAATATCTATAAGATATTTTTTAATCAACAGAAATTGTTTCATCGGACTAAATTTTCTTTAATGACTACACAAGTTGAACGAATTCAAAATGTTTAGTGTGTTGAATGTGAAGATCTGGACAATAGAGATTGATTGAAAATTATGTTACTGCCACATGCAAATATAGCGACTAAATATTATGATATTCGTAGTACAGTTATTTACAACTAGAAATCAAATCACGTTTAAATTGAAGCGATTTTAGAGGATTATTAATACCTATGACTCTGACTCTATCATACCAATAGATGTGTGATAATTATATATAGCAATTAAAAATTCATTTAAATATTTCGTATAAAAAAAAAATTTTAAGAAAACATGATACCAGCATTTTTGACACAATTACTAAATATTGTGTAAGACTAACCGACTAGCATAATGTTACATCACCGACTTTATCATTTTCTAATGTATAAATGCGAAAAGTTTTTATAGTTGTTTTGTCACAATATCACTATATTACAAATCATAGCAATTATCTCTGGTGGTGTTGTTTCTTATCCTATTTGGTCGACAGCAATATCTAGAACAAGCCCATGAACCCGTGTCTTAAAACAACGAATTGTCTCTGGTAAAAATGGTAAAGAATGCTATATAAAATTTGTGTTATTGATTAAAAACTTTTGATCTAGCAAATATATCCGTTTATGATATTAAATTTGTTAAAATATTTCTATTAAAGAAATTATGTAGTTATTTATTGTTATTATTTTCTTTTCATGCAATTTTCAACAACAAAGAAATTTACCTATATCTTTATTACGATTATTTTCTTTTCAGGTCATTTTCAGAGATATCCGATTCGGACTTCCAATGGTAAGTTCAAGTGCGATCAGTGTATGTACAATACTAGTATCAAAAGCCACTTGATACGACATAGAATAGTTCACACTGGAAAGCGGCCTATCCACTGCCACGTCTGTTTCAAAGGCTTTATACAGAATAGCGACTTAAAAATTCACATGTTAACTCACACTGGAGAAAGGCCCTACAAATGCAACTTTTGTGGAAGAACTTTCCTCCGGCCAACATACCTCAATTCCCATCTAGCCATTGTTCATTCATTTTACAGAAAATAAATACTTTTATCTCAGAAATGTTTCACTATATAATGGAAATTTTTAAAGAAGTTATTTATTTATTCATTGTTGTGTTACATGAGCCAGATTCATATACTACATACAACACACCGGCCGACGTTGAAGGGAGGACATTGATATTCTGGATAATTATCTAATTGGCCAGTTTAAAAGTAACAAATATTAATTTTATGTGATGAATTTGCATTGATTTTTCTATTGTGTAAATTAATATTTTACGTACATCATTAATTATGTGCAACAATTAAAGAATTTTTTTTTTTTAACGATTTATTAAAATTTTATGTAATCTCTCTTTTCTATTATCTTATTCAATTTAAATCCTGTTTTTTTTAATAATATATATTTCTTTAATTTATATAGATTGTTCATACTAACTTGGTTTTAAGAATCTATGATTAATCCCCTGTAAAATAAAAGATATTATGAAAAATATGGATCAGCTTAAAAGTTTTTCTTTTAAATTACTTTCATTTCACTACCCTCATTTTCTATATTTTTACTATCTTGTTTTCTATATCTTTTCTTCTACTATCAAGAGGTTTCAGAAAAGTCACATATATTTGAAAGAAATTGATCCACTTTAAGTTTTTTGTACAAACTGTACACTGATGTAACTGTTTGATTTGAAAATTCCAGGGTTTTTTTTTTTTTTTTTTATTTATTTTTTATTATTATTATTACTATTATAAAGGCATACAAAAATCTCGGATATATATTTTTAATGAAATAGTTGTTTTACATTTTTTTATAAGCAAATGGAAAGCAAGCAGTTATGTAATTGTATGAATCTTGTAAAATGTAATTTTGTAAGAAAAAATGTCAAATTTTACTGTTCTAATACACAATATTTCTCTTTAAAAATGTTGTGTTGTAAGAGAAAAAAAAATTTTATGTCATATTAAACTCTTTTGAATAAAATAACATAAAAACCCTTCAAATTTTCAGCTTCATTGTTTTAAGACAGAATTCAAATAAAAACATTGTAATTTACACATTCGTCCTGAATAAATCTTAATTTTCTTGAGTTAATTTTGTTGTTGTTGTTGTTTATTGTTAAATTTACAATTGTTGTTCATTTAATATATTTTTCAAAAAATTTTCGTTGCTTGAAATTTACTGCTATTATTATTTAAAATACCATACCATTTTTGCAATGATTACTTATTACTTTACACCATTATAAATCAGCCGTATACAAACAAAAAGTAAAGTACTTAAAAAAAATATAGGCAAAAATTTTAAAAAAAATATTTTCATAAAGCACAGGGATTTTTGTGTAAAGTATAAAAGGTTTAAAGATAAATAAATTGTAAAAAAAAGTATTTGAAAATCACTCATATTTCTTATTTAAAGGCTATGCTTAAAACAAAATTGATTGAATGATGAATTTTATGTTATAAAAAGGGCACAAGAGTGTTTATAAAGATTTGAACGTGAATGTATTAAATGTCGCAGGAAAAAAAAAATGTTTTGTTTAGAAATATTAAATCCGGAAATGCAATTGTAAATATACGGAAGATTAATCTTGTCTAATATAATATTCAAGTATTCTCTAAAAATGATAATGTTAATAAGATTTTAGTAAAACATTCAGAAAAATATTCAGTTTTCCGAATGTATCTTTATTGAAAGCGGTCTGTTGGCCAATTGGCTAGTGTCCTGGCCATTAGTACCACAGGCTTCAGGTTCCAATACCGGCTGTGGCATGGATGTTTGTTAGTGGTTCGAAATCCACGTTAAACTATAGGTCCCGGTCTAATTATGCTAAAGTGTGCAAAAAAAAAAAATGACCGCAGAGAGACAAACCAAATCAAATCTTTATTGAAAGTAGTAAAAAGTTTTTTGTAGGACGTTATCAATTAAAATATATTTGATAGTTGATAAAACTGTAACAAAGAAGAATTAATAATATTTTGGAAGTAAATGTTCTGAAAAGATAAATCATAATTATTCAGGTGAATAAAAAATAATTTTTATTTTTCGACTTGTTGTTGATTTAAACTGGAATTGCGAGTCAAAATTAATGAATTAATTAATATATATAATAACCATATTTAAATATTAAACTATTAACTAATTATTAATATTAACTATAATCAACTAATAATGTTACTATCTTTAAAAGGTAATACCTACCCTACCCCTACTAAAAGGTATTAGATAAAAATTACACATAAAAATCAATCATTTACATTCTTAAACATTTTAAAAATTCGTATCTTTTTTTTGCTGTCCTAATGCAAAATAAATTAAGGCAGACATAATTTTTTTTTTTTTTCCTTCTTCCTGTATCTTGAAACTATACTTAAATAGTTTATAGGTATGGTAGATATTGTATTAAATTTATTGCATGGCAGAACGCTATTCTTTTTCTATATAAAAAAAGCATTAAAATAAATAATTGAAGAAACTTAATAGAAAATTTACAGAGAAAAAAAAATAGTTCAAGTAATTACATTAGCACAATTAAAGCATTGAAACAAATAACAGTACAAGATTCAGTAGAAAATTTTACAGGGAAAAAATAGTTCAAGTAACTACATTAGCACAATTAAAGCATTGAAATAAATAACCGAATAACCTATACAAGATTCAATAGAAAACTTGCAGGGGGAAAAATGCTTCAAGTTGCACATTAACATGCTTCAAAATGCACCTTTAAAGAATTAAAATAAATACCCAAAGAAACTGTACAAGATTCAATAGAAAATTTACAAGGTAATAAAAAAATTTTCAAGAAATTACATTAACACAATTTAAGCATTGAAGTAAATAATTAAAGAAACAGTACAAGAATCAATAGAAAATTTTTAGGAAAAAAAGCAGTTCACTTAATCACATTAACACAATTAACGCATTGAAATAAATAACCAAAGAAATTGAACAAGATTCAATAAAAATTTTCACAAGGAAAAAATAGTTCAAGTAATTACATGATTATATAGAATTATTATTAACATTGTACAAAAAAAATAGCATATTTCTTTCTGAAATTTATATATCTATATATATATATAGATATATATATTTAAAAAATTGCAAAATATTGTCACCATCATTATTACTATTATTTCGCAGATGCAGTTTTAAGTTCTCAAAAACATCAAGCAATTAAAGCATCTCCAAAGAAACGACTATAATTATTTTTCACTTAACTTGTGACAATTTTGAAAAAAAAAAAAAAAAACGAGATGTTCTACACCAATGGTTCTTACTACCGAGTCAATTACGGGTTTTTAACCTCTCTTTAATCGCAGGAACATGCTTTCATCCATCATGTTCTATTTACACTTATCTGTCGACCCGCCACGCCCCCCGAGAAGACCGGCATCACGCCTCCGATCCCGCCCCAATGACACAAGGCCAATGACAGCTTTAAGCGACCGTCCAATCAAGAAAGGGATGCAAGTCCATCGTAACCCGAAACACATTTCATGGCAGATACAGAAAGAATCACGGAGAGATGAGTTGAATGATGCTACCTTTTGATTCTGTGTCTAGGTTCCTCGTGAACATGCCGCGGGTAGTGATGGATCAAAAAGCCAAATTTGAATCCGATGATCTTTTTAAAAAGCTTAGCCGTGAAAGCGAAGTAATAACTTTTTATTTTATTATTATTTTTAAGTGTGCTTAATTGACTGTAAGATTTTAAACATTCGCAACTTTTGTTGGGAAAAAGTTAGGAATAATATAAAATGCTTGATTTAATATGATACAAAAATTATTTCAAATAGTTAACTTATTATTAAATAATGCTGGATAAAATAATCAAAAAGTTTAAAACTTAATAACGTAAGATAATTTTATTATTTTTTCTTTCAATATTTATTTTTCAATACTTTTATTTTTTTCAATGTCTTAATTTATTCTTAAATACTTAACTTATTTTTAATTTTTTAAATAATTATTAATTACGTACGAATCAAATAACATATTTTCTATTAATATAGAAAATATGTTATTTAATTTTAATATAAATAATCTATAAAATATTATTTAAAAATTGATATTTCTGAATTGATTCTGTTCTCTTTCTTTCGATACAAATAAAAAAATAAATTTTGGAGATTTTTAGATAGTAGGTTTACATTACAGACAAACAGCCAACGGCCGTACCATGCTGAATATACCGGTTCTCGTTAGATCACCGAAGTGAAGCATCATTGGGCGCGGTCAGTACTTGGGTGGGTGACCACCTGGGAACACAGCGTGCCGTTGGCAAATTTGGGACCTGAATGGCCGAGTGTCTGGCGCTCGGTGCCATAGGTTTCGGGTTCGAATCCCGGCGGTGCCATGGATGTTTGTAGTGGTTCGGAATCCACTTTAAGCCGTAGGTCCCGGTCTCCCATGACTGTAAGAGCGTCACGGAGCAAAAGTCAGGCTTCTACCTACGGGTGCTCCATCACAACAGAAGCTGCTTTCTTCCCCTTCAATCATGAGCACGTATGGGCTCGTGGGCTTGGCCAGCCAAGTGGGATAAGAAACAACAACAACAGACAAACATCCACCTTTATATATTAGAAATTATATTATATTTTTGATTATTCTAAAAGAAATGCCATTAATAAATATTTTAACTATATTACTTTATTAATTTTTAACTTTTTTTAATTACTTTATCCAGCATTACTTAATAATAAATAAACTATTTAAAATAATTTTTCATCAGAATAAATCTAACATTTTGTAATATCCCTAACTTTTTTCTAGCACGAAATAATAAACTTTTATGCTATTATTTTTTTTAGTTATGCCTAATTGACAGCAATAAAATTTTAAACATTCACAACTTTTGTTGGAAAAAAGTTTGTAATATTATAAAATGTTTGATTTATTATGATAAAAATTATTAAATTTTTTTAATTTATTATTAAACAATGCTGGACGAAATAATTAAAAAACGTTGAAACTTAATAACGTAAGTTAATGTTATTTTTTCTTTCAATACTTAAAATAAAAAATAAATTTTGGAGATTTTTAGATAGCAGGTTTTATTAGTACAGACAAACACCCCCCCCCTTATATATTAAAAATTATATTACATTATTGATTATTCGAAAAGAATATTATTTATTATTAATTTATCGTATATTGTTATAAAGAAAAATATTTAAAAAAAGTAAAAATTTAATTTTATGTGGGGCAATGAATTTATTTAACAATAGCTTAAATACTTTATTTTATTCTTACAGTAACCTAAATTAAATTGATTCTAAATTTCCTTCATCAAACATTTTTGGGTTGTTTTTCTTTTAATATTCACGATTGAAAAATTTCTTCAATTTTTTCTTTACAGATGATAATAATGTATATAAGGTTTGAATATTTTAATGAATTATTTATTTAAAAATTATATTTCTTAACACACAACAAGAGAAGCTTAATAAATTTAAAAGCTAGCTTTTAATATTTTTCACGCCTATGAGTTAAAATTGTATTACAATTAAAGCAAAATAATTATGAAAAAGTTCAATAAATCAACAGCGATATTAATTATTGGAAATTATAAAAACTATCTCTGATGACTGATATTAAATACATTTATTATTTGTTATTGTTATTATTTATTTAAAAATTATTATTATTGACACCGGAGAAGCTTAATAAATTAGCGGGCTTTTATCATTTTTCACGGCTATGAGTCCAAGCTGTATTACAATTAAAGCATAATAATGGAAAAAGTTCAATAAATCTGCAGTGATATTAATTATTGGAAATTATAAAAACTATCTCTGATGACTGATATTAAATACATTTATTATTTGTTATTGTTATTATTTATTTAAAAATTATTATTATTGACACCGGAGAAGCTTAATAAATTAGCGGGCTTTTATCATTTTTCACGGCTATGAATTTAAGTTGTATTAAAATTAAAGCAAAATAATAATGACAAAAGTTCAATAAGCCAACAGCGATATTAATTACTGGAAATTATAAAAAAATTATCTTTGATGGCCGATATTAAATAAATTTATTATTTATTATTATTATTATTGACACAATTAGAGAAGCTTAATAAATTCATGGCTTTTAACATTTTTACGACTATGAGTACAAGTTGTATTACAATTAAAGCAAAATAATAATGGAAAAAGTTCAATAAGCCAGCAACTTATTGGAAATCATGAAAATTATCGTTGATGATTGATATTAAGTAAATCAGTAAATTCATTAAAATTAAGTAAATGCATCATCATCATCATCATTATTATTATTATTACTATTAAATTTTTAGCAGATACAGTATTGAAGTTGTCATAGAGTTTTTAAGAATCTTTTCTGTAATTAGCAAGTTAACATAATTTTCTGATTTTCAACTGTTAAAATGTTTTTTTTTACTTTTTAAATCGTTCTGAAGAAATAATTTGTTCATTTATTTATTAAATAACTAGATTTATCTTGCATTGAGAAATGAAGTACGGTTTGTAGATTTAGTAATTAATTGATATCTGACGAACGGCAACAAAATCAACGTAAAGCCACGTGCTGCCGACGGTCTGTGTATCCCTGCTCAAGAATAGTAAATTTTTCTAATTAGAACCCTTAATTTAAACAATTAATTTAGCTATTATAAATTTCATTGAAATTTATAATAGCTTAATTTCATTCATTAGCATTCATTGAAATCAAAATATTATGAAAAAGGGAGCAAATTTTTACTTTTTAAGGTTGAGTTAGTTATTAATTTTCATCGAAATTTATTAATTGCATCGAATAAAATCTGCTCAATTAGTTCGCCTTTTCATTTAATTCTTGCATGTATATTAATGAATCAAATTATTGATTATTCTAATAAGTTTCAAAAACAAAATATTATGAAAAAATCTAATTTTTACTTTTTAAGGATTGCGTTAGTTATTAGATTTCATAGAAATTTATTAATTGTATCGAAAAAAATGTTCAATTAGTTATTTTTTTTTATTATTATTCATTTAATTCATTCGTGTATATTAATGACTCAAATTTTCAAATTATTCTAATAAATTTTAATTATTAGTTTAGTAGTTATTATCAATATTAGTTTTCATTGAAATTTATTAATCGTAGCAAATAAAATCTGCCCAATTAATTCTTCTTTTACTTTGTATTCATTTAATTCGCTCGTGTATATTAATGACTCAAATTTTCAATTATTCCTATAAATTTCAAAAGCAAAATAGTATGAAACAGGGAAGCAAATTTTTACTTTTTAAGGGTTGAGTTAGTAATTAGTTTTCATCGAAATTTATTAATTGCACGAAATAAAATCTGCTCAATTAGTTCTACTTTTTCTTTGTATTGATTTAATTCGTTCGTGTATATTAATGAATCAAATTATCAAATATTCTAATAAATTTCAAAAGCAAAATTGTATGAAACAGGGAAGCAAATTTTTCCTTTCTAAGGGTTAAGTTAATTATTAGTTTTCATCGAAATTTATTAATTATATCAAATAAAATTTTCTCAATTAGTTCTTTTTTGTATTCATTTAATTCATTCGTGTATATTAATAAATCCAATTTTCAATTATTCTAATAAATTTCAAAGCAAAATAGTATGAAAAAGGGAAGCAAATGTTTACTTTTTAAGGGTTGAGTTAGTTACTAATTTTCATCGAAATTTCTTAATTGCATCGAATAAAATCTGCTTTATTAGTTCTTCTTTTACTTTGTATTCGTTTAATTCATTCGGGTATATTAATGAATCTTATCAATTATTCTAACAAATTTCAAAAGCAAAAAAAATTAACAAAAAGGGAAGCAAATTTTTACTTTTTAAGGGTTGAGTTAGTTACTAGTTTTCATCGAAATTTATAAAATATATTGAATAAAATCTTCTCAATTAGTTTTTCTTTTACTTTTATTTAATTCCTTCCCTTATACTAGTGACTCAAATTTTTAATTATTCTAATAAATTTTAAAAGCAAAATATTATTAAAAAGAGAAACAAATTTTTACTTTTGAAATGGATTTTGTAAAAAAAGAAACAGATAATTTTGATTTATCGTAAATCTGTACTGATTTTTCAAACAAGTCAAATATATTTAAAAATATCTACTCCGCTAACTTGTACACCTTGTATACTCAGGTTCGCTATACGGGACACAAGGACAGACCTATGGATGAACGAAGATTGAAGTTTAAAACAGCCTGTCGAGAAGGTTTCACGGAAATAGTAAGTATACATATTCCAATATTTACGACTCTTATATGTGGAAAGAAAATAAATGATACTATTCCTATTCCATTTAGGCTTTTGTCGGCACAGGAATCAATTTTCAGTTGTTTTTCGGGCCCTACACCGATGGATGCCGGGACCGGTGTGAGTTCGAACAAGAGAAAGGCAAGGTAATACAATGTTTGCTTTTGTTTTTCATTAAGTGCAGTCTTAAAGGATATACAGTATATTTTAACTGAATTTAAGCTTAATTGTATTTTGAAATTTTTATAACTGGAATCACGACTATTGGAAATTATGTTTTGTCATAAATTGAAATTCAGGTATAATATTAGTATGCAGACATTTTAGGAAAAGGAAAAAACAATTTTTTTTTTCATCATTTGAATTCTTAGCTTTGAAGAACGGTTTTAATGCACAACATCAATTTTTGATGTTTCCTTTTCTCTGTTAATGTTATTCTTAATATTATTATTATTGCGTTTTATTTACTTAGACTGCTTGATTTCATAAAATAAGCCTGGAAATGAGGTGATATTATTGTTTGAATTAACCAAAATAAATGTACTTAATCACAGAGATAATCGTGATTTAATTAATGCAGTTTTATTGAATAAAAAAAATAATAATTAACATTTTTATCTCGTATAAAAAAAACCCTTCAACAAATATTTGTATCGCATATCAAACATATTTAAAGATTAAAAAATACTTTTTAAAATTATATTTGTCACTCAAATGAAAATATTTAACTGTGTATGTCTAAAAAAACAATAACTGGAATATATTTATAGATTTCGCTGAATGTGATTATAGATTATTTATCTGGTAAAAGTTGCAGGAATTTTTCTTACCGAAAATTGCTTAATTCTATATTTACTAACTCTATTTAAATAAATAAAAAAATTATTTAAATAATAAATCTTTTTTAATGAAAATGAATACAACAAAAATATTACTATTTTGTCGCTTAATGTTAAACTGCAACATAAAATTTTTTTTCCCTAATGTGGTTTTTACCCTACGGAGAGAGCTCCAATCTCTGTCAGCTACACTTGCTATCTCTCATGATTTTTGCTTATTCAAAGATTCTAATACTAAAATCAATTATTCTAATTCTACTATATTCTAATTATAACATTAATATTACACCAAAGCTTCCATTTGCACTTTATTTTATAACTTTAGTGATGCACTCAGATTAGGTATTTATTAAACATTAATTAATATTTATTAAGTTTAATCAACTGTTCCAATTCATACATATTTCATCTTTTACTTATTGGATTTTAATAATTCTCTCAGATTTGCATCAAGATAACACTGAAATACTTGATGATTGAGAAAAATCCTCTTTTCTCAATATTGTTTGTTTCCTACCACGGCATATTACTTCCCCTTCCGTCCTTCTTTTGCATGATGTAGTGGAAGCATTAAGAAATGGCAAAATGTTATTGTATATTCTCTCTTTTTATTTCACCCAAATTCCTATCCACTTTTTCAAACTGCTGAAATGTGTAACTAGCTAAAATGCACAGTACAAGGAAAAACATCTAAGTAGCAAAATTCTCCTCGAACTCTTTTTTAAATACATACCAGCATAATAGTATATAATCATTAAAATCGGGTACCGTTCTGGTAAAAATAACCACTGAAATCGGGTTCCCATGACGGCATGAGGGTCACAAGAACTTATTGAATTCTGGTCAAGGCTCTGCTTAAATTGACAAATGTCGATGTTTCTTGGCATTGTAATTCTTACATGACCTTCTATCTACGGATTTGGTATCTTTATTATTATATGTTATACACGGCGCTTTATCTCACATCTCCAGTCGTCTAGGGGCATGATGGCCGAGTGGCTAGCTCTCTGGCGCTCGGTACCACAGGTTTCGGGTTCGAATCCCGTCGGAGCCATGGATGTTTGTAGTGATTCAGAATCCACTTTAAACCGTAGGTCGCGGTATAATATGACCGTAGAGCGTCACAGAGCCCAATCAGACTTCACCCACATTATTCCCAAACTGTAAAAGGCAGCTCAGCTCTAGGCACAGTGGGTGTAGTAGTCTCCCGCCATCTGCACTTGAAACAGCACTGCTTCCAACCTCCTGATGATTCACCATCTGATTAAAACTTTGGGATTTTTCATTTTAATTATTTAATTTTGAATATCACCGGATATTGCAAAAACATGCCACGGAATTCGTCTATGTTTTGCCCAAAAGAAAAGCATAAATTGATACGTGATTCTAAAGCTTGTTCCTTTATATGCACCACACATTCACACGCGTGTGTATTCGACATTAAGAGTTTCCCCATCTTTGTTTGGATGCATTAGTCTTACCTTTCTCTCGCCACTTTTCCAGAATATTGGCAAGGTATGCAAATTTCCTTAATTTTGAATAGTTTATTTTTATTTTTTGCTGTTTAAAAAATTTCGAAGTACAGTTGTAAAAGATATACTCTGTAACATATTTGAATTTATCTATATAAAGGTCTCATATGATTTTGATTTTCAAAGATAGGAACATGTTTCTAATTATTTTAGCCTGTGGAAAGTATGTTAATTTGAAATATATTTCAAAATATTTGTTATGAATATTTAAAAATACTTGTTAAAGCTAATTAAAAATTGATATTAACTTTTATAAGCATGTATGATGCTAAAAATTTATCATATGCTACTTAAGAAAATATGTTTTAGTTTAAAGATGTATTATCATTGTTGTTGTTCTACATACATAAATATATCACTTTTTTTTCATAAATACATTTGTTCTAATAGAGCAGTAAACATCAAAGTTATGAATGATAGTTTTATTCTAATAGAAGTTGACAACGAAGATAGTTTGTGGAATAGTGAAGATTGTTTCGGTAAAGTGACAGAATTACTTCCCTTCTGTTTTATGTTCTGGAAAAATCCCTTCTGTTTTATAATTTCGTTATTTAAGAACTTCATGGGCTATCAGTGCAAACATCACTGAGAACAAACAGGAAAAATAATTTTTAAGGTATTTCAATTGAATAAAACGTGATATAATATGAAAAATTGGTATATATCAAGTAAAATATATTTAAAAGACAATTACATCATGATGAAATAGCATGATAATATATAATAATTTCCTTCATCCTTATTATTTTATCCAATGAAATGCCCATCATTTCATAACAATTGTATTAAAATGTATTGTTTATATTTATAGAAGCTCGTGGTTTCATAATGGCTTAAAATTAAAATATTCACATTCTAATAACATATATTATGAATTAGCGAGCGATAGTAGATCATTAATGATACGAATCCTTTCATTTATTAATTAACATATTACATATTAATTTTTGTAATCACTTTTATTTATATGCGTACAAATCAATCATGAACGCTGAAGGTGGACGTTTGAATCAATAGAATTTAAGCTTACAATAATATATATTTTAATTATTTTAATTATCATGAAAACTATTATTTAAAAACGTAAAAATGATTTTCAAATATTGCCAAAAAATAAGTTTAAAATTTAAATTAAAAACTGAGAAATTTTTTTTAGTAAACATTATACATTAATACATCAAGTAAGTTTCTTTAACTTTTTTTTTTTTTTTTTTTTTTTTTTTTTTTTTTTGCCGTTTAGTATTTATTTTTATATGTTTAAGATTTAATTTAAAACTCCAAATAAAAATTTCAATCCTAATAAAAATTAAGAATTGTCATTAAATAAAATAGAAATGATTTTATTTAATTACTTTTTTTTACCAAGTTATTACTATATACACACATGTGGCAATAACATGATTTTTTTTTATATATATATATATATATATGGAGTAGGGAATAATCCAATATAATAATTTAAGGGGTAGGCCAGGTATCCACCCTCTTCTACCCAACTATCTGTAATTACGGTATTTCTTTAATATATATATATAAATATGTGCGTGCGCACTTTATTTATAAATAAATATTTGCGTCACTTTATTGAATCAACAAATGGCTCTAAATTCGAATTTCTAGAAGAAATTATCGTCAAAGATCAAATATATTATTAGATAAAATTATTTAAATTACTTGCTATATATATTGAAAACTTGTTATTACTTGGTGTATTTTATTTGTAGATAGTAAATGATTTAGGCTAGATGCAAAGGCTATATGCTTAAAAAAAGGGAACAGTTTCCAAAATGAAATGATTTTTACCTATTAAATTATGCAATAGCCATGATATCTACATTAAAAGATAATGTTAACATGTTAACATCTTATGTTTAACATGTTCTATAAACTGTTTTGAACAAGACGTTTTTTAAATCTAAATCTATTTAACCATTCGAAAAGAGCTTGTAAAGAATCGTTTGTATCTAATCGCACTTTGAGTCAATTACCTACCATCATTAGCGGTATCGAAGTGGTTCTTGAAAGGACCAACCTGAGAGAAAACTGAGTCACTATAGGTGGTCCCCTGGTGCCGCCCTGCAGGGGCAGAGGTCATCCTTAAACGCCCTGACTTTAGATTTTCATTAAAAGTTGTTAAAAATCTTCTACAAGGGAACGGCAATTACCAAGAAAAAGCTGTAACTTGTATCAAAAGACACTCAATAATCCTTATATAATACACCGTTTATTTATAGACAATAGATGATTTGATTTTTTCAGTAATTAAGTACTTACTTTTGCTTACAAACGATGGAAATATTTATTCTAAGTAATAAGATGTTAAAATTCTGAAATACTTTGATTTTATAAAAGAGACAATATCGTAATTTAAGTCCTTATTTATAACTTAATTATCTTATTAATTTGATTTACAATGATGAATTACTGTTACTATCTTTTCAATGGAAATATTATTAATACCCAGAAAACATCGGAATTTTAATGACTTGTGGAATAATAAGCAAAAATATTTATATTTATGTTATGACTTCGATTTAGTCAAAAAATGGGCTTATGTTTGGATATTACCAATTAAATTTCTAACTTATTCAGAGGTTTATTAATAAATAAAAAATAGTAGAAATTATTTATAAATAAGTAAATGTTTTATTAAAGTTTTTTTCATCCTACATACGAATTTATCAGAAGTAATATTTATAGCATATATTTGGGTATAACTGATATAATGGAAATGAGAAAAAAGGTTTTTGAAGAATTTCTAACATGTTCAATCAGTCCAAAATTTAAAAAATTAAGAATTACAACCTAAATATTAATAATTATGATATTTTTAAATTTATGTAAAAAGAGCGGTAAAACGAAAACTTTTTTTTTTCTTTATTATTCCTTTATGTGGGAAATTTTTATATGTAGAAGGAAAGCCAATTTAAAACCAAATTTTTTCAGAATGTTTAAGAAATTTATCTTTATTTTAAAAGTTTCAGTTTGCAGAATTAATTTTTCTATAAATGAGCTATTATAGAATCTGCGTAAAAATAACATATAAATATTTATAATCATTGTTCTCATTCAAAACCTATGGTGCAGCATATATTTCAGCAATACGAATAAAACAGTTTACATAGATTTTACTTTTAAAACATGGCAATTCCAATTATTTTTGGAGGGATTATGTCACAATGTGAGATATAAGTAGTTCGGGGTTATTTTTTCCCCCGTTTCATGTCGCTGTGTTCATCCTCTTCCCTCGTAGTACGGAGGATCTTTGTCAAAAATGTATTTCATATGGTAATCTGTGTTTCTACCATATCATTTACCACCCACGGAGAGATAGGTGCTGTCTTTGATGCTAAAATTCGCTACTTTTTACAGCGGGTACTTATTGGGCGGATTATAACATAAAGAGATGGGGAAAGCACTATGCCTCAATCATTATATCTTTTTTTATTTTATTTTATTTATTTTTTTAAGCACTGGTGAAAATATGGATAAGCGAACATACATAAAAGTTTGTTCCTTAACAAGAGAAAACTTGTAAAAATAGTGAGGTGTAATCTCCTTCTCTCTGTATCACTCTCGTTGTTTTAATTTCGATCGTTATTTTTTAGTTTGTTTTATTTTTAACTATCAGTTAAAAAAATAACATTTTATGATGGTTATACTGTGATTGATGAAAATATACAAGCTTTATGAAGGCATTACGTAAATTTTAATGCAATTTTTTATAAAAATATGTGCTACAATGAATTTTATAAAATCGATATTGCTGTTTATAGGTAATTAAATAATTTTATAAATTATTATGCATTAAATTTTTGCAATTTTAAAATATTAATTATTCTTAATATTTTAATTTATTACTATTAACCCATATTTCTAATTATTTAAATACTCGAATTCACTCCTCTTCCTTTCTTCCAATGCAAATGACTGTCAACAACTGGACTATTATACCATGGACACTATCAATTGCAAATGCTGATCGACATTGAGATGAGGTTTGGTTTGGTTTGGTTTATCGCTCTGCGTCATTTTTTTTTTTTTGCACACTTTAGGCTAATTAGATCAGGACCTACAGTTTAACGTTGATTCCGAACCACTAACAAAATTCCGTTTATTCCGAACCACTAATTTAAATATTATTATTTCAGAATTTTTTTCATTGAATCTCTTTAAATTAACTAATTATGTGCTGTGTTTATTCTAATTATTGAAATTTTGAAATAATTAATTCGTATTTCCTTTCCCTTCATTATAGTTTCTTATGTATGTATACTTTACATAACGCCGAAGATTTTCGTTGAACAAATCTTTAAATATTAGTCAATTTATATAAAATTCTGATTTGAGAACATGGCTATTATGGCTCGTTCTCTTTATAGTAGTACATAATCAGTTTGCCTCTCTCATCGACTTTATGCATGTATAGCCTTGAACTTAAAGCCGGTCCTAGGAAGTAGGCAAGTTAAAATGACTGCGTAGGATAGCAACATTTAAGAATGGCAAAACCGCACGAAATTCCAACTACGAAACCATTCCAAACGAACTAGAGTGCAAAAATAATTATTAACATTACCCACAAAATATTATAAATAAACATTACCCACAAAAATATATTTCGTTTATTTCAATTTAGAAAATAAATCAGTAATATAATCAAATATAGCAGGAAATAACAGCCTTTTAGACATTCCCATATTTTGAGATGCACCCGGTCTCATTAGCCCAAAAAGTGCACAAAATGACCGTAGAACGACAAACCAAACCTAATGTCTTAATTCAGTTATATATTATTTTACGGTTATAATTTTTTTTTTTTGAAAAATAGAATTTTTTGAAGTTTGAAAGATGGCATTTTTTGGGTTTGCTTGCGATGCAAAAAACGCTAAAGCAGCTTCTGTTGGACCATACTTTTGGACACTATTTTGAAATGTCTATTCTGCCTACGATGAGTATGTAGATCTTTATTAGATGTAGAACTGGCATTTTATTATACATAAAGAAAAAGTGAGATGAGACGAAAATAAATAAATAATAATTGTACATTAATATTACAATTAAAATTCAGATTCAAAATCGGTCTACATTTTTTTTGTGCAATAAATATTTCAACTGTCGAATGTACTAGTTGAAATCAGAAAGAACACATGTATCAGCCGCTCTCCACATGTCGTTACTTTTAAGGATTCCCGGCGTATACAGAAGCGAGCCTTGTTACAGATCACGGTCCATCGGCCTCGTTAATCGCTTCACACCTCGGGGACACGGAAGAATCCCTTCCCCAATTTGCATGCCAATCTTCGCGGGTAATGAGGGGAGTTCCGTTCCTTATTGTCTCTCATTCGCACCTCCCGACCAGCTCAACAGGTGTGCTCTGGCTGAAACAGAGTTGTTATTTCTTCTTGAAATACGGTGTCTCTCTATGTACGTTTGTAGGATGTCGAGATCTAAATTCGTGTTTTTTTAACTTTTTTTTAATATCTCACAGAACAATTGACCTTATTATTAAACTGCTTTGCACTTAAATTATAATTACGAAAAAAATTATTCTATTTTTATGACCTTGTTACATTTTTATTGTAATTTAAAGCAAACGTTAATAGGTAAACTGTTTTGCAAAACATTTACTATTATGTTTATTATAATCAGATATGATATGGACGTTATTTCATAGCAGTCAGATTTCGAAAGGAATATTCACAACTACTCTTATTATTATTATTATTATTTTGCTATATTATTACACTTTTATTTGTTGTAACATTAATAAATTGTGTAACAAAAACAATATATTCAATTTTGAATAAAAACAAAATTTTAATTTTAGTATGTACACTCACTACACTTTAAAACCTCTTCGAATATGCTTAAATATTTATAAAAGTGTTGTGACATACCAACCATACAATACATTTATTTGTTTTAACATCAATGAATTCTGTATAGCAAAATCAAAACAAAATATATTTAATTTTGAATAAAAACGAAATTTTTATTTTAATATATACACTGACTACGCTTTAAAGTCTCTTCGAATATCATTAAATATTTATAAAATTTTCGAGACATGCCCACCATTTTCAAGTGACACACCATTAAAAAACGTTTATCTCGATTATTATTTATATATTACGGAATTCATACATATTTTCCATGTAATATATATATATATGTTTCGTTTCGCTTTACAGATCTTCCTTTTTCTTCCCTAATTTTCATGTAAAGTTAATATTAAAAAATATATATTATACTATTTTGTCCAGGACTCAATTTTCTGCGTGTAAAGATCATAAATTAAATATTAAATATTATGACAAAATTCTATTCTACATTCATTATATGTAAATAATCAAAATAAATAACAATAATAATCAATACAGCGAAGTAACAAACAACAAGTAAGTGAATACAAATAACATCGCATTATCAATTTTTATCTCCTTACTTTTTCTCATTAACTTTTGTTTTCCAAAAATCTATCAAATGATTACTTCAATCATTCGTTTGTTTCGTATTAAATCGTTTCGTATCTTTTCTATTAGAAGTTTCTTAGAGAACTTGTCTTCGTAAGTAGTCGTTTGCTTTAAGCACTAACCTTCATTTCTAAATTTCATCTAATTATCTAAAACAACATACCAGGGCGCATACCTCATATTTACTAAATTAACTAAATATAATAATAAATAAATAAATTATAAACTGTCTATATTATTGTCCATATATTGGCAATATTTATTTTAAAAATAATTAAATATTTATTACAAATATGTGAAATTCTTAATACTAATTTCTTTTGTCATTTAGCTCTACGCGTTGGAAATTCAAAGGGTAGAAATCTATAAAACTAAAGAACAATACAAAGCTCTCCTTTAATTTTTTTTTTTTTTATTTTAATCCTGATTTTATCGTCTTTAATTTTTATGTAGGCACTTATATTTAATGTTGTTGTTGTCGTATCCCCTGAAAATTATAAGGGAATCAAATATCGTGGTGCTCCCGAATAATATTGGCTATGCTGATTGCCAGCTCGGAGTATAAATCCTCTACAGAGGGAGGGTCCAGACAATGCATGGCGGCTGCAAAAGCTAGGCAATCAAAGACATGATGAGGAGTAAGCTCGACATCAGGGCAGTTGCCACATTTTTGGTATTTTTTAACGCCATCTGCAAAAATTTTCATATTTTTGTGGTGCTTCATCCTTAATCTTGTGAGAATAGTAGCTGTTTTTCTGTCGACATTTAGTTCTGTAATTTGGTATTTAGTTTTGATCTTAGAAGGAATTATAAGTTTAGATTTTGCCAAGGCATTTGCATATGCAAGGTAAGTAGGAATGGAAATCTGATCCTGACTTCTGGCATGTTATATTTAATTGTAATGTTAAATATCAATATATGTATAATTCTACGCGTAATGAAAAAAACTATTTATAGATACTCATTTTTACGGTTGTACTGTAAAAAAGCATTATAGCAGATTTTATGATTGTTAATACACTGAAATGACAAAAGTCATGGGATACCTCTTAATATCGTGTCGGCCCTCCTTTCGCCGGGCGAAGTGCAGCAACTCGACGTGGCATGGACTCAACAAGTCGTTGGAAGTCTTCTGCAGGAATATTGAGCCATGCTGTCCCGATAGACGTCCATAATTGTGAAAGCGTTCATGGTGCAGGATTTTGGACACGAACACACCTCTCGATGATGTCCCATAAATGCTCGATGGGATTCATGTCGGGCGATCTGGGTGGGCAGATCATTCGTTGGAATTATCCAGAATGTTCTTCAAACCAATCGCGAACAGTTGTGGTCCGGTGACAGGTGACATAGCGCATTGTCATCCATAAAAATCCCATCGTTGTTTGGGTACATGAAGTCCATGAATGGCTGCAAGTGATCTCCAAGCAGCTGAACATAAGCATTTCCAGTCAATGTTCGGTCCAGTCGCACCAGAGGACCAAGTCCATGCCATGAAAAAACAGCCCACACCATTACGGAGCCACCACCAGCTTGAACAGTGCCTTGCTGACAGTTTGGGTCCATGGCTTCGTGGGGTCTGCGCCACACCCGAACCCTACCATCAGCTCTTACCAACTGAAATCGTGACTCATAGGACCAGGCCACGGTTTTCCATTCATCTAGGGACCAACCGATATGCTCACGTGCCCACGAGAGTCGTTGCAAGCGATGTCGTTCTGTCAGTAAAGGCACTCGAGTCGGTCTTCTGCTGGCATAGCCCAAGAAAGCCAAATTTCTCCGCACAGTTCTAACAGACATGTCCCTTGTACGTCCCACATTGATTTCTGCATTTATTTGACGCAGTGTTGCTTGTCTGTTAGAATTTACGACTCTTTGCAGACGTCGCCGGTCTCGGTCGTTAAGTGCAGGCGGTCGACCACTGCGCTGTCCATGGTGGGATGTTATGCCTGAAATTTCATACTCTCGGCACACTCTTGACACAGTGGATCTGGGAATGTTGAATTCCCTAACGATTTCCGAAATGGCATGACCCATGCGTCTAGCTTCAACTAACATTCCGCGTTCAAAGTCTGTTAATTCCCGTCGTGCGGTCATCATCATGTCAAAACCTCTTCACATGAATAACTTGAACAGAAATGAAAGCTCTGCGAAAGCACTGCGCATTTATACCTGCTCTACGCGATGCTACTGCCATCTGAAAATTTGCATATTGCTATCCCATGACTTTTGTCACTTCAGTGTATATCAAGAATTGTAATAAAAAAAATTTAAATTTAAATTTAAAAAAACCAATTAATTTTGATGCAAAAAAAAAAAAGGCATTCATATCTGATCAATTGATAACTACACAGTGATTTTATGTACCTTTTTATTTGAAGCATACAAAGAGAACTGAAATAAAAAGTGATGGATATCCTGATGTTGCTTCATATATGGCTTCGGTACATATAAAAAGCGAATGTCGGATTAGCCACGTATCGCACCTGCGAACAGCAAAGTCACTTTTAATCCTTCGTTACAAGGTTTCTAGACTCAAGGGTGGGTAGAACTTAGAACAGCTGGTTGCCAGTTAAAATTTTAAAATGTTCAGGAATCGGTTTGATTTTGTATAAGAATTTTATTTCTTAAAAATGATGCCGCAGTATCGAAAGGATGAATCATTTTTTAAATGATGAATGAAATGGTATTTTAAATAAAGTTGTTTAAAATTAATGAAGAAAAGAAGTTTAAACTGAACAATAAATTTCATGAAATAAGTTTCCTCATTAGTGTTGCGATACTACAGATTTGTTCGTCTCTTCTCAATATAAAATAACTACATGTCACGAAAATGATGCGATCTACCAAATTATTTTTTGCTACTCGTTTAAATATATTTTCAGTTTGTTATAACGATCAATTTTTAATATGATTCATCATTACATCAAAATCACAAAATTTTTGACATCATTGTATTATTCATAAAACTTCCAAAACATTATTCTGATAATTCAATTAATTATATATTTTACTATCCACTGTTCACCTACTTTACCATTTAGTAATTGCAAGCTACATTTTCATAATAATGTTTACGAATTTCAGTTTATATATTTAGATATTCTTCTTTTATGACACTATTCGTTTACATATTCTCGTGTATATATATATATGTATACATTTCATAAAAAATAGGTAATCTTTTAATAAAAAATCATATTCCTTCATTTATTCCAATGTACACACACACACACACACACACACACACACACACACACATATATATATATATATATATATATATATATAAAAATGATAATATATATATATATATATAATGATATATATATATATATATATATATATATATATCATTTTATATATTTAGGTAATCTGTTTTATCATACTATTACTTCTTAGAATTTATCATTATATTTATTACATTCTTGAATTAAAAGAGTATTAATTTTAGTTTGTAAATCTAGATAGTCTTCTTTTATAACATAATTGAAATTCCAGTAACTACTTCACATAAAAGAGAAAAAAATCTACAATTGAAACAAAAACAATCTATTTGAAACAAAATCAAAAATATTTAAAATATAAAAATTGCAGCTAACTATTTCGCCAATGTAGTTTTTATTAAATTCAATTTGTAATTATATAAATATAAATGTTTTTTAAACTAAAATGCTTTTTATATATATTTGATGAGCATTCCCAATTTATATGTGCCCACAATTATAATATATGTTCCAATTTATTTATGTCCATATGTATTTACATTTCCAATATGTCTCTGTTGACCAAAAGTTAACAACACTTCTCATTCACTTTAGCGCTTTGCACTGCTTTAAAATTTTTATTTGTTCAAAAAACTTTGCTTCGGGTCTCACGAAACAGCAAGCGGAAGTCAAAAATTACCTATTTATATTTTGGAACAAAGAAATCGTCGCCTCTGTGTGCGCTGATAGATTGGCGAAACTAATTGGCTGTTGGCGATGGTCAATTACCTTTTTCCTGGTTCGATCCTTTCCCATCAGACATCTTCGAATACATACTGCCCATATCAATATGAGTTATTGAAAAAAAAATGCCCAGTCATATATCATCTAATTATTCTTGTTTTTTTTGTTTACTTTTTTGAAGTGATTTGACAGATTAAGCAATGATTATTCCATTCAGTTGTCTCGAAATTTCAAATGATCTTCAAAACATGAATTGATATTATGCAAATTATGGACGGTTATAAACGAAACAATACATGCTTGGCGGTTGTTTATCAGACCACAAAGTCCTTAAGTTTAAATAGCGAATTTCATTATTTATATACTTTGTAAATAAAATTGGGAGAAAATTTTATTTTTAATAATTTTTGAAAATTTTTATTGTTTAATGTAACGTGTACTATATGTTTGTTCAATTGAGAAAATCTTTATTTATTTATTTATTTATTATTATTATTATTATTATTATTTGCTATTATAGTTAATTTTTTATAGATTTATTGTGTGAAAATATTTATTATTTTGTTTATTATTTTGCATATTACTTAAGAACGATAAATTACATTATTTTGAATAACAGATTAAACTAATCATACTACCACATTAATAATAATAATTTTATTATTTAATGTAACGTGTATGTTTATTTCATTGAGAAAAAAAAGGCATTTGCAATTTACAGCTAAATTTTTATAGATTTATTATTGTTTGAAAATATTAATTGTTGAAATATTATACTGTTTGAAATAGATTTATTGTTTGATATATTATTTTGCATATTACTTAAGAACTATATAATCGATAAGTTACATTTTTTTAAATAGAAAACTAAATTAATCGCACTAAATGATTAATTTTTAAAGTAACAGTATTGTTTATATAGGGAGTCCCAAAATTAAAAAAAAATCATTAAAATTAAGCTAATATTTCGATATTTTTATACCGTCATAACGCCTTACTTCACCCTTTTAGCTGAATTAGGATTGAGATATAACTTTTTGCAAACTGAATAGTTTTCGAGAGACACAATTTTTAAAAAATTAACAAATAAAATCACTTCTTAGGTGAATTTTGCGGCACCCAATAAACTCAGTTAACTGAATTATTTTACATACCTTATTAATAGCAGGAATTTTTCAATTTTTGTTCCTGATATCCGAGTGAATAGCAATTGGTGCCACAAGTTACGGATTCGAATTCCGGCGGTACCATGAATGCTTATAGTAGTTCGGAATCCACTTTAAACCGTATGTCTCTGTTTAATAACGACAGAAGAGTCTTGGGCATAGGACTGACAATCCTACCCTGTAACGATCTCCTGTCGCGAAATCTGCCAGTAGGCAGACGACTTTGACCCAAAATGGGGCAATTGTGTCGATGATGATTTCAGTTTTTAATATATCTCATTTTCAGGAATTTTTGAAATAAGAAAAAAAAAAAGGCGGGGGGGGGATGAAAAAAATTAAGATATGCTATAAGATACATACATTACAAAAAAAATCTATTTGCTATCACTTTTAATTTTTTATACATAATCTTACAATTTGTCCAATATATTCTCCAATACTCTATAAAAGTGCAAACTACGTAGTAAAATTTCTAACATGTATTGTGGGTAAATAATTTGCTGTTCGATGCCTATTGTCAAATGAATAAAATTCAATATATATATATATATATATATATATATATATTCAAAATTGTAATTGTTAGTAAGTTAGTTCTTATTAATAAGTAAATACTAGTTGAACTGGCCATGTGAAAGCTTTTCTAATTCTTTTCTTTTTGCCATGCAAATGTAGGTAAAATTTTGAAATTCTATATAAAAGAAACTCCTTTTCCAGACTAATTCTTAACGATCTTGAACCTGAGATAGATAGATTAAATATGCTACAAAATATATGCATTTCAAAAAGTATATTTTATTTGCTATCACTTCTAAATTCTTATGCACAATCTTATAATTTGCCCAGTAAATTCTCAGACACTATAAAATATAATCTATGTAATAAAATTGCTAATATGTACTGTGGATAAATAATTTGCCACTAGAACCCTAATGTCAAATGAGAAAAATTCAATATATGTATATATATATATATATTGAAAAAATTGTAATTTGAAAATTGATATTGTAATTTTGAGTAAGTTTCAATTTCTTTGTAGGTTCATCTCAGGAGTAGCTTCATTATGAATGGTGTGTGCGTGCGATGGAAGGGTACTCTGGACTTGGACCGATTGGACGGCGTAGGATGCCTGGAGTTCGATGAGGAACTGGCGAGGGTAAGCAATAATTAACTCATCATTGAATATACATACAGCATACACAGATTATTAATTATAACAGATTAATAATTAACTCATCATTGAATGTACATACAGCATACACAGATTATTAATTATAATTAATTACCTGAATTTTTAGTGGTGTGGTATAATGTTAATTGCATTTAAAAGTTATTCATTAAGGCATTGTTCATTAGAAATACATACGATTAATAAAATGCTGTTTCTATATAAATCACAAAGAGTTTGAAAATAAAATATTTTAAAATTGTTGTCTGAGTTGGAGCCTACTAAAAAGAAAGAAGGGAAATGAGAAGAAAAGAAAGGGGAATTTCAAAATCTGATTTCAAAAAAAATCTGCTCAAAATCTGATTACAAAAGGGAATGAAAAGCACAAATAAAATCGTTGTAAACTACAAAAAGAAATTAAGAATTGAAAAAATTAAGAAACAACAGTAAAAAGTAATAATAAAATGGAAAGGCTTTATGCAATTTTTATGATACGAAGCGGCAAACTATTATTATATTTGTTTCATTTGTTCTAATAAACTTTTTCTTAAAAATACATTGAACGTGTTTAATCAACAACAGAATAATTATTTTTGTTATTAATTTATTAATTTCATTTCTATTATGATAGTTTATAAAACTACGCTATCATCTTTATTAGTTACCCATAATATTTATTCCTTAAGTTTATCAATTAAAATGCACAAATTAAATTTTTTTACAGTCTCTATTAATTTTTATTTTGAGTACCATCATGTCGAAAATTTATTTAGTTGTTTAAAAAGGGAAAATAATTTTTTTAATTAACTGAAAACATCGATTTTAAAATTAAAATATGTTTCATTTTAGTAGCTCTCCTTTTATTAAAGGGTATAAGTCGTAATGAAATGCTATTTAAATTTTAGTGATATTCATTTATTATCTCAAATGAAATAAATTTTTATAAGAAAAAATGTATTTAATTTTTAAATTTTCGTTTATCTATGTAAGTATTGCATATTCTTAATATTCTTTTTAATAATTGTTACTTTTTCGTGTTAATAAAAACATTTCAGATTTTATTTATTTCGCAAAATCGACTATTAGTTTCCTTTTTCCGCAAAATAATTAAATAATTGAATTTCGAAATTTATTTAATGTAATCCATTATTTCATATACAAAAAGGTATTACCTTTCATCTCCAGAATTTTATAACCAGGCTCTAACTTGTGATATTTTTTAACCATATATTTAGTATTTCAGATTGCAGAAAGTTTTCATAACATTGTTATAATTTTATTGTTCTACTTTTTAGTTAGAAGATGTTCGTCTTCAGCAGCAAATCGAGGCTTACAACAATAAGGTTCAAGAATTAGAGTCCAAACAGAGAAATTTCATGCCTCCTAGAATGAAAAGGCCACGTAATGAAGTATGCTATTTTTTAATTCCTATTTTGAATAAATGTTTGGAAATATTTTTATTAAAAATGAAAGAAAAATATATGTATATAAATATTCAACATTAAAAATTAATTTTTAAAAAAAATGTCTTTAAAAAATAATTTTAAACAAAATAAAATCATAATGAAGTAATTAAATATTTATTTTCATTTACCCATAAAATTTTTATTGCACTTAAGACAAAGTTCAACATTTTATTAAGAAATTTATATGAAAATATATCGAACGATATTAAATTGTTAAAAATTGTGCAAGGTTTTGTTTGGTTTGTCGCTCCAGAATAATTTTTTGCACGACCAACAATTTAACGTGGATTGCAAATCGCTAACAAACAACCAAGCCACTTTTCTATTGTATTTTCTGTTCAGTGTATATTATGTGTGGGAATATGCACTATTTAAGATTTACCATATGAATGTATAAATTTTAAATCGCTTCTATGTATCTAAATGCAAGAACAAATTATTCCCCATAAATAATGTATATATATATACTATCATTTTAATAAAAAATTATTATAATCGGATTTGAAATTTCATGTCAGTCATTGAGAATTGATATAAATTATACGAAAATCTGCGAGGAGGGTTATCCTTTTAAGAAATAAAACACCAGGATCCATCCTGTAAAATGAGATAGTTCTAATGGGTTTTTGCTCTTTTAAAAGCCAATGAAAGAAATATGTATAAGCTATATACAAAAAAAAAATAATAATAATAGAAAGTGCTGGAAAAGTTTAGAATGAAACGGAAAAAGATGGCTCAATTTTCAAGCGATATTTTTATTATTTCTTTTACCATCCCGTCGACCATCTGTTTCGGGAGTAGAGCTGCGAAGACAAGGCTTCAGAACAAAACTCGCCGCAGTGTCATGCAGAAGAATAAAAAGGAAAAAACCGTGCTTGCTTTTTTTGCACTGTCATTTTACACCTCCCTTTTTAGAAAGGGCGCGATGATCATAAAGGGCGGTTAAGGTGCAAATGATGGGTAATGAGTCCCCCTAACGCGTGGCCCAGACATCTGCTGTTGCAATTTGCCATCGGTTTAAAACGGATTTGTCGGGGTTTCAGTAAAACAGCATTAAATGTGTACCGGCTTGGATGTGTTTTAAATTGGGCCATGGTCCCGTGGTTGTTCCTAAATAAATAATTACGCATGATTTTGTTGTTTAAGATTTCCCTCTATACCTATAATTATTTACTCATGCGTGGAAGTAAGAACATAATTGTTATTTTTTTACTTTTTCTTGCTGTCTGATGGCCAAGTGATGGTCTGCAATCTTGCGATCTAATGGCGCTCTGGCCGTTGGTACCACAGGCTTCAGCTTCGCATCTTGACGGTGGAATGGATATTTATTGGTGATTCGGAATACACGTTAAATTATAGGTCCCGATCTAATTAGCTTAAAGTGTGCACAAAATGACCGTAGAGTGGCAAATCACATCTATTTTTCTTTCTTAGAAAGTTAATCGGATGTTTTATATAGCACTCACAAAATTGTGAAACATCATTATACAAGGCATTTTATGCAATGCAAATAAAGCAACTACAAATAAAATCAGATTATTCTTAAATAATAATTATAACTAGTTAGTGATGAGAAAATTAGTCAATGCAAATAATGAAAAAATAAATAAAAGGCAAACATAATTTTTACACAGTTTTAAAAGAAAGTTTCTGATAATATAAACTGAGAAAAAAAAAAATGAAGACTTGTCAAAATGAATTAATGAAAACGGCTTTGTTTTAAATTATCATTTATTTTGACTGAATAGAAAAATTTGTATTTGAAATAATGCGAGGAAACAATTTTCGGACAACAAAAAACAAAGCAGAACATCTCGTTTTTCGATTTGAAACAATAATCCATAGTGGCGGCAAAATTTGTGCTGCAACTTCTTATGCTTGCACAAAGACTGTACCATTCCAAATATGATAATTTGTTTCAATAAATAAATCTGTTATTTCTCGTCAGAGACATCGATTTTAAATTAGTACCCAAGTGCAATATAAAAAGAAGACATCTTTTTGTAATTTCAGTTGTCCAGTCGTTAAAAAAGTAATTTCAAATTTAAATAGTTGAGTAAGAATGAAAACTTTGGTTCTTTATCTTTTAATTAAAAATGGAAAATAAAATTTTACATCGGAACTGTGTGCCACTTTTCAGTTTTGATTGTAAACTATTTTATAAATATAAAAATTCACAAAAAATATTATTCAATTATAATATAAATATATTAATTAATTACATTAATAAATTAGTTATAACTATATATTAATTACAATATAACTATCATAAAAATATTATAAAAATTACATATTCTATATAATATATATATGATAAACATTTGGTGTGAAATTATAATACGAAATAAGTCTAAGTCATTATAATTAATGTTTTCAATCCACCTATTGATTTTTAAATATTCTCAAGAAGTCCTTTTTTTTTTCGTAAATAATTTATCTTTAGAAATATAATGATCGATACGAAATAAACTAACCTAGTATTAAAGTTTTAATTTTTATATTTATGTAGGGTTTCCCCCCGCTTTTTTAGCGGTGTTTTATCTTTATTTTCAATCTTCCAACGAGCTCTCCGATGATAAGAGGGTTTGTTATTCTAGATTTTTATCTGAAAGAGGGTTGTTTGATGAGCTCTTTGTCAGCACTTTTCAGTGAAAAAATCTTTCAAAAGCGTGCAAACATTATCAGTTTCCCTTCCGTTATGCAATAAAAGGAATGCAAAAAAAAAAAAAAAAAAAAAATACTTCAAAAAAAATTACGATAGCAGTTTAAATTTAACGTCAAAACTTATTGGCAGGTTACTGTTGTATATTTTATATTTACACTAAAATCAGTTTTCAAATTATACTATCTTTTAGACCTGGGGTAGCCAACCCGAGGGCCGAGAAAGAAGAAAGGCAGATGAAAATATTTGTTGAGCAATTCACTTAACATGAACTAATCAAAGAAGCACTCAGAAAAAAAGAGAATAATAAATTCTTTGACGAGTGTTATTTTTATCATGGAAAGTTGTAACAATTTCCAATCAAGATATCTTACTTCGTCTTCAGTGGCACAACAGCCCTATCATGAGCCTAATAGTCATATTAGACCGTGACCTATGGTTTTAAGTGGATTTCGAACCACTACAAACATACATGCCAACCGCCGGATAGCGTCCATTATGTTTGAGCGTATTTTGTGTTTGGTCAATTTCATTTTCGAAAAAAAAAAACGATTCGCAGGTGTAAGTTGAACCAAAAGCGTTAATAACTTTTTTGTGCCAGATTTCTCAAATATCTATATATCTGTTATACATATATTTCAATAACTGTCATCTATTATGTCTTATGTTATCAATATCTAGCAATATATGCCATATATTTGCAAGAATATTATTTTAAAATCAAAAGTTAATTTTTCTTCTAATTTCACCGCGGGTTGGCCACCCCTGCACTAGAAAAACTAGCTTCACGCTATTTACAACCACCATCGAATCTCCTCACTATATAAACAATTAATAGTTAACCGTTGAAGCACGAATGGTGGCCGTTGATTCTCTTCGTAAATTATTATTTTTTACTTTCCTGTTGATTATCAATGTTGAATATTTCCTTTTTTCTCTTTCTTCCAGATTGCTGGGATTGAAGAAACAAGTCCAAGCAGTTCAGGATCTGTGAGCAACTAATACTCCATCATGTTTGACATTAATAAACAAATAAGCTGATCATTATCAAACATATTTGATGATAATTTAATGAATAAAACATTAATTGACATTATTTTGTGCAACTGGATGGTGGGATGTAAATATAATCTTTTTAGATTGAAGAAAAATTGTAAATAAAAATGAATGTTAAGTTTTTGATACGCTATATGTATGCTTTAATTAATAAAGACTTTTATTTAATTTATTGTGAATTTGTCGTTCGAATTATTATTATTATTATTTTTTTTTTTTTATCGTTAGTAAAGCTTCTTTTTTATAAGTCAAGTGAAAGTTTCCAAAAATATTTTTTTAAATTAAAATAATATTTAAATGCAGTTGTGTATTTTAAATGCAATGGAAAAATGCGCATTAATGTCTAATACAAAGTTTTGTGTATTAATTTATGAAAACAAAATGGTCCTTTAAAAAATCACGTAATTAAGATGCATCTCCTATATTTTCAATACGAGAAAAATTGTTTAATAAAAGATCAGCAAGCGGAGATATTTATGCTTAAATGTAGAAAGAAAAAAAAAAGAAAGAAAAAAAAGGAAACAAGATTACTATCTGCTATTATTAACAGACGTGATTCGATGCTCCACGACCATTAAATAATATGTATACTTTTTAATTTTTAAATTTAATCAGAAAATATATCAATGATGTCAGTTAGAATAAATTTTTAAGTAAACATGTTCAATAAAATAAAATTGTACTTAAAATTTCATCATTCGAGAGGATAGAATGCCTGATACAATTACTTACTGTCAGACATTTGGCTTGATGGCATCAAGACTATCGCCCATCATCGCCCTATTCCATGATATCATCAAGGAATAGGGCGACAAAAATTTAAATATTAAATAAAAGAACGTATCTGAAAAAAAAATGTCTTTCTTTCACCAGAACACCGTCTTGAGAAATTAAGAATATGATTTTATAGTTTATATGATTTTATATTTTATATGATTTTATATAATTTTATATTTTATTTGATTTTATAGTTGAAACATGTAATCGATTCCTTCAGTTTTCCATTTAAATAATTTTTTTTGATAATTAACCAACAAATTTTAAATAATAAAGCTATTCAATAAATGTTATTATAAAATTAAAGACCTACGCAAAATTTCATCATAAATCTCATTTGAAATTTTTTAAAATAAACTAAGCAGCATTTTTTTATTAATTAATTTTTAGTTTCTCTCGGCCATTGTTAAAGATTGACAACAACATCGATCAACATTGACAACAGCATCCTGTAAATATTAAATTTATTTTATTATGACAAAATAATATAATGAAAATATAAATAAAAATAATTTAGAATGTCAAACAAAAAAAAAATCCAAAAGTTTAGGAAAATTTCTCGACACTGGCATAGTAAAGACAAATGAAAATTAATATTTATATTAATCTCATCCACTTAAATATTTACACTTATTAAAAATAAAAGCAGACAATTTTTTAATAATCAAAATTTCAGGGATTAATTTTATTTTAACACTAATTTGCTGTCAAAAATTATATTTAATAAAATATTTTATGACATTATATACTATATATTATGCAAACAGAAATTGATATATTGATGTCAGAAAAAAATGATTCAAGCATTCTAATGATTCTAGCATTACAATTTTTCTTATCATATTACTTTAATATTTATTAATTTATTTTGAAAATATTAAGCAAATTTGAATGAAATCAGATGATTATTGAAATAACGATAATTTAAAACGGCAATTTTACTATAATTTTTTTTTTTTTAATTTTATTATTTAGAAACCTTAATGATTTTTGTACGGACAAAATAAAAAATAATAAATTCAGGGAAAGAATGGATCTATGTAATGGCAGTATTACGTTTAAAATAAGAAATACGAACACATTCGTTTAGAAATCTATTATTTTCGCGATATAATAGAGATATAAAGAGAGAAAACAATTTAAACGAATATATATTATTTTTTTTTATAAAGATAATTTGGATATGCTGTTCTTTTCTTTTTAGAGTTAAATTTGTTTTATAGAATTTGGGATTAGAGAAAAATCTAAAAGTAGTTTGTTTTCAAAAACTTCCTAGACAGCAATTAATTTAGCAAACGTGAACGCAAAGCGCATGCGTCACTATAATAATTAAAGAGTGTATCTGTTCACTAGATGACAGGAATGGCAACAGACATAAAATCTAAAACCCTAGTTCCTTAGTGTGGATTCGAATAGTCTTTCTGAATCCAGTTTTAACTTTTTTTAAATTAATTTTAAATATTTAAACTAGTTATCAATTAAAAAATATAACAAACGTTACATTTCTTTTTTTGGGGGGGAGGGGGGGGGAATAAAGTAGCAGCAAAAGTAGTGCACTTATCCAAGTCGTCATGGTGACCAAACCAATAACATAAGTTTTACAGCAAGCTTCGTACACATACATAGGTACTTAGATAATATAGGTGGTACATATAACCTAATATTATATTTCGTTGCATGACTTATAGTAGGAAAATTGAACTTATTAACTCTTTTATGTCAAAAAAATAAATTCGTAAACATCTTCAATAATAAATAGACAGTAAACTTTTCTACAGAACTTGGAATTCTAATATAAAAACCATGTTAAAAACAATTTTAATCACGAGTCCAAAACATCTGATAATGTAAACACTTTTCGCTCATTTTTAGTTTCCTTCTTTTTCTTTTAAGTATTAACAAATATTAAACGACTTTAAATTTTATGTGAAAAGAACCATGCAAAAAAAAAAAAGAAAAAAAGTTCTGTATTAATCAATATTTTAACGAAAACCGATGAACGAAAACTTAGATGATATTGAATTGTGTTGTCTGCTCAGATAAATCTTCTGGCCTTTTGATTAAAACTTTTTTTCAAGTTTTATTTACTATAAATCTAAATACAGTAAATGCAAATTCATTTTTACATGGTCTTATGATTTTGAAGATACATTAAAATGCAATATTTCCTTCAATAATTTATAATACATTTTTTTTTATGAATCAAGTTTCATTATTAAGAATAAATAACTGTTATATCAACGCTTTTTTGTAAAAATTAAAACAAATTTTTTTTTCATAGTCTATGATAAAAATAAAAAAATTGAAAATTAATTAATGTAATAAATGTTTTATGCGTTTGATTATTTCGTTATTTTGCTTCAAGCACCCAAAATGTGTTTGAATGGCTTGTTTCAAGAGGTTTCGGTAATTGCAATTTTATGAATTGAGCGAAAGGCACTAGATAACCCATTTCTCGAGTATTTGGAGAACTGTTACATTAATTATTGAAATTCACAAATAAAAAGTATTTAGTCAAATTTAATTAATGCATTATTATAACAATTCGTCAATCTAAATTTAAAAAAAACTATATATGTTTTGATTTATGTATCTGAAGTACTGAGTACTTGAATCCAACACATTAATGCACTTGTATCAGATACATCAATCAGTATTCAGAGGTACAATAGCTCCCCTGCATACGAAGCACTCGGATACTTCGATTGCTTTAAAAATATTAATGATAATGAACTCATACAATTAGGGCTTTAAGATATTTGTTTCTAAGATTAACTTACGTAAAACTTAATACACTACAAGTATGAAACATTATTTTTCCTTCTATATTCTAATTAGCAAATATAAAGCCATCACTCTTTTAAGAATAAGCGTTTTCTTTCGGTTCCCGGCATATGCGATATAACAAGGGATTACTATTAACAATGAAAATATAACCCATTTCATTCGGTAACTGACTATCTTCAGAGAGCAAAAGCAAATGTATGTCATCGATGTTTTGCCCCAAAGCAAAATTCCTTGATATAATTCCGAAAACAGGTGGACTATTAAAAAGCAAAAGGAAAAGAAAAAAAAAAATAATGGGAAAAAATTGTCTGAATCGATGGTGACAGCAGAGGCGGTACCTTATTCTCAAATTAATGTCGCCTGCCAGCAAAGAAGTGCAAGCCACTCTCATATGCTTAATCGGAAACCTTTATTATTAGCCCCGATAAATGGCCGGGGGCGGACAGAAGCGAGTTGTCCCACAAAGCAATGATGGGGAATGTGACAATGCGAGTCCTTTCAGACATGACAGACGTTTTGACAGCTCCCAGGGAGTCCAGGAAAACGATTCAATTTAAAGGAGATCTCGACAATGGTCGCTCTCAACCTGGAGATGATGTCTTTTGAACTGGAGTGAGAAATTTTTTGCGTATTCATGGGGAACTACATTTATTTTGAAATTTGAGTCATAAAGTAGGAATTAAAAAATGAATGTAGAGTATTTTTTTTTTCTGTCCATTTCTTTGATCAAGGAAACACATTTTTTTTAATTCCATGTTTACAATTATTTTATTATTGTATTCAATTAAAATGGATATATTTCCAAATAAAGCTTGATTGTATGAGAAGACACCTAAAATATGTTTTTTATATTTCCAATGGCAGATTACAATAAACATTAAAATAAAAAGAATACAAGGAACATAACACCACCAACAGCAACGAGAACTGAAGGAAATCACATAGTGACATGTTTAACCCATAAAGGCCCTAGCCACCCAGTAACGATCATGCACAGTACAGGAAACAAGTGCAGGGCAGACAGGAAAGTGGGATGAATCCATGTCCTCTCCCAGATTGCAGAGCATGCATTTTGGGTTTTCAAATATTCTCATTCGGAAAAGGTGATTGGCCAAACAATCATGGCCAATCAGAAGTCTCAAAAGGACAACCGACTGCTTTAAACCTGGGCTGATCAGGGATGTTTAGAATAAAATTAAACCTAAATTATTATCAAGTTAAATAAAGTTATTAGTTTAGATGAATGGCTTTCACGGAAATTATCAGATAGAGTGTTCCGGACACCTAAAATATAACACGCCAGAAATCTCATTTACTCTCATAAAAAAAACCAGATTAATTATATAAAAAAAATTAAGAATTTATTACAAAATTTTTTTTTCTAACCTTCTGTCTTTTTACTTACGAATCAAACCAAGCCTACTAGGCATTATTACTATGTCAAAATTACCTCCTATAGATGAAAATGAATTTCCAGGATATCTTCAATCCATCTTAACTTACATTCGTATGGCACATGAGAAAACAAGGTAACATCCACGTAACCAAACCAACAAATTAAGAGCACACCAATATATCATTTAAAAAAGGGATTAGGACTTTAGTTAAGTAATAATGAAGACCATACATGAAACCCTCCAAATAATCACATTTTCAATTTTTATTGACACTATGAACGAAATCAAGGATAAGTTTTTATTTCAATATTAAAAGGAGAAAAATCCATAAAATATAAAAGAGTCTTGATTAAAAGAAATATTGGAAGAATGCATTATCTAAATAATAAATTTTGCTAGAGAAATATTTTTTTACGTAAATTTAAGTATATTTATATTTATTCAAAATTTTAATAAATGAAGAAAAATTACTGTAACTACGTATTACAGATCTGGCACCTGATGGCCGAGTGACTAGCGCTCTGGCGCTCGGTACTACAGGGTTCGAGTTCCAGCTCTGCCACGTATGTTCGTAGCGGTTCGGAATCCACTTTAAGCCGTAGGTCCCTGTCTAATATGACTGTAGAGTGTGTACGTAGGTTTGACAACCCTACCCCGTAAAAAGAAAACATCTCCTTTATCGAAATTTGCCAGTGGATAAACCAGCTTGGTCCACTGTGGAGCTGTTGCGCCAATGAAGAAGAAAAATGTAGCAAAGTTCCAGTTAATTGGAGTGAATTATATATTGATTAAAATAATTATTTTTAGTCCAAGAACCATTTACGAAATTCAACTTCTTATCCATGTCGTTATTTTTTTCTTTTTAATATAGTTTTAAATATACATTTTCATCTTAATTTGAAAATATGACGAATTGTTTAGATTTATTATTTTGTGCAAAAACGGAAATTCATTCTATTGTTTAAAGTTTCTCTGCGCACATGTCAACTCTGGGTTGGTATTATATATTTTTTCTGGCAAATTCAATATAGAGTTGCAATCACAAGTTATAATCAAAGATTCGTAGTTTACAAATAAAAGTTTATAAATTATTAATTATGTATACACATTTTAATTATTCAAAATAATTATTTAATAGATATAAGAATAGTCCAATGAAAAGGCCTTTAAATTTTTTTTTTTTTTTTCAAATTTAAGAAACCCGATTCACATTCTCGTTTTTAAAAAACATGATTATTTTTTAAACTTTTCTGAATTCTGCTTAAAAGATAGGTAAACGTGTTGACGAATGACATTTGTTAAAGAAGCCTAACAATTTTCTTCGATAATTACTAAAGTTTAAATTACATAAACATTTTGTTAAATTAAAGCATTCAGTTCTCTATTATGTGTAGAGCACTGTCTTTTTATACATGACTCTTATTACATTAAAATTTATTATACAGATTATGATATAAAATGTATAATCACATCTGAACAAAATAAAAGTTATTCGACTTGACTTGACTTAAAAACATGCTTTGATATTTATGCTCACATAAGCTGCTTTGTTTCAATTCATCCAAATGCTATACCTATGGGGGGAAAAAAAACACCACTGAAAACCCATAAATTATAATCATACAACGAAAACACCCAAAAGTTGTTAATCTATGAAGGTATGTCAATTATAAAAAATTACAAGTTGAGATTTGAACATTATTATGAATTAAAAAAAAAAAAGCACCATATTTCTGGCAACCAATACAGTAAAGGAAAAAAAATTAAGTATCCGATAGCAAAAGGCGCCTAAAATTTGAAGATGTAGCACAAATATTAAATATATATCTTTACTAACACTGTAAGAATACATAATAGTTGAAAAATACAATCTATACTTAAATTAATTGTTCTAATGTTATTTATACAAGTTATTCTCCCATTCAGTTAAATATTCACATCATTTCATTTTTTTATGATAAATAATATAAAAGAAAATAAATACATTCCTTAAAAACCTGCCTGTATCGTCAATACATTTAATAAAACAAATGTGGAATGTATATCGGCTTTAATAATGCTAGAACTTTGACGAACAGTTCATTGTAGAAGCTAAAATGCACTAATTCTATTTATGAAACCTTAGAGGGTGAAAGCGATACGATGGGGAGTAACTGACTGGTAAGTGTGACGTCAAAGGGGCGTGGCCAAAAATCAACAAAGCGTGCTATTAAGAAAGATAGATGCTTTGAGCCAGGTAAGAGATTTTTTCTAATGTCAGAGAAGGGGGAAAAATATAAGTAAGCAATAATTATAGGTTTTCTTCCAATAATTTATTACGCTTCATGAGAAAGTATTTCAGATTGGTCCGTATGTATCGTATTTATGCTTTAATACAAAATTTGTGGACTAAAATGAATGGAAAACAGCGACAATGTAGTATATTATATATACATGAGAAAAACGAGGTATCAAAAAGGTAGAAAATGTTACAGAGGAAAAAAGTTTTATCGAAAATTTTTTTGATATTTCTTAATATTTTCTAATATTTCTTTCTTTCTTTCTTTCTTTCTTTAATATGTTTTCTAATATTTCTTAATATTTCCTAATATTTCTTAATATTTTATGTTTCTTAATAATTTTTTTAATATTAAGTGTCATTTTAAGAAAAAAATTTCACTGGCCTTTTTAAACTCGATAATTTTTATGACTCATATTAATAATGAAACGAAACTATAGCCTCATTTGAAATTACTGGGCCTGATTGGCCGAATGGCTAGCGCTTGGTACCACAGGTTTCGGGTTCGAGTCCCGGTGGTGCCATGGATGTTTGTAGTGGTTCGGAATCCACTTTAAACTGTAGGCCCCGGTCTGTTAAGCCCTCGTGAGACAGAAGATGACCATAGAGCGACAAACCAAACCAAACTTTGAAATTACTAAACTCCTCAATAAGGAAACGAAAACCCGAAAGGCATTCATGAATACTTCCACAGCAAACACAATGGCCCTATTCACAAACAGATTGTTGCCATCCATTCTTCATTATTCATGAAATAATATCGTATTCGTTGGGTTTCTTTTATGTTATTTTTTAAAATAAATCTTCAGAAGAAAAAGGGCTTATGGTACCACCACAGGCTTCAGGTTCGAATCCAGGCGGTGGCATGAATGTTTGTTAATGGTTCGGAGTGCACGTTAAACTATAAGTGCTGGTCTAATTAGCCTAAAGTGTGCACAAAATGACCATTGAGCTCATTGTGGTTCGGAATCCACATTAAGCTGTAGGTCCCGGTCTAATAAGTCACGGGTGCGAATAATAATAATAAAAAAAAGATTCTGAATTTTTCTGGAATATTCTCTTGAGAAGAAATTATTTTCCTTTAATTAAAATGAAGACATATTTACGCATGCTTAAGATAAAAAAAAATTTATATATTTTCTTCACATCAAAATTTCAGTAGGAACATAGTACTATAAAATAAAAATAAAAAAATTCTTCAATTTTTATAGAATTAGTATCTATTCATTACTAACAATTACTGATAATTCATAGAAATTAATGCCAATACCAATATTTTTGTTTGTTTCTGAGATATGCTGGCCTTTGTTAAATTGTTCCCGTGGTGTTTGTAATAAAATATGGTGGCTTAATGCATTTTTTTGAATAAAATACCTGTTTAAACAACCACTTTAACGGAGATGGAAGATTTGGTTTGTCGCTCTACGGTCATTTTGTGCACACTTTAGGCTAATTAGACCGGGACCTACAGTTTAACGTGGATTTCGAACCACTAAGAAACATCCATGACACCGCCAGGATTCGAACCTGAAGCATATAGCACCAAAGACCAGAGCGCTAACCCATGGAGATGGAGGAAGCGTCAATTTAAAAAAAAAAAAAAAATAGACTGTATTTTTTCTACAATCTTAACCATATCATTTCCTTATTCATGTAAGATAAAAAACATAGAAGTTGTAATCGAATGGATAGCTTACAGAAATGATACAATTAGCACACTTAGTTATTCTGAACAAAATGCATTGTTCAATCTGTGTAACTTAAAGAGATGTTTACGCACAGACAGAACTTTTATCGGATCTCAAAAAAAAATAGTAATTCATAATTAGCAGCAAAATTCATTATCATCAAAATTCATCTGGATTTTCTTTGATACGAAACTAATCTCTGAATCGCTCATGTTCACGCTTTTCATTTTCTCTCTAGCAAAAAATTTCATTCGGAGAAAGATGAAATGTCCTTCTTCTTTATTCTTTATCTTAATTCATTAAATGATAAAAATAAAAATTATATTTATTTATTTATTTTTCCTAATACAGCTAGCAAACACTTACACAGTTGTCTTTTATGCCTTAAGGTAAGCGCTACACCCACGTTACTCATTTAGTACTACCCAGGAGGTGCGTGTAGCTTGAAGATAAGCTACGGACGCGCAGTAAGACTATCCTCTACGGTTTAAAGTGGATTCCGAACCACTACAAATATCCATGGCACCGCTGGGACTCGAACCCGAAACCTGGGGTATCGAGCTCCAGAGTGCTAGCCACTCGGTCCTCAGGCGCTGAATCTATATTTATCAAATGGGAAAATATTTTATCTATATCAATGTTAGGTCTTTGAACCGAATTTCCAAATAAACTTATTCCGTCTTATTTATTTTTTTAATCGTGTGAAAACATTTGGTATAAACTATTTTTAACAAATCCAACCATAGTTTGATAATGTTTAAGACTTTGATTCCAGTAAGCTTGATTAGAAGAACTTAACAACGTAGCAAATTTTCTTAATTTCCCTATGTTGTAAATGTTAAAAAACAAATATGAATCAATATGACTAAATATGAACCAATTAGTATTAAGTGAACTTAAAAAAAAAACAATTTTCTGTACAATTTTTTTTCTCTAATGGGTACTGTGAAGCATTCCTTTAAGGGTAATTCTAAGTCAAGCGCCCTATATTTAGGGGAGGAAAAGGGATTTTTCTGATTTCAAATTTTAAATAATATTTTCTTAAAATCTGATAAATGTGGAAAATTCTTAAATTAATTAAATAAATTATTATCGAAAAACTGAAAACTATTTTAAATAAATAAATTACACAAATATTCAACATGTAAGAATAAGTAATTTTTGACTATTATTTTAAAGAGAGGGCACATTTATTTCTCCATTGATTCCAAAACGTAAAGCCTTATCCGACATTAGTTTTTCTCTCGTTGTTCTCTATGATGCTGAATTTATTTTATTTCGGAACTTTTGAACCAATGACGTGCAAGATTTTTAATACTGTTAATGTAAAATGATACTATCAGTGCAAATCTTATAACATACTTCGGAAGGATTTATCAAAAGCGTTGTGAAGAAAATATTAAAATTCAAATCATTTGAGGAATTTAAATATTGTGCAAACTAATGAATGAAAAAAAATTTTTATGGGGAGGCTTTAAATGTTTAATGTATAAAAACCTTAGTTGAGCTGTTTTTGCATAGCTAAAATAGAAAATATAAGCTCTAATAAAAGAAATTGTTGAAATCTTATTACTAGGACATTGTAACATTTTAATATCTATATCATAAAAATTAATGTCAGTACCAAATATTTAACATTGCCAAATATGGCCCGTTAATTTGAGCAACTAGAAGATATAGGTTCAAATCCATTGCCAGCGTATGTTGTAGTCATGGCTTTCAAAAAAGAGAAGAATCGATGGCGATTGTATCAATTAAAGTAAGTTTCTTGTATTTCTAGTTTTTCAGCTATACGCGAAAGCCATAAAAGAAAATGTAACCCAAGTGATAAGAACGCGAAAGTTCCCATCCAGTTTGTGTCCTCAAATGTAAAAGAAATATCTGCTTACAAACAGATGGGATACTATACTGACATTTTATTATCCTTTTCATTGTAATAAAATAAAAAATAATCTCTAGTACGTTGTTTATTACAAAATATTTTAAAGTAACATCTGAATGCAAAATAAATATTAAAGATTTGTTACAACTCAAAATTTACTGAAAATTTAAATTTTGATTTTGTGAAAAAAAATTATCTTGTTACTTTGAGTTCAATTTAAATCTTTAATTCCAAGTTAATAATTTGTTTTGTTAGAAATAGAAAAACTTAAATAAATTAGAAACATTAGTTATTAGCAGACTCAGAACTAATCATTACAGAGGGATGAAGATTCTCCCAGACAAGACCAGGGAATACTTCGCCTGCAAAAATTGCCCCAACGCTTTCCTAACACCTAAGCACATTCTAGAGTGCCCAGCACTCACTTCCCATGTTTCCAATCGAGCCCTTCGCCAATCGAGACCAACTTAAGAGAAGTCCTGTATAGTGAAGAGGCGCCGTTGCTAGCGGCCGCTATCGTGAAGACTTTTGACTTGATCTAACTTTAATAATTATATTTTAAATCCATGGACACGATAACAACATCAACAAATTGATTAGAAAACTTTTTAGAAATATTAACACAACTATTACTGCCGTTTCTTTAGAAAGAAGTACATTATTAAAATTTTTTAATATTAAGTTTAACATTAATGGCGGTAATAATTATTACAATAATTTAAATTATATTTAAACCTACTCTATATCTGCAGTTACATAAAACTCATTCATTTTGCATGCAAGATCCTTAAAAAAAAAAGAAGAAATAATTTTTTTTTTTTCCACTCAAAGTTGTCAAAAAGGAAATGAAAAATTTTTCAACTACCTAAGTGACAGTTTTCACCATCTTGAGTTAGTACATGGTTGAGTGATATCGTTAATTCCAAAAGTTTGAGAATAGGCGAGGCATAACAAATAACTTTTGTTTGTATCTCCCCTTTTGAACAAACAATTCAGGCCTTCCCGATCATGTGATGAAAAGGGGGCAGTCCCAGTAGCTGTTCATGGATTGGTCATGATCAATAGTGCGGGCACGACCCTGTCATTAGGCGGCCTAATTACCATCTTTAGCCGAGACCAAAACTTCGTGATTAGCATGGGCCTTGGGATAAAACGTGAAAGGAATAGCAAAGAAATTTCTAAAGATCTTAGCTTTCAGCGTAAAATTCTGCTTCCGCGCAATATATAATTAAGGGAATGATTAATTGAACCTAGAGAGTTTTTTTGGCAAATTTCAAATTTCGTTAGATTTTTCTGAAAAGTCATTAATAATTTTTTTAGGGAACTGTGTGACTTTGGTGATACAAGTACTAATTCAAGTTCATTTTAGACGATATTGCACTTTAGCAGCTAGGAGATCTGTAATTAAAATGTCGGTAATACATTTTAGTTTTGTTGAATAAATTTACAGCAAGAAAACTTGTCCAACATGTTATTCGGGTAAAATTAACATTTAATAATACTTATAACTCACGTTTTGATTGATTTGGTGATAGCGGCTAAGTGAATTAGGCAGCACTATAAAAATACAATAATGAAGTTTATCGATAACAACATTACCAATTCGTATAATATTAAAAAAAAGTAGTAAAAGTACTCTTGATACTTAAAATTATATTTATTGAAACAACGTGAAGTACCTTTTGTATGACCGTGTAAAAAATAGGGATGTAGATACTTAAAATATTGTAACTAGAAACAAAATTCCTACAAAGTGCTAAAGTGGCAATTCGTTCTGTAATATTTATATTATTTCAAATTCAGGCTAATAACTACCTCGTATATGGATTTTAATGTTAAAAACCTAATTTTACTTCCATAAACAGCATTTAATTATAATTCTAACTGTTAGTTAATATACACATACAAAATAAAATGGTAAATAAATACGCTGATCAATTAATAAAATTAAAGCACAGAAATTGTATTAACTTCAACAACAATTATAAGAGTTTTTAATAAAACTCATTGATTGATGGAGAACTTTAAAGAAGAATATTTTAATTTTTTACAATCCCCTGGGCACATTTCTAGAAGCTTTGCCTAGTCTCTCAACTAAATTTTGATGACAAGTTTTTGTAAACAGCAGTATTTTCATTTTTTGCTTAGTACAGTGAATAATTTCTCATTTTAATGATGGAAAATCAATCTCACAGTAAATCAAGTCAATTAAACAATTTTAATAAAATATAAAAAAGATGAATTAACTAAAATTTACTTATTATTTTTACATGTATAAGAAATTTTCATTACTAATGGTTTCATTATTGCTTTAAGAAATATTAATATTATATACAAAACATAAATATATATTCAATACAAAACATAATAAACTCTTGTTCCACAATTATTTGAAAATCTGAAGCAAAACATTTCAATCGGCATCGTACAAGCATAATGAATTTTTTTGCAAAACAAAATTCTTGTTTCATAATGGCAACAGTTTAATCAAATCGTATTTTTATCAATTAACCTTATCCAACATTTTTGCAACTGTTTACTTTTTTTTTGTAGTGCTAATGAGTTGCAGCTGTGATTTTCCAGAAGCAGATGATTATCCGGAGAAAGAACTTCCAAGTTTCATATATTGGACATCAAATGAAGTTGCATTATGGATCGCATACATAGGTTTTCCTCAGTATATGGTATTTGATTTAGAATTAAGAGATTGCTAAATGACATCTAATGATGCCTTATATGTGAAATTATATTGCTTTTTTTTTTGCCTAACTTATTTGTGGTATTTTTTTATGGTTACGAAATTGAAATATTGTCAGAATTCTCTAAATATTATGGTCGTTTTAGGAATTCTTCAACTATATTAAAGGACAGTTTTTATGCAGGCCGCACATTAAATTATATATTTTTTAATATTTATGTATAATCTCAAACTCTTCATATTTTCTTGTCATCAATTCTGCCATTTCTTCTCCAAATATTATAACCTATTCTATGTAATATGCGCTATTACGTAAATACAATTTTGCTAAAAGACTGGAAGGCTAAATCTCAAAACAGGGGCCGTTGGTCTTTTTGTAAAGATGGGCGATAAGTCGGCCAAATGCGATAACCCAGGTTTCAAGTACTGTTAACAATTCGCTACACTTACAATCGCAACCCGTTACTTGGCGCACTTTGAAGAAAAGATTTTTTGACGCCAAATCCCAATGGCCCCCATTCTGCGATTTTACCAACTGGAACACTCATTAAAATTTAATTGTCTGCCACTGAAATCCAAAATTAATATAAAGTAAGAAATAGTCGATGGTAAACATGAATCAGCCTTTATAAACTACTGTTACAATATCGGTAGAGCTGAAATGGTTCATATCAAATATTGAAGGAAAACTCCATACCGTTATGTCACAAATGAGTATATCTGATTTCTGGCTCAATACATTCGTTCATTCATCCGGTATTCATCTCGTACTGATCCGATGGGCAAATAATGCACAGCTGTTCCTCACTTTAATAGATACGTCATTGATGATAAAGCCCTCAATTATGATCAGGCAAAATAACGCTCTCCATGTGCTGCGCTTATGTGGGGACTGCTAGGTTAAAAACACTCATGTCCATAAATTAAGGATAATTCAGAATCACACAGAAATTGAACTCAAAAATAAAAATTTCACCTGTAGAATTATCACACACATCTTGAAGAAGAATATGCAAATTACAGGAAACCACCAGATGGCGCGGATAGTACGTCACAATGACGAGAGTGTAAGAGAGGGGTATATAAGGAATGGTGGCAAAGAAATAAAATTGTTCACAAGCGCTTTAAAAGCCTTTCAGTGCAATAACCGCATAGTTATGGCACAAAGGAAGCATTTGGATAATTTTTTACGTGGTAGAATTATCGGACGACTGGAATGTGGACGTACCCAGCTGGAAGTATCCGAGGAACTTGGAATCGCCCAGAGTGTCATCTCCAGGCTTTGGTAACGATTCCAAGATGATGGTAATGTGAGTAGATGTTACAGCACAGGTTGCCCCCGAGTTACAACGCCGAATGAGGACCGGTATTTAGCAGTTACTGCCAAAAGAAACAGACGGAGCACAGCATCAGACCTGTCTCGTCAGCTCTCTTCAGCTACCGGTACGACAGTTTCAAGGCAGACCGTGTACAGACGCTTAGGGCACATTGGTCTATATGCTCGTAGGCCTGTCAGATGTGTTCCTCTTACCGCAACTCACTGTCGCCTGCGATTAACCTGGAGTAGAGAGCATGCATTGTGGACACCGCAACAGTGGTCTGGTGTGATGTTTTCCGACGAGTCCAGGTTTAGTTTGCAGTCTGATTCTCGCCGGACTTTCATACGGAGAGCGCCAGGTACCCGTTACCACCAAGAGAACACCATTGAACGACACCGTTACGGTGGTGCAGGATGGCTCGTTTGGGGAGGAATTATTCTTGGTTCCAGAACTGACCTGCATGTTCAGAGTGTAACGATGACAGGCCATATCTATCGGAATGTCATTCTGGAACAACATGTACGTTTGTTTCGGGGCGCCATGGGTGCTGAATTTCTGTTTATGGATGACAACGCCCGTCCTCACCGTGCAAACATTGTAGACGAATGCCTTCAATTGGAGAATATCACCCGTATGGATTGACCAGCATACTCACCTGACTTGAATCCAATAGAGCATGTGTGGGATATGATTAGCCGACGAATTGTAGCCCGTCAACCCCCTCCCACCTGTCAACCGGAACTTCGGAGGGCATTGCTTGATGAGTGGTGGAATATTCCCCAAGATCAGATTGATAATTTGATACTCAGCATGCCTAGGCGTTGTAAGGCCTGTATTGCATCGTCCGGGGGACATACTCCATATTAACCATCCTACTAACCCTGTTATACTGTTTTTTGCAAATGGGTTCTTTTTTTAAATTTGCTCCAGGGAGTAAAAATCGCAATTTTTATTAATTATGTCAAACATATAGCATCTTTTTTGCTCTTTACCTTTTGTTTAATAAATAGACTTTACAAATAAGTCAAATTTGTTTTGCTTCTGTCTCTTTTTGAGTGAACTTCATTATCCTTAATTTATGGACATGAGTGTATCTCAATACCTCAATCTTCGTAGTAATTTCGAGCATTTGTGAATCTTGGTTTACACTGATAGCATCCCTTTTATTTTTCAATTTCGCTTATACTTTGCTACGCTATATATACGCTTTGGCTACAATATACGAAATTGCGTGACATTATTGAATATAATGTCTATTTTAAAATATTATTTATAGTGGACGTATTATTCATAGTATACGTATAATACAACCGAAATTTTCCGTGATGATAACAAAGGAAAAAGTTTTTCATTTTTCAAAGTCATTAAATGCAGTTTTTTCTCCCTATTGCATACTTAGTAATAATGTCTAAGATTTATTTGTTTTTATATCAATCTATACAAGGGCTGTAACGTCAATGACATATTTTATGAAGATGTACTAATATTTTTGCCCAGTCTCCGTTTCTTGTAATATTTTTTTAATTATTCTTGCCGCATATTAAATTTTTAAGTGATTTAATTTCGAATGTGGAATGCAATTCAAATCTATCTTCTCGTGGTGCACTCCGGACAACGTCTGATACGGCAAAATAATCTACAAATACGGCCTTCAGTCTGGCTTTCAGTGTGAGTTTCTTAGAATTCTGCAGTGGAACGCAGGTGGATTGTCCCAAATCAAGAGAGAGGATAACTAAAAAGACCCTTAGGTGATCCTTCTTTGAGGATGTTGCCGCTAAAAACAATCAAAGCCTTGTACGATCATATTCATGATATCCCTAAATAGCCTAGAGAAAAATTGGTGGCATTGCTACGGCTTTTCTGTGGTCACGATTGTCTCCGCAAGCACCTTTGTATTAAACTGACTCCTAACCCTCTCAGTTTCCTCTGTGATAACCAGAAAGAAATGGATGTGTCTCACCTTCCTTCTTATTCTGCACTGCCTCCTGTTTCTTTAAAGAAGCGTTATTGGATTGCACACTTAAATGGATGAATTAACTGATGTCATTTGCTTCTATCTTGTTCTTGTATTTATTTTATGATATCTGTTGTCCTCTAAACTTCTAATGGAAATAATACAAAAAATTCTGAATACATTCCATTCTTATTTGCTATTCGAAACTTACTTACACGAGGTTTAAAAAAGAGTGAAGCTTTATATATGATAACGATGATAAAAATAGAATATGTATACAAATTGTAGAAATTAAATATTTCCTAATTAATTACAAAATTCGGAAATATTTATTTAGTCTGATTAAAAGCAGGTATTAAAACAATTGTTAAAACTAATTAATTTTGTATATTCTGCTGTAGGATTGCTTCGAGACTAACTTCATTACTGGACGAAAGTTAGTGCTATTAGAAGCCAAACATCTTCCTAGAATGGGAATTGAAAATTTCGAAGATATTAAAGTTAGTATAATACATTATTCACATAATAGCCGAGGTACTAAAATGCGATAATGTTATTTAATTTTATGGTCTTTACCGGGTTTAGCGATGATTTTAATGATTGCGTGTTTTCAGCCAATGGTGGAAAATCAGGCATTTATTGAATATTTTTTGTTGTATTCGTGATAGCTTTATTTGGGAGGCACTGAAAACCTCCACCGAGGATATTGTCCGATCCATTTGATTTTTTTTTATATTTAACTTCTTGATTATACAACTGGCTTCACTCGGGCTACTAATAGGTGGAATTGGAGTGGAAATATTATGAAAATAATCTGCTGTTTTGTCTTCGACGATCTCAGTATGAATGTTGTCATACGACTCCGTATTCTCTTGAAATGTATCTTCAAGGTAGTCGGCAAAGACGTAGGTTTTATCCAGCAGGGTCAAAAGCATACAGTTGCTGCCCAGCAGAGAAGTTCTTTTTCTTAGTGAAATATCTATGATGCTCAAGTTATTTTTGTATGGGAGTATCTAATTTGTTGTCATAATTTTCTAATACTATTATTAATGGATATTATTCTTCTGGGAGCATAAGATGTTCAGTTTTCACCTAGAGAGATCATTAATGGAGATAGCATCACTAATGTCAAAATTTTTATAGATAGCTATGCGAAAAGTTACTATTAATGGAATTAAAATTAGAAAAATATGTTGGATGAGAAGGAGCAGTAATTAAGAGTATTTAGACTAGACCAATTATAAATAATAGTACCATTTGTATTACTTCTGCCAACGTTCCATAGGTCATGTTTAGCATTGAAATCTCCGAGAAGAATAAAATAGTATAAGGATAAAAAAGAAAAAGTATTAATGATTTTAAAAATGTAAATTATTCATGATATAAATTTATTTAATTGGTTGGTTGTACAAAGATATTAAATTTCGAATACTTCCACTACAAAATTTTCTTTTTTTCTGATTTGGGACAGTTCATTACATCCGCAATACGAAGACTTCTGGGAACAAAACTAATAGGATATTTCAGGAGCATATCTCTCCCTCCCAGAGAACCATGGGCTTTGTTTTTGGAAGCACACAGCAGGACAGGAAAGAAAATAGAAACACTTACTTACCCAGAGTTTTTGAAAATGAGTGGGATTAAGCATGGAGACCCGTAACAAAAATAGCACTTGGTACTAAAAAGAAAAGAAAATTTCCATGGATATCAAAAACCTAATTTTATGTTAAACTATTATTTTTCTTAACAATTAAAATATAAACTACTTTTTTGAAAACAATATTTAATGAATCACGAATAAATTTTATGTAATCATATATTCTTCTGCTGTTTGATTCACTTTTCAATTTTTTTAGAAATCTTAAGCATTTTATACATAGCAGATGCAGTATTATTTCATTTAAATATGTATACTATTTTTTAAAGATGCTTTGTACTATTAAATTTTAAATAAAAATTTATTTAGTGGTTTAAGAATTATTGCTCAACATTTGATGTAAATTTAAAAATAAATAGCAATATATATATATAATAAATCAAATATTATATAGCTGCAAGAATCTTCATATAATAAATAATTTATCTAAATATTGTAATTTAGAAGAAAATATTTTCCTTTGGTAAGCAAGTTTAGAAAGACAGTCATTCGAATACTTTTGAATGAGAGCTGTCTATAATAAAATAAGATTCATAGAAATGCAAAATAAATTTCAAAAAAGTGTATACTTAAAACCACTATACTTTTAAACCTGTTCTACATTGATATCAATTATATTTTTTTAACTACTGAGAATGCTTAAACATTCAAAAAAATTAGTTTAAAAGTATAAAACCAAATTTATTTAATATTTGCATAGCCAAATCTGTTAAATAATAGCTGCATTTTAAATTTAAAGAAAAAGACGAGTAAGCTATAAATATACTAAATATCCTACAATTAAAAATAAAATACTTCAAATTATTTGTCAAGAACTATTTAAATCAAAAAAATAAACTCTTTATCTCTGGGTATGATACATTAAATTTATAAGCAATAAAGAAATGAGAAGATGTTGCCCTATTAAGTTCATTTAAAATTTTTAGCCAACGGCCGTACCATGCTGAATATACCGGTTCTCGTTAGATCACCGAAGTCAGCATCATTGGGCGCGGTCTGTACTTGGATGGGTGACCACCTGGGAACACTGCGTGCCGTTGGCAAATTTGGGACCTGAATGGCCGAGTGTCTAGCGCTCTGGCGCTCGGTGCCACAGGTTTCGGGTTCGAATCCCGGCGGTGCCATGGATGTTTGTAGTGGTTCGGAATCCACTTTAAGCCATAGGTCCCGGTCTCTTATGACTACAACTTACTAGTTACTAGTTACTAGTTCTTATGACTGGACTTAGTACGGAGCAAAAGTCAGGCTTCTACCTACGGGTGCTCCATCACAACAGAAGCTGCTTCCTTCCCCTTCAATCACGAGTCCATATGGGCTAGTGGGCTTGGCCAGCCAAGTGGGATAAGAAACAACAACAACAACAACAAAATTTTTATAGACATAATGACACACAAAGTGGTAATCCCAATTTAAAATAGCAAATAAAGTTAGTAGATACATGGATTAATGTGTAGAGACACAAATGCTCTGCCGATGGAAGAAAGGATTTTTTGTTAAAGAGAAAATAGAAAGAACAGCAATAAAAACACAAACTATAAATGAAATGCACGATTTTTAATAACTTTAATCTCTTAATATAAATAAAATGATAATATAAAAAACTTTTTTTTTTTTTAACTTGTTAAGTCAATTCCTACTTAAGTCAACAAAGAAAATTTTTATTTTAGTTACTTTTCATTAATAATTTTCATTCATTTTTTAAAGTTAGAAAAAATTCTCTGTCTCGCACTTTCTCTCTCTCACACACTTTCCATCTGTCTCACTAATTTATTCACATCTTTCATATTCCATTTTGTTCCCTCCTTGACTCAGACTAGAACCCAGAATGAAAAAAAGAATCTGAAAAAAAAAATTTTTTTCCTGCAATCTACATGCTTCGCCACTGACTGTATTTATTCCTAAATTTATATCCTGCTAAATATCTTATATAAGAGAAATTTTTTTCTCCAATATAAAAATTAAATTAATTAAATTTAATTAATGAATTAATATTTTTAGAAATTGTAGTAACATCAAGTGTCATCCACTACAAGTTTAAAAAAAAAATGTATTTGAATTTGAGAGGATGAATAAAAAGTATTTTATTAAGATTGAAAATTTGAACAAGATATACAAATATACATAGGGAGAGTGTGAACTAATAGTAGGAATTGAAGAAAATCATAAAAAAAAAAGAAAACATATCTACAAATATTATGTGATAAAATAATTAGACAAAAGTACAGAAATGAAATCAAATAACTTTATTAATGAACAAAACAAATAACATGTTAAATTTTATATAATTCTCATTAAACATTTATATATCGGGTAAAATATCAATATATTAAAAAACTATTAATTCATATCTGTAATCTTTCAAAACAATTATTTTTTCACAAAATTAATAATTATTAATAAAATTTGAAATATAAACATGGATTAAGTACTATAATAAATAAACTATTTATTATAAATAACATTTAACGTCAACAACTGTTATAGAAATTTCAACCTCAAAACTAGAAAAAAACTTTTTTTTAAATTTATAAAAAATCCATAATTCAGTTTTGCAATATACAATATTATATCATGATAAATTTCAAAAGATTCAAATAAAAAAATATTTATAAATTCAAAATTAAAACTAAAATTGCATTAAATAAGTTAAGGAATAAAAAAAAAAATTTTCCTACAAAAATAATACTTCAAAAAATAAATAAAACATCAATTTAAAATAAACTCATAAAATATAAATATTATAAACTTCATAAATAAAGTGGCAAAAATTCAAAAAGATATCGATAAAATTAAAGGGAAATCAGCATTAGTTTAAAATTCTTATATTGAGAATTACAATAAATAAAACTCAAGAAAAAATGCCTTTAAATAGATATTATTTACTAGTAATAAACATTGCTTTTTAATTTGAAAATTAAATAAGTATTTAATCAACTTAAGTACCAAATGATTTTTACTACAAATATACTGTCCAAATATAAGCTATTTAATAAAAAAAAGCGTTTTTAAATCAAAATGTATTATTACTAGCAAAAATTTATTAATCTAAGCATTCTGGTAAGAAATTATTTTACGTATGTAAATCTTATAAAAATCAGTAGTTAGTAATATTGAACATTTTTTTTTAAAAATGTATTTATTTATCAAGTAAAGATTTTCAAAAAATTTCTCTTGTAATATAAAAAACTGTAAATCCCTTTAAAAAAAGTTTTTAAATTATACAAAAATAATTCCATTATTTAATTTGAAGATGTATTAAAAATTTTTTTTATATTTAATAAATTAAGCATATGATAAGCATTACTAACTATAGTTTAAAAATTACTTTTAAATAATATTCCGTAATTAGCCGCAAAAATAACTTGAATGCTTTTTATAAGTATTTAACTATGTCAGATTAAAATTGACTTAAGTAGATAAATTTCAAGGCTAACAAATATTGTTTCATACCAAAAAGTTTAAATACAGAATCATTAAATTACAGTCAGCATTTCTTACATAATTTCTCTTTTTAGAAGATATGTTATTTATTAATTGTTTAAAAAAAAGTAGAACTGTATTTAATTAAAATATATAATAACAGCAGAAATAAGGGTTGGCAGAACATTAATTTAAGAAAAAATGACATTTTTGAAGGAAATAATTATCTGACAAGCAATTAATATAACTATTTATATGCTAAAAATAATTTTTGTGCTTTTTTTTTGTCCTAATGCATTGCAAGAAAATTAGAGAATAATTCTGCTTTTCATGCAAGGGAGGGAAAAAAATAGCTGCTCTTTCATTTTAAATGCAAATAAGATATTATTTTATTGATGTCAAATTGGCAAAAGTAAATTAAATTTAATCTCTATAAGTATAAAAGTAACACAAAATACGTTTTAAAATTAGAAATAATACATAACATTTCTGAAGAACCAATAATATTTTAAAATAATAATTCTATCAGTTAATTGTAAACAATTCCTTGTTACATAATGAAATAGGAAATTGAAATTATAAAGATCATTTTAAAATGTACATTAAAGCAATGCATAAGCATAGAATATATAAATAAAAATTTACGATGTAATATGAAGATAATTTGCAATTAATATGAAGAATTTTCCAATTAACTGAAAAGAAACAATAATATGAGAATCATATCTGTTATTGGAACTTTTATTAATATATATTGTAATGTCCATGGTGTGATAATGTGAAGTAAAAAAATCTTACTCAATACTTTTATTTAAAATAGGAGGGAATCACAAAGCAGATTATTTATAACACTGAATACAGATAAAAATGTTATAGTAGCATATAAAAATAACTTAAATAATTGCTTTATTAAATATTAGTACATAAATACAATTATTTTTTCGGATTATTTGACACTTTATAATTTACCCAAATACATGTTAAAGATTTTAAAAAATACCGACAAAACAAAATTGGAAATACAAAGATATAAAACAAAATTGGAAATAAAATGTCGTTTCCAGACAACACTTAACAAATTAATAAATAAGAAGGTGATCCTAAATAAATAATAATGCCAAAAACAAAATAAATATGTTAATTATAAATACCATCTGAGATTAAGAATTAAGAGTAGATAGTTTTGAAAAAATTCTTAAATTCATAAGCCACAGAAAATATTGATACAAAAATATTCTTGTGTAAGCCATTGACTTTGTAAAGTGAAGTTTCAATGCACCAAAATAAGAATGGCAATGTTTCAATTGTTCATTATATAAAGCTTTTACACAACACTTAGACATGGCAATAAATGAGCCAGCAGCTCCTTTAACTCCTAGAAAAAAAAAATATTAATAGTTCTTTTTAAACAATTATTAATCCAAAATCTAATGAAAAACATCAAAATTTTAACAAATACAACTTACCCAAAGAACCTTCAATTCCCCTTAAAAGATCATTAGTTTTAAAAACAAGAAGCATTTCTCGGGGTACTCTACTTAAAACAGCTGTAATTTCAGGAAGGTAATTGGCAGCATTGCTTCTAATTTCCTGCTTCTATAACAATAATAAATAAGAAATGGATGCAGATTAACATTTTGCATTTTTTCTTTCCATCTAAAATAGATTTATGTAATAATATCTCATTTTTCTTTCAAAAATACCATTTCCTTTTACATAAAGATATTTGCTTAATGATTTAATAATATTCTCCTGGTATTTCAGTGTTACATATATAATAAATTTGTATTATTTAGCACTTAAAGGAACACTATTTTTAAAAAACTTACGAGTCATGTTTAGTTAAATCAAAGAAGTATTGTATAGATAAGGAATAAATATACATATTTTATGAAAATTCTAGATAATTTCTCTTCAAAACCATTATATCATTACCATAAAAAAACATGCTTACTAATAAATCACATTTTAAAAATAATTGATTTAATAACTAACATTTTAGATTTTTAAATTTATTAGCATTTAAGTATATTATGTTTCTTCCACTACAAAATTCATTATTTTAATTTGGAGACATAAGTATTTTTTATACATGGAAGGTTAATTTGGGTGTATTTAACATTTCAAAACTTTTTTTAATGACAGAATTACAATATAAATACAAGTAGAAGAGAAATTCCTTTTTATAGAAATTGGTTCAGAAGAAACAATTTTAAAGAAGAGCTATTAAAGAATATGTGTTTTAAATAGACCATTAAATTATCTTACTTCAGACTGTCTTTAATCATTCTGGAATACAATACAACAGCAGAATTAAATGAAAATAATTTAAATGTTAAAAAAAAAAAAATTCTTATTGTATGCTCATTTCAAGTTAGAATTTTATAGATATATATGAAAATCAAATGTTTTATCTACTATTTTTCTTTAATGTAGCAAGTGACTTACTGTCAAGCTAAAAATATTTAACATACGTAAAGTTTATAACTTTTTTGATCAATAAAGTCATTTAAATTTGTTATTTTAGCTTTAGATCTTAAAATTTAGAATTAAAAAAAATAAGCATTCAAACTGATACCCCACACCACTAATTTCCCGATTATGCTATTATCACAGCCTAAAAGATAGCCATTAATTATTTATAAATTATCCGTAATATATTACTAGCATAACAGTTTAATATTTTTCTTAAGTACTTTTAAAAAACTTGCTTCAATTTAGAATTTGCTTTAAGCTCTTAAAAACAGTTTATTAGTAAAAAAAAAACTCAAAATTAACTGACATACTTCTTCAGTAGAGAGTTTATGTTTCTCAATGCCTTTTGTTACAGCTGTCCAAGAACGTGCTGTTATCATGCATGCTAGAAGGCCATAAAGCTCTCCGACCCCTAATTTACGCCCCCAATGTTCAACACTTTTTACATCTGCTTTCATGAGGGCCAGCCACATATTGCAGTAATTTACTCGAAATTGATCTGTTAAATCCTAAGAAATAAAGAAAAATCATAAGATACTGTTGTAATTATTTCAAATTTACTGTAAAAAATTTATAATATAAAATATATATATTATAAATATTAAATATAATTATAAATATTAATTATATACTTATAATGCACATTTTATTATATACTCATAAAAAATAGCATTAAAAATGAGAAAAAGTTGTTAAAATAAAAGAATAAATTTGATTATATTTAATAGATTAGCAGGCATTAATAAATTTTAAATAGGTTAACCAAAAAAGGCATTTTAAAAAGAAATGATAGAATAATAAAATAATGAATAAAATACTAATCATAATGAACAAGAAATATTTCATAATAATTATGAAAAAGTATTAGTAATTAAAGTGTTAAAATTTTAATGAATTAATTATATAAATCTTCACTAAAACATAAAATTAGCTCATTTAAACCTCTAAAGTTTATGCAATTCAGTCTATAAACAATGTGCTGTGTCGAAGAGAACACACACATACACAAATTCTACATTAAATATAAATCTATTATTTACTAATATAATTTTTCTAATCATTGATAATTTTTAATATTAATGTAATTTGTTAATAGCCAATGCTAGTTTTCATTTAATCAATAGTAAATTAGAAATTTTAGAAAAAAAGTTTTCTCAAGTCTTACATCCATTAAATTAATAATTTATAAAAGTACTGCTTTGGCAGCTATGTAATTTCTTCTGAAGGAAAAATTATTTTCCATAAATAACTTGATAAAGAGAAATGTGTATTTTTTAAAGAGAAGTGTTTGGGCAATCAATATTACCAAGGTCAAGAAATTGCAAATTTGTTAAAAGTAAATTATAAATGAAATATTAGGAAAATCTTTATTTTACCACATATAATCCATGATCCAGCAGGACTATTTGTACTTCTTTAGAGTTTTGATCTTTTCTAACCAATATATTTCCAGGATGAGGATCACAGTGAACATAGCCATTCACAAATATCATTTGGCTGTAAAGTTCACCCAATTTTCGAGATATTTCAGGTGCAGATATTTTATGTTCTTTTATGTACTGATTGTCATCCACTTGTCCACCTTCACAATATTCCATTGTCAAAACCCTTTTAGTTGAAAAATCCCAAAAGATTTTGGGGACCTAAAAATAAATCATGTGTGAATCAATGTTTTAAAATGCCATCTTAAAATTAATTTAGTAAAGTAATTAGTAAGAATTTAATACAAGAAAGACATAGCTTACTAATACTGTTTAAAATAATATATTACTTATTTATTGATTATTATTTTAGAATAAAGCTTTACTTTGAAAGAAAAAAAACAGAAGCCATTTTCAGAAGTTTTAGAATGTAATAAGTAATTTAGAAATGTCACTTTGACTCTTAGAATGATTCAACATGCCAATAAATTATTAATTTTTTTTTCTAGAATAAAATGGTTTTTTTCCTTTCCTTTTTTTTTTTAGCCCAATACTTAAATGTTATTTATATTTACGAGTAAATAAAACATAATAAAAATAGAATAGATAGATTAAAGAAAATTTTACCTTTAGCCATGGAAGAGATGAGAACATTTTTCCAACTCTTTCAGCATTCTGACCTTCATGGATAAAGTCTAATTCAAGAGGTAAATTTCTTTTTGTTTCTTCTGCTAACCACATGAAAGTGAATTCAGGAAAAAGCCAAGCAACTATATTTACTAATAACTAGAAAAGGAAATACCAAGCTAATTTTATGTTTTTAAATTACAATATAAATTAGTAAATATTTCTATAAATGTAATTGTCCACACTAACTTAATTGAATACATTCTTTAAAAAAGTGCCTCAAATGTTATACATTGACAAATAAATATGAAAATTAATTTAAAAAATGAAAAATGTTAATTTTATTCTTTAATAATACAGTAGAACCTCTGCAAGTGGAACTTCAAGCAAGACGCCAAGTAATTCGAGTTAGAGTTTTCGACTTATGCAGGATTTCGACTTCGCAGATTTTGTAAGGAAATGTTCGACTTGTAGAGGTTTAGATTCTGTCCAACTTATTTTGAGTTAGAGAGGTAAAATAAATAAAAATTCAAGCTACAGAGGTAACAAAGATGTTTGCAACTTAAAAGTTATATTATGTACTACAATAAAAAGTCAAAATAATTCCGAAACAACCTTAAAATTAAAAATATTATGTATTAAAAAGTTTGTTTTGATTGTTTTTACTTCAGACAATTTGATTGTTCTCTATCTATAGCATTATTTAAGCTATAAAGAGTAGAAAATTCTTTTTCTTTCGAATTGCTATTTCATAGAATTGGTTATTCCATTTACTATATACTCGTACATTGTTTTCTAAGAAACAATGACGTGCATTGTCGGCAAAACCTTAAAGTCAATAACTTATTTTTCTTCGAGCTATAGAGGTAATTAGTTTCAAATGATCGAGATACAGAGGTCCAATTTTTTTTTTTTAGAGTTATGGAGGGAAAATATATGCCAAAATGGCTTGTGGGGATTGATTAATTATTTCGACTAGGAGGGTTGAAATTTCGAGTAATGGAGGTTTTGGGGCCTGAAGGGAAGGGAACAAAAAAAAATTTGAGTCGTGGAGGTTTTCAACTTATCGAGGTATGACTTAAAGAGGTTCTACTTACTGTATAACCTTCAGCAATAGAAAAAAATAAAAAATTTATTAGAATAAAAATGCTGTAGATAGTATTAGATTATTTTAATTAAAATGCAGTTGGTTGGTTTAAATTTCTTGCAATGAATTCTCAAGATTAATAATCAATTTTAATTATATTTAGATTTATAAAAGATTTATCAAATGTATCTAATATAACTAACATATTTACAACTGAACACCAAAATAAATTTACTTAATTTATTTCGTTTTATTTCTATTTTATATACTCAGAATTAACTAATTCTGAGTATATAAAATAGAAATAAAACAGTTTTAAAAAATAGCTTCTTTACCATGCAATTAAATAGATATGTAAAATTGAAAATAATATTTTTGTACTTGTAAACATTTTTGAGATGCAAATATAATGAAGAAGTGCATAATTATACCTAAAAAAAAAGTGTAAAATTACACTTTTAAAATATGCTATCCTTTGAAAAACAAATTATCAGCAATATAAAAATTATTTTCTGAAATAGGCAATATAAAAATGGCTTGAAGTAAAGAAAAACATAAAATTCTTAACATCAAATTTAAAAACTTTATTTTAATGCAACTAATACATAATTTTTGTATATTTTGATATAAATGAAAAATATATCAGGTTTTAAAAATATAATGAAAAAGTGTAAACTTTAATAAAAATATTTTAAATAAAAAAAAATGTTTATAATTGTTAGTTTTTTTTACCTCCATTGTTGCCATGTCCACTCTTGCATGCGCTTGAACATTTCTATGTTGTACTTTAACTGCAACTTGAGTATCATCTTGCAATGTTGCTAAATGCACTTGTGCAAGAGAAGCAGCACCAATTGGTTCAGCTTCAAAAGTTTTAAATATTTCGCTGGCCTAAATATAAAAAAACATAAGAAATAATACTCAAACACAAGAAAATTACATATTTTAAATAGCTATTAACTTTTTAAAGAAAAAATTAGAAATTTTAAAAATTACTTTCACTTAAAAATATATAAAACCATGTTACAATTTAACATTAGCATGACCTAATAATTTTATATCATTTTTAATCTTATTATTAAAATAATAATTTAAACGCTAGAAGTTTAAAAGTTTTATAGAACTAGATGTAAAAAAAAAAAAAAAAAAAAAGTTATCCTTTTTAAATATTAATTACAAGTTTTGTTGGAAAATAATTTTTGATTATTTGTATTTCAATTTAAATACATTAGATACCATGTACAAATCTTACAATCGTATTGATATTTTAAGAAAAAATTATGCAATAATAATAAAACTTCGATATGACAATATAGCATAATTATAGAAAATATTTAAAAGATAGAAGCAGGTAACAAAAGAATCTTTCATAAGCAAGACCCGTTATAAAAATTTAAAAAAAAAAAAAATTATTCACATTCTTACTTTAAAATTACAGGGACTTCATTTTTTTAGTAATTTACTGTCTAAATCCAGTTTTAATGAGGAAAAATAGCTTGGCAATAGCATTTACAAATTGAAACTGACTCAAAGATAATTTCTGATTTATGACTGAAAAAAAATCTTAAAAGTACAATAAAGTTGTGCATGTACAGTAAAGTTAATATTTAACACATTCATTTCTTGTAGTCTAGAAATCTCTAAATTGTTCAAATAACTGCTTACAAATAATTTGAATATGATTATTCTTTTTAGAATGAGGCATTCAATGATACATCTGTCAATATGTAAATTCTAAAAACCTAACAATTTTTTTGGGACTCCTATTTTAGCACATAAAATATGTAACAACTTGCACTTCAGTGCAATAAAGATATACTTAAGAAATCTTAAAATTTCTTAGAGCCCTAGCACTTATGATTAAATTAAAATAATTTTCTTTTATAAACTATAATTATCATTTTATTACAATTAAGATTCAAAAATATCATTAAATCAGAGTTTTCTTATGTTTACTGTTTGAATTTTGGTATAGAGTGTCTAATGAATGAAATATGAATCTTTCGCTTTTTAACTACCATGTGATAAATTGAAAAAAAAATTCAATTAACAATCATTCTTTTGTTTTGGATAATTTTTGTTCTTGTATAGTTTATTTCTTCTAAAAGACCCTTTAGTTTATGACTGACACTATTGTGATAACTGAAGCAGCAATAGAAATTTCTGTTGCCAGCAACATTTTTCTTCCGTAATATACACAGTCCAGTCACGTTAATGTGACCACCTGTTAAAAGCCAGAATAACCACCTTTGGCAGAGCGTGTAGGAAGAGAGTCAATTATGTTTCTGAAGGTGTTCACTGGGATGTTGAGCCATGCCGACTCTAGTGCCATGGCCAGCTGCGCCAGATTACGCGGTTGAGGATCCATGGTACGAACAACCCGATCGAGGTGGTCCCACAGATTCTCGATTAGCTTTACATCCGGCGAGTTTGCTGGCCAGGGGAGTACGGTAAACTCATCCTGGTGCTCTTCGAACCAGGCACATACATTGCGAGCTGTATCACACCTCGCATTGTCCTGCTGGTAGATGCCATCATTCTAAGGAAAAATAATTCTCATGTAGGGGTGGACATGGTCCGCAAGGACAGATACGTACTTGTACTGATCCATCGTGCCTTCCACAATGATGAGTGCACTCTGTGAATACCAGGAAAATATTCCCCAAATCATAATGCTACCTCCTCCAGCTTGGAACCTTCCGGCAATTGTTGCAGGGAGTTTGCTTTCAGACGTTTCACGCCGTATACGCCAACGTCCATCTGTCAGATGGAGCATAAAACTAGATTCATCGGAAAAAGCCACCTGTCGCCACTCTGTTGACGTCCAGTTTCGGTACTGGCGTGCAAATTCCAGCCTTCGTCGCCGATGAATAGCAGTCAGCATAGGTGCATTAATCAGGCGTTTGCTGCGGAGGCCCATGCGCAGCAACGTTGTTGAGGATACACTCTTGGTAGCTCCTTGGTTCATCGGAGCGGTCAGTTGCTCAACAGTTGCACATCTATTCGCCCGAACGCATCTCCGTAGCCTTCGTTCGCCTCTGTCATCTATAGCCCGTGGTGCACTACATGTGCCACTCCGCTGATTTTGGATGGTGCCATTTTGCCATGCACGGTATACTTTTACCACGGCGGCACGCAAACAGTTCACGAAATTAGCCGTTTCCTAAATGCTTCCACCCTTGGCCCGAAAGCCAATAATCATGCCCTTTTGGACGTCGGATAAATCGCTACGTTTCTGCATTACGCCAACGATTGAAATGCTTTCCGATGCCCTAGGACATCCTTTATATATACTCCACTGCAATTGTGCTGCCACCTGCCTTTTGTGATTGTTTGTTTCACATTGACGTCGAAAGTAGGTGGTGGTCACATTAATGTGACTGGACTGTATATAATAAAAATAAAAGCATCAGATGTGAATTTCATCTTCAGGAATTTGGGATCATCCTAAAGAGAATCTTTAAAATAAAGAATACAAGTTTTGCAAGAAAATGCATAATTTTAAGAAGCATCCATACAACCTTGTAAATCCAAATCAATACATTTTATAGCTAAAAGATAGTTGGCAACTATAAATAGTCTGCTTTATAATAATAGTGCAATCAAATTCCTTAATTAAATTTATAAATTGACAACATATTTTATTTGTACAATTTTTTAAAAGCTATTTTGAAATCCAACAAAATAAATATCAAGAACTAATAGTTTATATTAATAAAAAAAATTTGCTTTCACTGCTAAGAAGTAAATTTAAAATCAATGTCTTCACCACCCCATCTTAAAAATCAAATGCTTTCCCAGAATAAATATTAATTAAGCAAAGAAAACTAATGTATTTAATTCAAGAATTCATAAACAAAATCATATTTCAAAAATTAATTTTAAAATTTAACACTTCAGTTATAGATAAAGTGCAATATTATTCATTTAATCTTTATTTTTATTTTTATTATTTAATTACATACTTCATTTCCCAAGTCTTCTTTGACCACATGTAAAACATCTTCTATTAAAGCTTTGGGTGCATTATGGTGCAAAACTTTTAATGTTGACACATATTCAAATGGCAATAAATAATTCAAAGCTCCAATATGCTGACCAACTTTAATGAAAGCTCCTCCATTTTCACAACATAAATTTAGAAGTTTTCTAGCTGATCGAAAATGCACCTAAAGATAAATAAAAACAAATATCATGAAGAGACAATGAAATTCAAACAATACATAACCTCAAACTATTAATTATTTTTGTCATTTTCCTTATAAGAAAACTGATGTTTCTTTAATGATGTATCATATTGCATAATATATAGATAATGTTAATTTAAGATAAAAAGTGAACATGAAACAAATGGAGTAAAATCAAAATAAAATATGGACCTGAAACTCATTAATACCTATTACTAAAAATAAAATTCTAGAAAAAAATAAGTAGCACAATATTAAATCAAAGTGTGAAATGATACAGATAATAGAAGAAATTGATTGAGAATACAAATAAGGATTGAAATCTAATGTAGACAAATTATAATTTACCTATAATAAGTTAATTTGTATTTTAACAATTTTACATTATGTTTCCTATATTTACAGTTTAATTTATCATATGTTTATTGTGTAGTCATACGAATAAGAGCTACAATTTTATTTGTGCCATAATTTTTATTTAATATCTCATATATGGCATAAAAATATATATTAAATATATTAGTATATTTATATATCTAATTATATAAAATATATAAATATTTTTATAACTAATATAAACTTAATAAATTAACTTTTGTGTTCATAAAATTTTAGTTTATGTATATAGAAATAAAAGTACTAACCAAAAATGCAAATAATATTTTAAATTTCTTACCATGGTTAAACACAGATATAATATGTACTTTGAAGCACAATCATTCTGGTGTATATAAAATAAGTAAATGCATACTTGCCATTTTTAAAAAAATAGCTCTATGAAAAAATATTATTCATATGCCTAGGGGAATACGGATAATATTCATTAGAGAGTAAAATTTTATATAAATAGGCCATATAAAATTGATTTTAATATTCTTGAAAACAAAAGTATCAATACAATAACAAACAATATTAAAAAGTTAGTTAATATTATACTAAAATAATTACATTCTTATTGATTATATTTGATTATCTTAAATATTAATTTTACTTCATTCTTCAATTAGATGATTGAAATTTTCCATGTCTATTTTTCTTACTTGCTTTCGCAATATTTTTTAATAAAAATGTTAAAACTGATTTAATCCAACCATTGCAAAAGAAGTTTTAGTGTAAGTGACATATGATAAAAGAATCAAACATACAATATTAGAAAGAGGATAAATTGTATGTTTCATTGAAAGAAATAATCATTATCTAAATTCAGTTTATTTGCATTGAGTGAAAAATGTCTTTTGAAAATGTCTAAAATCTCTATTTTATCTATTTTAGCATTGTAACAGGTGGGTTGAAAAGTTCGTAGGCTGACACATAGATGGCGCTACTAGTATTAAATCCATATGATTTTTAGTTATCCTTAACCTTCGAAAAACACGTGTATAAATTTGACAGCTGTTCACTATTAGCATGCGAGTTATAGCATTTTTAGTGAAGCAACTTTTGTTAGTTTGAAAAAATGGATAAATAGGAATTTCGTGTGTTAATAAAGCATTGCTTTTTGGCGAAAAAAAGTACTATTGAAGCCAAGGCTTGGCTTGATAAACATTATTCGGACTATGCACCAGAAAAATCAACCGTAGAGAAGTGGTTTGCTAAATTTAAACGAGGCGAAATGAGCAGCTAGGACGATGCACGCAGTGGACGCCCCAAAGAGGCTGTTACCGACGAAAACATCTAAAGTCCACAAAATAATTTCTGATAACCGTAAAGTGAAGTTGATTGAGATAGCTGAGATCCTAAAGATATCAAAGGAACGTGTTGGACATATCGTGAATGAATATTTGGATATGCGAAAACTCTGTTCAAAGTTGGTGTCGCGCGAGCTTACAATCGACCCAAAACAACAACGAATTGATGATTCTAAGCAGTGTTTGGAGCTGTTCAATCGTAATAAACCCGAATTTTTACGTCGATATGTGACAATTGATGAAACATGGCACTATCATTTCACACCGGAGTCCAATCGACAGTCAGCCGAGTGGACTGCACGTGATAAACACTAAAAATGCTATAACTCACATACTAGTAGTGCAACAGCTGTCAAATTATACACGTGTCTTTTGTAGGTTAGGGTTAACTAAATATCATATGGATTTATTACTAGTAGCGCCATATATGTGTCGATGGGCTGAAAATTTCGTAGGCTAAGATTTTTAACAAATAAAATTCATATGTAAAACTTACTTCTGATTTTAGATTTTCATATTCTTCAGTATTTACATCCAAACCCTTTAAACTTAACTTATAATCAACAGCAATTTTTCCAACCTAAAATAAATTTTACATAAAAAAATTCAGATATTATTTTGAAGGATTAATTTTTAATGCAGATGTTAGTTTTTTTATATACATGTAGATTCATCAAAAAACTAATCTTATACTGAAATAAATTGCCAAAAACTACAAATCTTTTATAGTAATAATATTAAAACACAACACACAATATAAATAGGCATATTTATTGCAATGAAATATAAAAATGATTATAGATTGAAGAGCATGAGTGAAAGAATACTAACATGCAAAATGTAATGGAACTCTGTTTGATCATGAATACATGCATGTAACACCTGATTGTACAAGTGATGTTATTTTGCAATATTATCTCTGTATGCTGCACTTGTTTAGCAAGATAAGCAATTGTTGTGAAATAGGGATGAGGACAAAGCTACCTTCCAATCATATTCCACACATGGTCAATTAATGACTGTGGTAACCTTGGTAGAAAATTAAAGATTTGTCAAGTTACAGCTGCTATACATAGTATTTTCTACCGAGACAGGCTTTTAATAATTTCATTCATAAATAGAATCCCAAAGATATAGATCACCATTCTGAAGTATCTTGCTGTTTTCAGGATTGTCAGAACAATGAAGGATGTCCTGCTGCCATTTGAAATACTACCCCAAAACCATAATGCCCAAAGCTGGCTGTATATATACATTGAAAAGTACAGGGCAAAAGTTTTTAAAAGTCTCCTTCTTGCCAGAGCCCAATCATCATTAACAACTCTTGCCAGTGTATTTAACTGCATTCCCTCAGATTATACATAAAATAACCGGATAGTTTTAACAATGTCTATGAATAATATAGAACACATAACATAAGACGCCTGGTGTAAAATCTACAGCCTAAGACAAAATATCTAAACGTATGCAAGTGACAGTTTTGAATTTGTTCAGTTGGCATGCTTGTTCTGCTTAAATGTTGAATCTGATCAGCTAAGACTAAACTCTTCTTTTACTGTATTTACTGTAAAGTAAAAGAAGTTATTTTACAGTTACCATCTTTCTAAATACATAATGTCAATTTTCAAATCATTATGGTATCAAAAACACTCCTGAAAATTTAAACAAGTTATACTAATAGAATACATCAACCATAGATATAAAAAAAACGCATAAAAACAAATAATCAATTGAACAGAAATATACGAGAAAAACATAATACAATTACATTTATAAAAAGTTTAGAATTTAAACACTTACAGTCACCGCTGCACGACCAAATCGTAAGAAACCAATGGTGGATACTTCCCATCGATTTTTATGTAATGATACAGCAGTTAAACCAACAACACTTGTAGCAACAGTCCATCTTAATACTCTACGAAACATTTGTTCTAATCTGAAAATAAAGAAAACATCCAGATCACATTAAAAATAAATTAAAAAATTTCCAATCATACATGTAGAAATTTTTTTTTTTCTTCTAATATTTCTTATATAAGACCACTTTAAAAAATGACAATTGCTATTTGTTTGTTTCATTATTTACTAAAAGTAAAATTGTTTTATACAGAAATGAAATAAAAATGAATGTGATTTAAATATTATTAAAGATAAAAAGACTTAATATGAAACTCATATTTGAAAATTGCAAATGATCTTAGAAGTGAAAAAACAAATATTTCAGCATTAATTCAGTCTAAATGAAATTTAGTGCATTGAATATGCATAATCAAATATTAATGAAAAGATAATTTGTTTTGAAAAATGAAATAAATTTGTTTTGAAGACAACAAAACGAAAAAAATTCTAAAGTAAACTAAATGAATATAATTCATACTAAAGAATAATAATTAAACACTGTTTTTAAAAAATTTGGTGGTCAGTGTAGCTCACAGACTGCAATTACATAATTTAAATTCAAAAACAAATTCCATATTCAAAAGTTTAAATTGTTATAAAACTGATATATTCTAACATTGCGATACTAGATGGACAATTTTATGAACATTGTCCAGAATATATATATATATATATATATATTTAGATAACTTTTTTATCACATTTTTTGAATTGTAAGAACACATACGAAGGATTAGAAAATAAATAACTTTAGTTTTTATTTAAAAATAGATATATTATGATATTAAATATGTATGGAAATATATAGAAAGTTACAATCAAATGAAAAATGCCTTTTAAAGTACACACTTTTAATTTTACGAATAATAATAATAAAATAAACTAACAAAATTTTTAAATAGAAGGGGACGTAAAATAACTAACAAAATTCTTAATTTAATAATATTTCTAAAATAAATAAAAAAAATTTTTTACCGAAGTTTAATGTACGGTAAGCCCAATTAACAGCTTTAAAGCAGATTTAATTCATCCCTCCGGTCAAATTTATACATAAACTTCCTCCACGATGACGATCTTATTTGTTACTTGTTTACTTGCCAGATTTCAGATAGTTTTTCAAAATGGAAAATAAAAAAGTGTTTTTCCCAAATAATAATTATAATAATTTGTTTAATTAATTACTGAAAGAAAATATTTTTAAAAAAAAAGCGAGAGCCCAGAAGAAACGACGAGAGTTGTCAAAGTTAGGAGATAAACAGACTCTCAATCCATGAGACGAAAAGAAAATACTCTAACCACTGTTCTAAGACAGATGCAATTTACGAAACACACACAAGCACACACAATGATGACAAAGCAAGCTCTCTTTCAGTTAATATGGAAAGAGTGATCATAATAAGGCAAGTTTTCGATTTCAGAATTTAAATAACTATTTTAAAAATAAAATTTTTGAAGTTAGGGATGTCAAGAGCAAATCGGACGTTGTCATTTCTAAAAAATAAAATTTGGCATAATGGCTTATTACTCAAGCTCATACGACTTGATTTTTCGGCTCAATTTATTAAAATTATTCACTCGTATCTCACTTTGCGTAATTTCAGAGTGCGAGTGGGAGGGATCATTTCTAGCGATCATCCAATCAGGAGCTGGGTCAATCATTGTCGATCATTGCTCGATCTCAGATTGTTTCTGATCTTTGTGAAAGACATATCTAAGCCAGAGTTCTGTAAACTGGCTGTGTTCGCAGATGACACAGCTGTAGTTGTACAGCATAAAACACCAAATTCCGTTGTTGCTTTACTTAATAACTACATTCCTCGCTTGGAAAGTTGATTGACCACCTGGAAAATTAAAGTTAATCCTACCAAAAGTGCGTGCCTCTTGTTTACACGTAAAAAGAACATTGGTTCTCTTTTAAATGCCACCTTTTTCGGCCAAACAGTCCCCTGGGTTATTGAATACAAGCACCTGGGATTAGTTTTTGACACAAAATTAACCTTTAATACCCATTTTTCCAAAGTAGTTGCAAAAGCAACTGCTGCTAGCGTTAAGCTAAAAAGCCTAATTTCTCGTAAGAGCAGGCTAAAGATCAGACACAAAGTTTTGCTCTACAAATCAATCCTTCGATCAATTCTCTTATACGGATGTCCTATTTGGGCGTCCTCCTCAACTGCAAATCTCAAGAAGCTGCAAGTTTTTCAAAATAAGCAGATAGTTATGATAGTTAATGCTCCATGGTTTGTTAAAAGGAAGCATCTCCACAGAGACCTTGATCTTGATCCTACTATGGATTATATTTTCAAAATTTCTAAATATTTTCACTTTAAATGCCCTCAGATCCGAAACGAAGCGATCAGGCAGATACCTGTATACCATCCAGGTGTGGCTAGCTCCAAAAAAAGACCCAGAGCTATCTATGATACGCACTGGGAATCTTTTTCTTTTGAAGAAACGTTGTGGAATTTATTCCGCAACGGTTGATTCTACCGCTGTGGCTGGTGTCTAGCTACTGCGATCAATTCAAGCGAATCTGAGCTTCAATTTTTGACATTTAAATCTTAATTATTTGCTGCGATGTGCACCTTAATTTAGAACATGGCTATCTGATTTTTAAATTTTTAATAGTTTTAGTTTTAAATGGTTCATTAACTTGTTTTAAGAAACTTTTAGTTTTCTCCTAATTGTTTTTTTACTTTTAACTTTTAACTCAATAGTCCATTTTAACAGCTTTCCGGCTGAATTATTTGCAATCATTAATTATCCTTTTTTATTGTTTAAATTCTTTAACTTTTTACTTTAATTTTGTCTTGAATTATTTTAAATATTTTTTTAATAAAATTTTCTGTCTTTTAAAAATTTAAATACTTAATTCAATAGCTATTTAGTACTGCTCTGGCCTCTTCTTAAATTTCAAGCACTTATAGTACTATTTTAACTTTTAAAGAAATAAAAATAAAATAAAAATGTGTTTTTCCTGATTTTGGTTGGGTTTTTGCAATGGGTATCAACTTGTCTGATGGCGCCATCTACCGGCGACCCGGACAATCCACCATTGACGAATTATTTCGTACGTTGCTTATGTTTTCTGTTTAACTAATTTGTATCTCTTGTAATTTTTATGTACTTTTGTTTCTTTTAATTTTTAAATTTTAATTCCTTTATTTTATTTTATTTAGCTTAAAATTTTTAATTTTAACTTTAACATTTTTATTTTTGGGTATCGACAACGGACTCCTAATTGTACCGATAACTTTAGCTTTTTCGATTTCTTGCTTTAATTGTTCTCAAGCAAGATATGTTTTTCTTAATTTTAAATATTTTTATTTTCTTTCATTTTAATTCAATAATTTAAGCAACTTCATTTTATGCAAATGTTTTAACTATTTTTAGATGTGGAGGTTTTGTGATTCTTAAAACCACCTTGGAACTCCGTAACCGGTATGCCCGTTGCCGGTTGCCCCCATTTCAAGAAAACAAAACTTAATCAGTAATCATTCTTAAAATTTTATTTTCTAATACCAGTAGAGTCCAATATCTGACCTGCAAAAGTTATAATGAGACGCATACAATAAATCTAAATAATTAGTTTATTATCTAAAGAGATTAAGGAATTTCTATTAATAAAGGGATATAGCAGGAGAAGGCAGTTGTTAAATTTACGTTTAATGCCATTGATGTGAGAATTATTTGTTAGTATTTCATCTAAAATAACAATAAGATATTTAGCTTCATTAGCACAGTTAATGGAGTCTGATAGCTGAGTGCTCGGTGCTTCGTTGCTCGGTGTCACAGGTTCCGGCTTCGAGACCAGCGGGGACATGGATGCTTGTAGTAGTTCGTAATCCCCTTTATGTTATGATTGTAGATGTTAGTATTGTCCCCTGATATGTTATGACTGTAGAACAATCATAAGGGGGTCGGCGTAGGGTTGACAACCCTACACCATAATAAATAAATAAAAACACCTATTGTCTCAAAATCTGCCAATAAGTGGACGGCCATGATTCAGCATGAATTGTAGCGCTGGGGGAGTTAGTTATATGAAGTAACACTAAATTTTTAATACAAGTATTTCAGCAATAATTAGAAAAATCTAAATAAATAAGGATAATAATAAAAAATTTATGCAATAATTTAAGAAGAACTGATTTTTTTTTCTGGGAAAAAAAATTATTTTGTATCTTAAAATTGTTAAAGTACACTTTTCTAGCCTTGTATATAGACTTATAATTTTATGTTATATTAGAATACTTCTTTAATTTAATCTTAATCAATACTTCTTTAATACATCTAATAGATTAATTTGAAAGTAGTAAATTACATTTTGAAATTGTCATTCAAATATTTAAGAAAAAAGGCAATTTTTATTACTTATTGCTAAATAATAAAAATTTACTTTGGCCTAACAGCCCCATAGGGGGCCACACCGGCCCACTATGGGGCTGTTACGCCAGTGAAGAAGAAGTACAATTAATAGGTGGAATATAAAATAGTTACATTAGGAATATCAGCCTATTTTGTGGTCACCAGACAGCTTCAGTTTTATGAACATTAATTTTAATTTACCACCTAAAAAACGAAGCTTCAAGAGTGTGAATTCATAGCTGAAATGTGTTTGTAAGAGAATTAATGTTAGATGGTTGTATTGCAATTGCAGTGTCATTGTCCTACAAGCTGATAGTCACAGCATTTACTATTGGAATATTAATAATAAAAATATTAAATAAAATTGGTCCAATGAGAGAATCTTGCTGTACGCCTGAGTTCATGTTTCTAATAGTAGAGAGGTGTTTACTCATGCCATGAAATATCTCTTAATGATGTAAGAATGAACGAGATGAATTAAGTAAATAGGCAAGTGATAACCATAAAGTTTGCAAATAATATCATCAGTCTAGACCATATAAAAAGCTTTGGCAATATCGAGGAAGATGATTCCAGTAAAGTAATTTTTTTGACAAGATTTTCAGAGATCAATTCCGTTAATCGGAGGAGTTGATGCGTAGTGTAGATGTTAGTCGTAAAGCCAAATTGATGAGGAATCATGATAGAGTTGTGTTTTAATTTCTTTAAGATTAATGAATTAAGTTAGTTTACGGGTTAGTTAGTTTAGTTAAGTGGGTAAAAGGGTAATTAATCTATAATTAGAGAGGTTTTATCAGGTTTAAAATTGGGAGAATAATAGTAATTTTCCATGATTGAGGAAAGTAAGAAACTTTAAAACTAACATCAATTACTCTATCAATTCGATAGATTATTTTAAAATGCAAATTTTAAACATTTTGTTGATAATGTTAACCCCACCAGGGCTCTTTTAATCTTAAATTTAAAGATATAATCGTAAAAACAGGAGATCCTGGTGTGGAGGATCTTATTTTGATTAGGAGTAACTGAATTTTAGATATAGTAAATATAATTGTATTTTCTGCTAGATAGTTAATTTGGAACTGACCATGGATGCTATTTAGAAGAAATTCAGATTTTTTTATCATTAGCAGCTTCCGAAAGGTTAAAATCTAAGGTTGCTAATTTTGTGACTTTTGTTTTTCAGTTGCCCAACAGACTTCCAGATAGAGTCATCATCTGTATCAAGGGTCTGTAACTTATCAGTCCAAGAGTTTTGTATAAAGATAGAAATTCCCCTACTACGCTTGACTTACCTGCTTGTTAGTCTATATCATATTGTCTATTGTAGTCATATTTTGAAAATGCATTTCTAGAGAGTTGTTAACAGTTACGCTCCCTGTTGCGTTCAGTAAATATTTTTTTTTGAATAAAGCGTTTATCTTTATTATTAACAGGTTTAGAGAAGATTGTATAGGCAGAATAAAAGGCAAAGGAAGTAGAAAGATCCAGTAAAGAATAAATTTTAGACATATTCAAAATGTTAAATAACTTTATGTCCCCTGGACAGGATAGGCTGCCATCAGAATTGTATAAGTACGGAAGAGAAAGATTACTTGAGGAAATTGATAATTTACTACAAGAGATATGGAATAGGGCAGAGAAGTCAAAAGATTGGCATACTGCAATAGCAGGAAAAGGTCCTTTATGAAGAGATTCAAATGTTTTCTTTACACACGGTATTTTGTGATAAATGCATGTGAACGTGAATCTAAATCCTTATGGAAAATTAATTTCGTTTTTTTTTACATTGACTTTTAAATGGCTTTAATTTTTCCATTTGTTTTCGCTAATAAATCTACCTACTTCTAATTTGATTTTTGATTCTTGAAAGAATACTCCTAGTAGGTTCGGTGATTGGTCATAAAACCATTTCTGCAACTGAGCAGTTGATATCATTTCGTAGAAATGTGCGAATATCAAGGAGTATAGTTAGTAAAGTTTCACCCCATTTGACTGGATTGTGAGCTCTATCTGTTTATCTGTCTGATTATTTATCTATCTGTTGCAATTAGAAATTCATCCTGAAGAAGATTCTTGGGAAACGGTATTGATGACAGAATTGAATGTTTTAGATATATCTTAACTGGGGCCAAAACAACCTTGCGTTCATCTTTAAAAGGTTCAAAAAGGTATTTGATGATATAATGGAATAATTGTTTGTTTTGAAAAGGCAAATCCTCAAAATGAAATGGGACTTTCGAGATCTTAATAAATGGTTGTAAATTGGAGATTAAATTAGGAAGACGGATATTATAGAAAATTTGTAAAATAGATAATAAGGGTTTTGATAATAAAAACTTTTTTTAGAAGATTTTTAAAATAAATCTGAAGAAAAAAAAGGGTGTTTCTACCTTGGGGAGATATTTCCAGAGCTAAGATAAATAGAGAGAGGAGAAGATAAATAAAAGGAAATTTGTTTGAGATAAAAGCCCTCTTACCAGTAAAAAATGTTTCTGAAACAGTGGAAGTTACCAGCTTCTTCGCCTAAAATAGGGATCAGAACCCTTACTGAAAGATCTGTCGCCAAACGTAAAACTAAATGATATAATGCTTACAATTTGCATGCCACTATGGTTAGAACAGATAAAAATAGAAAACCTATATTCGAATTAGCTTCATATAGTGAAATTTGTAATTTGAAAGAGATACCAGGTCCAAGAACTACAAAAATTAATTGTAATTGCTTTGATTGAATAATTGAACTTTTGAGTAGCTTTTCTTAGATATAGGAAGTGCTGTTTGAAATCGAGGTTATGAGAAAAAATAATGCTAAAATAACCAGTGTGTTTCTCCAATGGTATTTTGATATTGTTGAGTTAACGGAGAAATTTCAATGTTTTGCACCATTGAATGATTTCATGAAGAGTATTTTAACGAGAGCTTTATCGAGATTTTTATCACTGGTCAATTAAATTCATCATGCTAATTCGTCTGCATATAATACGCATTCAGTATAAGAGATGTCAAAAATGTCTCACATCGTGAATGGGAAAGCACTTAGAACACAGCCTTGTTGAACGCTCAAGTGGAAAATAATTTCATCGAAACAAAGTATTTCCATTTGAGATAAAAATCCCACTTAAAAATCCATTTTGCAGCGGTCCGTTTTATATATTAAACCACCTAACCAAATGGAATCATAGGTCAAAGAAATTTCTAATTTAAGAAATTTGAAATAATTCTTTGCATTTTTTGCTCCGACTATCTTGTGATAAAGTGACAAAGAGTGCATACTATCCTTCAAAGCCAGAAAGTTGAAATGATAATGATTTTGTACAGTACATCAATTGTGATGGCATGTATTTCATTTTCTGAGTGGGGAAGATTAATAGTATTTAAAGGATTAATTGAATCAACAGCTATTAAAAGTTTCCTCTTCACGTGTTGTTAGATCGATTTATTCTGTAGACTAATTTGCCTGGTAAGTGGAACTTATCCTCGAAATTTTGGAATGTTTCCTGCATTACAAAAGCTTTGGCGTAAAAACATTTTTTGATTCTGATGCTGCGATCATTCCATTCTAAAATATTGAAAGTGGAATACAGCATGAAAACAAAAATTAAGAGGAAAATCAGAGAAAATCAAAAATAAGAGCCTAATTACTTATTTAATGCTCTTAATTTATTGTTATGCCATATGATTTGTAGAGAGAAATTGAGACGCAGTATCATGTTCTGCCACTGTACTATCAAAATATTGTAAGACCTTAAAGTCCATTTTTTTCACTATTTCTTGTTATATTTAAACGAAATTATTAGAGATTTACTGATTGAGTAGAGTTTAAGTATCGATTGGCTGAAGGAGATAGGAGATGCTATCATATTTTTTGAGGCAGCATTAATTGAGTATTGAAAAAAACCCAAAAAACTGCATATGACAGATTTCTTTGATCAATTTTTGGTTTTCCAAAGCTTGCTATTGGAATAATTTAGTTATTTCATCTTTTGTAATGTAATTGGAGAATAATGTAGTACCATATTTGAGTTTAAATTAAAATGAGTCCTCCTTTGGTGTGTCATATAGTTTCCATTTTATAAAAGACGGACGGATGAAGGTTTTGAATTTCAGAAATGTTTTTTCGGCTTTGAGTTTAAATGTTGTTGTCCATGACCTTATGTTCCTCAATTAGCATATTTAAGAACTTGGGCTGAATAAGAGGTTGTAGAATGTTGAGCACTGTAGAATTCACAGGCAACGGTATTTTTACAATTTGACTTTTGTGAATATAAGAAACAATTTTGACGCTGGCAGGGTTTATTGAAATATAAAGAGAATTTTTTGTCGCGTAAGCCATAATCTGACTTGTTCTGGTAAATTAAAAAATAAAAATCCTAAAATAGTTATTAAGAGGTGTGAATAGATTGGGCGTCTATTTTTCTGAAAATCTGCGGAATTTGTGACTGTAAAGCTATTCTTTTGTTCCAGTTCTTTCGCTAATTTTTTTACTGATATATCAGTGGAAATATTAGTAAGTAAAAAGTGCGTTTTGAGTTTTTTTTTCTGGGTAAAGGAATACTGAAATCGGAATGTTCCTGATAGCTTTCATATTTGCCAGTTCCTGCCTTGTCGGATGATTCGCATGCATTCGATGTATTTTAAAGTAGTAACCTTAGAAGATATGTTATCTTTCAGTACTTTAGGATGTGCTCTGGGCATTATTCTATTGGGAATTTCGATTACGATAATGAAAAATATTGCGTTATGATTGAATGAGATTTGTAGGTCTGTTAGAATATCACAATTAACTTTAAACTATATATATATTAAGTTAGCTTTAAACTATAAATCATTAAAATAAACGATAAGCTTCATTAGAGCTGTACTCCATTAAATTGAAATTCAAAGCCGTGTTAACCACATTAATTTCTAACTACATCCCTACTCAAATTCTAGAACCTTCTTAATCTATATTGAACGATAAATAAAAACTAACATATTGTCAGAAATTAGGGTAAAATTAAAAAATAAATACATGTATTACATAAGATGAAGACTAAAAAGAAACAAATAAAAAAAAATCGTAGAAAAAATTATATTATCAGAAAAAATTTAAAGCATTAACAAATTGATATATTAGTCAACTCGCTTTTATTAACTGCCTTCATACTGGCACAAATTCAGCATAAAAAAGTATGTTCCATTTCTATGAATAGCAAAAAGAAAATAAAGAACAAAATATCATGATTTTTTTGTATCAGTTATTGATTATTAATGTAATTTTTCATCTGATGAAATCGAAATAGCGCACACTTCAGTATTTGGAGAACCATACGTCTAGAAAATATAATAATAATAAAACAAAATATTTAAAGCATATTTTCTCGATTATTGCTTATATGTTTTTCACCATTTATTAGTGTTTTTCTTTGTAGATTTATAATTTCTTTGTCCGGGGTCTCGCCTGTCTGAGGGTCGGATAAGAAAAGGGACCTGAATGGCCGAATGGCTAGCGCTCTGGCCTCAGTACCACAGGTTTCGGATTCGAGTCCCCGCGGTGCCATGGATATGTGTAGTGGTTCAGAATCCACTTTAAACCGTAGGTCCCGGTCTAATATGAACGTAGAGCGTTGCGGGGTATTGTTACTCCGCGTCCGTGGCTTATCTTCAAGTTACACCGTCCCCCTGGGTAATGCAAAGTGAGTAACGTCTGTGCAGCGCTTGCCTTAAGGCATCCAAGACGTCCATGTCTAAGTGTTTGCCAGCTGCATTGAAGAAAAAATTTTCTTTGTCAGTTGATTAATCATTAAAAAACTGAAAATTGGAAAGAAACTTTTTCCTTTTCTTAAAAAAAAAATCTTTTAAAATTTTTTAAACTTTAGTTCATTAGTTCTATAAGTTAACAATAGATTGCTATTATTAACAGAATGAATACTTTAACAGGTGAAATGTAGAATTAATGCAATAATCTAAGGCGCATGAATAAAATTTCATTCATCTATTGGAAATCGAAATAGTTATGCAAGTAGTTTCATTTCCCGTCGCGTTTCTCTATATTAACCTCATTGATGAAATAATAAACATCTGGAGCGCAGCAATTCAATGTACAGACACCAATCTTCTATGTCATCCATCCGTAACGAATGCTTGCAAATGTGGTAGTAGGCTATTATGACATCGGCAGCTGTTTCTTAATAATCGTGACCGTTACTCGTTATCTTATTTTTACGTGTGTTTGTTATCTGTCCTAAAAATTCTGAATTTTGTTTGAGTTCCTCTGTTTACATTTGGATGTCATCACTTTGGGAAAAAAAATCAGAAGTTTTATGTGTTTGTTAACGAAATTTTATTTAGTAAACAAGAGTAATGAAAATATTAAATAATGGCTTGTGCTCCAAATTCAAACATTTCTCGACGAAATCCGCAAGATGATTATGAATTGGTGCAGCGAGTTGGTAGTGGGACTTACGGCGATGTTTACAAGGTATGTGATATTTTTTACTAGTATTTATTAAAAGTATATGTATAAACATGCTTACACTGATATTAGATTTAACACTTTTATTAAAAATATTATGTTGTTCATCATGCTACATCACTAGGTGAAATTTTCTTTCTTTTAAATGCTGAAGCGATTTGTTGTTGACTTTTTAAGTTACTTATTTAAAAGTGCATGGATTTTCACTGTTTTAAATTCATTTCGAAGTCATCCTTTGTATATATATTTATTTTTAAAGTGATCTGAATTTGACTTGGCTTAACTTTGAAGTTTGTACTCATCAAAGGCTTTTTATCTCTTATCCAGTTAAAGTGAATTTTAAGGAAATTAAATTTATTTAATAAAACAAAAACTTCCATTTTGGATATGTTATAGTTGAAAGGAAATATGAAATTCAAAGTAATATTTTCATGTTTTTTTAAAATTGTGAGATTCAGTTTTATTAACAGAAATGTTTTCACCATAATATTTATCCATTATTTCCAAGAATTATATATGAAGTGATTCCTAAAATTTAGTTTGCTTTCATTTGGGATTTTAAAATGTTTCATTTACAAAATGTTCTTAAATTTAGTACCATGAAACAACATACAGTTTAACATTAAAATTTGCATGAGCAATGGTTTATCAAAAATATAATTGATATTTTTAAAGAATTAAATGTAAACTTTTTAAATTTCTTAATGCAATTATTATAGTAAGAAAGTTGGCATAAAACAAAAATTTATAAATATTGGTCTTATTTTTTATAAATGTTATACAGCATATATTTATTGTGTATTTATTTCACAAATTTCTTTTTATGTACACAGATTGATCTAACCTTTTTGCTTTCCTCTAACTAAGCATTAATTATCTGTATTACTGTTCTTAAATTAATTTACTCTCATATCAGAGCAAATAAATATGTTTTTATATTTTAATATTACAATAACTATTCAAAACTAATTGAGAAATAAAATTGAGTTTCATTGTTTGTCTTATATAAAAGAAGTTCATAAATGTTTTCTTTTTTATATAATCTCACCATTTGATAATGAATGCTGTTTTAGATTTTAACTACTGTAATTTGCATATTTTGAGTTGTGCATTTAATCTACATTGGCATATAACCTTGAGAATAATTTTGAGCTTAATGATTCTTATCCATGACATGCATGTATTAATTTTTGTTTTTATAGCAATGGCATAAAATAACCAAAACATTTATCAGGTTTAAAGAGCATTTTCAATGCCATAAGAATAAAAAGGAACTTGCCAGTGATCAATCGCTTATAACCTCAACCCATATTGTTATCAATGATTGATTCATCATATTAACTTTTTCTGCCTGATTGACATTTGAACATTTTCTATCCTCGTTGACATTCATCCTGAATGTCAATGAGGATGTCCAGTTCATTAATTTTACTATAAAGGCTTTTTAATTCTATCCATTATTTTATTCTAATCCTTTTTCATCTGTTAGTACACACATTGTATTTTGCCTGTTACATTTTGTTTATTTTTGTAAATGTACAGCCTCTTTGATCATCCACAACTCTTATAAGCTTCTTTCTTTATATTTTATAGTTTTTCTTTCATACAATGTTCTGTTATATATTTTCAGCAAGAAGCAATTATTAAATAGTGCTTTTATATAATTATTTATGAAACTTCTGTAAAAAAAATTCCTCAAATTTTATACATTGGTCTACAATTTGCACCAATAAGTTTTGAGAGTTCTTTTAATGTATAATTTTATATTATATCTTGAAAATTGTGGGCCATTTTTTGACAAACATGCCATTACATATTTTTAAACAATCATTATAATATTAAATTTTTAAGTTTGCTTTTACAATAGCAGTTTAAAAAATGATAGAAGCATTAGATTGTTGTTATATTTGTAAAGTTATTGGTCTAGAATATGTTTTATAAAAACATTCAGGCAAATGTGTCAACCTTATTTATTTATGAACCTTATCTATCTATTTGTAAATTCAGTCACTGTCATTTAGGATATAATAGTAAATAACAGCAGTAAAATATAAATATAATTGAATTAGTCTATGTAATAAGACAAAAATTTGACTATTGCATCATATACTATAATTTGACTAATTAGCATGGCAAATGAACTGTAGATTTAAGGCTTTTTCAAATAAAAACTTTTTCTCCGTCATAGTTTTCTCCCTCCAGATGACAAGTGAAGCAAGCAATTTCATTGTATGGCATCACTTGAAACACATATTTTAGTCACTCGCATCTGTGCTACCCTAAAATGAGTGGCAGATATGAATGATGTAATATAGATATTACATGTAAGCAATATCATAAATCAATTGTTTGCTGATTGAAGCTTTATTTGGTCAGTGCTTTACATCATAAAATTTATTCAATGTAATTAGGCTTTTATGTTGTCCATCTGCTATATTTAGATGAAATTCTCGTTTGATTCTAGAGGTTTTGTTACATTCATCAGAAATAACAGTAAAGCATGATTTTTTGCCTTGTTTATTCTGGTACTATGTTTCTTTGAAGAGATAATTTCTCATATTAACAATTGATCTGCCACTACTTCTATAATGTATGGTCTACCCAATCATGTATTTAATTTTTCAAGATAAATCTATTTGCTTGTTTATCAAACGTGCCATTTTAAAATTTCAGAGAATAGCTGATAATAATAGTCTCTATATTAAACAGACTTTAACTCAGTAATACTAGAACAATATATTTAAATTTTATTTTTTAATAAAATAGTAATTTGTACCTAAAGAGGACATTTGGAATTGAAACTATTGATTAACTTTATATGTACAATATAATTTTAAGATTTTCGTTATGTGAATCTGTTTTTCTCCAAATTATTTATGAATTCTGTTATTTGTTCCTTTGTTGTTTTTGCATTGCAAAGTGTATTCAATATAAAAAAGGCATTTATGCTTTTCATCTACTATATTTAGACTAGGGAATTCTCATTTGGTTCTAGAGGCATTCATTGCATACATTCAATATTATACTACATCTATATAAATTTTTGATATAAGTTGAAATTTTCATGTTTCATTTTAATTTTAGATTATTAATAAATTGTTTTTTATTATTTGATTTAACATTTATTATATAACATAATAATTAAAAGATATTTAACTCTTTTACAAATTTTATTGGAAAATTAGATAATTTTTGCAAAATTTGTTAAATTTTTTTTTTTTTTGCAAAATTTTTCGAAATTCTTTTTTTCATTAATGAGATTTATTTAAAATGTACAAGGTTCAGTAAAGATAATTTATTTTTATTTTTATTGTAATTATATTATTATATAATTATATTTTGTTCAGTTATTTATATATATATATATATATATATATATTTTTTTGTAAAAAAGTACCTTTATGCATTATCTATCATATAAATTAATAAAAAATTAAAATTATGGTAAATTTTTTATTCCATTTTCAGTCATTCTCTGTGCATGATGTAAATTAGAAAAAGACATTTCAATGCAGTTACACTGTCAATTTTCTGCATAGTACAAATTTCTCAATAACAATAATTTGGTTGATATATGAATCTGAATAAACATTCCATTCCATTTTGTATAAAGACATCCTTATAAAAAAATTAAGTTCATACAAGATTAGATCTGAAAAGATATTTCATGGATAAAAATACTCAATGCTGTTAAATCCTCAATGAAATTTCTGTGAAACTTTTTTTTAAGTTTAGATTGTAATTCTATTTATATTAAAAATATTTACTAACCTAATTTCTATTTAGATTAAGATTATCTTCTCAAACTTCCTCCTGTATGACTTGGATTCTGTTATAATACAAAACGTGTTTCACTATAGATACTCGATTCATGAATTGGAAATTAAGAAAATTTAATTTTAGATTGCTTTTTAGAGTTAAAGAAGTAACATTATGACTCATCATTTTTAATTAAAAATTTGTATATCTTTTAATTTATTTTTTATGCATAAACTGAAATGGATTTCTCAATTTTTCTCTCTCTTTTTTTCATCGACAAAATGAAACCCACTTATTTGTTATATTATTAATGGGACATCATTTTGGTGTGAGTTAATGCCATTCTTTCTATAAGAAATATTTTGTGGATGTGATTTATGGAAAGTTATTTGGTATTTGTTTATCTTGTAGGAGAAATGGTTGAAATTCATAACAGAAGTCGCTATTATTGAGGCAGCAAGTAAAATTTATATGTGGGTTCCAAGAATTTTAACCTTTCATTGTTAAAGCCTGCTAAACATTGACTCATTATTTTTAATTAAAATTTTTTTATTTATCTTTTTTTTTTTTTTTTTTTTAAATGCATAAACTGAAATGGATTTCTCAGTTTGGCAAGTAACAAATGAAAAAGAAGGTTCAATTAGAAAGCTCCAAAATAAGGAATTTTTCATGAAGAAAAATTTTTTAAATAATCACTAAGTAGAATTAAGTTTTAATTTTAATACAAACAGAAAGGAGAGTCATCTGTGATCATACCAAGAAAAATTAGGATTGTGAACTCAAATTTGTTTCAAATTACATATTTGAATTTATTTTTATTTATGATTATGGTATAATGCTTTGGATTTAAAAATGTTAAGTTAAATATATTATGTTAAGTTTATTTCAATCTAATACTTATGATTGCAAATAACTTAGTAATATTTAGATTGGCTGCTTAGTGATCTGTAATAATGAGATTTTCCTTATTTATTGAATAAATGATGTCTGTTGATTCTGTTAAAGATAATTTCACAGAGCTCTTTTACAGTGGTAATTTTTCATCCAAATGGAGGGCCAATAGCTCTAAGACATTTATTTATTTGTTCAATCCATGTATATTTCTTAATAGATACAAATTTACAAAAATTAAAGAAAAAAAAATTGTAATTGAGAAATTTTTATTGATTTGAATGTAATGAAATTTTATAAAAAATATTAAGCTTTTCAAATTAATCTCAAAAGAAAAACAACAGACATAATGAAATATGTCTGTTGTTTTTAACTGTTGGAAAAAATCTAAACATAAAATGTTAAATATAATTAATTAAAAAAAAATCTTAATTACATCATTTTTATTAGGCAATACGGGTTAAAGATGGGATGTTTTCAGCTGTCAAGATAATAAAGCTTGAGCCAGGTAAATATTTTGAGTATCTTTTATAATTCATTTATATTTTTCTATAAAATTCATCCTGACATATTTCGGAAGTGTCAGCAAAATAAGTTTTATTTAAACAAATGATTCTCATAATAATAAATAAAACCTAGAAATTTATTAAAATTAACCTTGAAATTTTTATATTTTGATTCAAATTATTTTTTTAAATTAATATGTGTGGTATGTTTCCAATTTTTCTAAAATTTAAAGTTGTTTTATTAAATTGTGTCAAATGTATTCAAGTTTTTTAGTGTCAATTTGTTATTATGTATGTTTTTAGTTAACATGATATTTTTATCAACTATTAAAATTTACAAAAAGTTTATTGTCTATTTAAAAATATATAATAGATAATAGTTATATATATTTTACAAAAAAATTTAAATTTGTAATTTATGAAGTAAATTTATTTTTGTGAAATAAAAATTGTTATTTCTGCTTGGTATTATATTATATTTGTTCTGCATTAGATTCATCTAACATTTAATATGTTTCTTGTTGATATTTTAATCATAATAAAATTTTATTACAAAAAAATTGTTTTATTCTTTAATTATATTTTAGTACTTTAGAAATGAAAGAATTTTTATCAATATTTTAATAATATAAACTGTTGCTTTATTTTACCTATATTTCAAGGCAAATCATTTGAATATTATATTGTTTACTTTTAATTTAAAACTAAGGATTTTTTAAAAACATTTTTGATTAATTATTTTTATTAGGTGATGATTTTTCTATCATTCAGCAAGAAATATTAATGATGAAATCATGTAGACATCCTAATATTGTAGCTTACTTTGGCAGCTATTTAAGGTAAATTATAATTTTTATGAAATTTTTTATTGCACCTTTGACTTGTTTATCTAATGCATTAAGAATTCTGTGGCTTATTTTATCTAGGCGTGACAAGCTGTGGATATGTATGGAATATTGTGGTGGAGGATCTCTGCAAGATATTTATCACAGTAAGGTTATGATTACTTTTCACATTTAAATGAAAAAAAGTTATTACTACTTCAATCATAGCAAAAATAAAAACAGTTATAGTTAGCAAATGTAAATTAAATAAATTATTAATTTAATTAATAATTAAATAAATTTTAATTAATAAAGGAATGTCTTTCAGGATGTAACAATATCTTAAATTTTCTACTCCATTCATTTACTTGTTGCTGTTAGAACAGGCTTCATCATACTGGATTTGCATTTATCTATTAATTCCAGCACGTTTTTATGCATTCAATTCCATAAATCATTTAAAGAAATCTGTTCTTTTTGGTGCGTTTCTGCAGAAAGTTGTCACCTTTATGAATATTATGAAGGGACATGTTTCTCTACACTCTGCCATTTACTGAATATTCCTTATACTTATAAGACTGGGAAAATTCTATCTATTCTATTCAATATTTGTGTATATAAGCTGGTTTGTTTGTTTTGAGAAAAAATTATTTCTAACCTTTGTTTAATTTAAAAATTGATATTTACAGTTACTGGACCTTTGTCAGAGCTTCAAATTGCATATGCCTGTAAGGAAACTTTGAGAGGTCTGGAATACCTTCATTCTCTTGGCATGATGCACAGAGATATTAAAGGTGCCAACATATTGCTCTCTGATGAAGGAGATATCAAACTAGGTAAGATTTTTTTAACACTTTATTTTAATCTGCTAAAGTTAAGTTTATTTGTATGTCAAATAATTTATTACATGCTATTACTTTAACTGTTAAATAAAGTAATTTTAATCAAAGTTTTTTTTTATAATGTTGTAAAAATATTTTTTTTTATTCTCTTATTATTGAAGCAGGACTTTTGTGTTATTTAAACTGTTATTATATTAAAACAGAATTTATGGTATGATGATTTTTTTAAAAATGCTTTTTGTAGCTGATTTTGGAGTATCTGCACAAATCACTGCCACAATAAGCAAGCGTAAATCTTTTATTGGCACCCCTTACTGGTAATATACAAATTCTTTACTGTTTAAACTAAAGTTGTTTTTTTTTCCTGTGAAAAGGATATAACAATATTTAAACATGGAAAATTAAATAGAATATGTTTAATTTCAACTTTTATTCTATTTAAAAATTAATATTTAAAGTTATTCATTTTCATTTTAAATATCATATTCATTTTAATATAATATATAATTTTCAATATTTATATATTTATTTATTTAATTTTATATTTAATTTTGATTTCATTTACTTCAATATTCATTTTAAAAGTAATATGTGCATTTTATTTAATCATTCATCAGTGCATTTAAAATTTCAATCTTTTTTTTTTTTATTTGAGTGCTTAAAATTGAAAAATGAGATAATCAAAGGTTTTTAAGCCTGAACTTATACTTCTTAAATTGATGCAGCTTAATAAAAATATTTAATTTGTAAATTTTCATAAAACACAACTTTTTCTTGTAAAGTTAGATTATGAAAAAGAGTAATAAATTATCTTTATTATTAGTTTGATTAATAATTCACATATTTAATTTCTCATAAAAATCTCAAAATAAATTATTTCATTATCTTGCTTGTTAATACCTTCATTAATATTTTTTTTGTAATCTCATTTTATATTCTTAAAAACACACACACGAACTATTTTATGTTCTTTTCATATCATTTTACATTTTATAAAAGAAAAATAAGTAATACATATGTATTTATTGTATTCCAAATTTATAGCTAGAATTATTTTATGATTTAATGTTATCTTTGCAACCAAAGATCAGTGTACAAGCAATGCAAAAAATAAAAAATGCACGCCGCCATTATCTTTATATGTTAATAATTTTTACTATTTCCTATATTTTTATTAAAATAGATTGTGTTCAAAAAATTATTTAAGCTTCTAACATTTTCAAAAACCTAATTGTAATAATAAAAAAATAAAGTAGTTGGTTCTAGCTTTTATTCAATTTTAACTAATGCTGTATCCTGTAATACTATATTTTTCGAATAGGATGGCTCCTGAAGTGGCTGCTGTGGAAAGAAAAGGTGGTTACAACCAACAATGTGATATTTGGGCTGTAGGAATCACTGCCATTGAACTGGCGGAGCTTCAGCCTCCCATGTTCGACCTTCATCCTATGCGAGCTCTTTTTCTCATGTCTAAGTCAGGGTTCAAGCCTCCTACTCTGGCTGACAAAGTCAAATGGTGAAAAACTTACTTTTATGTGCAAAAATTCAAATTCACTTTAATTTGGTTTTATTACCAAAATAAATAAAAAAAAATTTATTTCTAGGACACCAGTTTTTCATCATTTTGTAAAAGTTGCTTTAACAAAAAATCCTAAAAAAAGGCCCACTGCTGAAAGACTTCTACAAGTAATATTTTCGAAATCCATACGCCTTTCTTACTCCCTTCAATGCATTTTCATTCATGATGTAAAATCGACTTTTCATGCTGCTGCTTTATTAAAAATTATTAAGCATTTGTAATGTTAGTTTATATATAGTTACTTACATAGTAAAATTTTCTGATTTTTATTAATAAGCTTTTGTAAATGCATCTTTTATTCTTTTTTAATAATGTCTTTAAAAATGCAATTTAAAACTTCAGGAAACAGATTTCAAGAATATTTGTTAGGATTTTATATTGCGGTCTTTTAAAAATAAACAAGTTATAATTTTATAAACAAATAATCTTTTTCCTATTAGTATTGAAATTTATTTGTGTTTCTATTTTTCAATTTCTTGTCCTAAATTTATTAAGTAATAAGAATTTTATTTCATGTTTGTTCTTTGTTTTATTTTTATAGCACCCGTTCATGCAAGGCGATTTAACTAAACATTTGGCAAAGGAATTGCTAGACAGAGTAAATAATCCTCATCTTTCATATCCAGATGATGTTGATGATGATGGAGTAAGTGATTTTTAGATTTTTTAAAATTCTTTTTCCACATTTAATGATTAAAATGTGATTTAAACTATTGATTACATAAATTATCTATATATTAAATGTGAATGTTCCATTATATAGATTTGAATACATTATTATTTTAGTAACTTATTTATTCTTAGAACTATGCCATATTTTGAGTTTTAATTATATCCACAGCTAATATTTCTATAAGTTCCCCTTTTTAGGAAGTACTTTCACATAAAATATGTACATTAGATTTCTGTCATCATTGATTTTTTTTCTTCTTATATCACTGCTAAAAATTCTGATAATTTTATAATATTTTTAATACTTTTTGATATAAAAAGCTATTAATGTTTAAGAAATAAAATAATTTTTATTTTAATGATATTCAAAATTATAAATTTATTTAGTCTCTTAAATATCCTATTTCTGTTACAATATATTAAATATATTCAAATTTGTTGATTATTTTTATGTATACTTTAATTTTTAATTGTTATTTTGAACAATGATTAAATAATTATTTTTAAAATGTATTTTTATTTTACTATAAGATTTTTTTTTAAACTTTTAATGTACTAATTTCTAGATTTTACCTGATGTACCTCAACGAATTGCTTCAAAAAAACCAGCTAGAGATAAACAAAGAACAAAGTCTGAGCTTCATAGTAAGTAACTAATAAATATCAATAAACTTTTAATAGTAAAATATTATTAAATTTCGTTCAGTAAAAAAAAAAATCTTTTTTTCTTCCGTCTTTTTAGTGGAAAGTGTAAATTTTGATGCTCCACTTCTAACAGCACTTTCAACATCAGCTGATCAGGCAAGTGTTAGTTCATTTCAAAATACGTTACAAAGTAATATTGATTATGAATTCCACTTATTCATTCAAATTTAATTGATTTGGTTGAAACTTATTCCCCTTGTGTAGAATCCTGAAGGATCTGCCGTATCTGAAGCGTGGGGGATATCCGAGGTAAATTGTAAAAGTATATGCAGGCATGTAAAATAGTTAGAAAATTTCATATTTGGTAATGGGTCAAAATAGGAAGTTAAAATTTTTTATTATAATTATTCTTATAAATGTACAAAATAAATAGATTATTTTTTTTTAATAATTCTCCTAAGAAGTAGGTTTTCCATACATCCTCCACCCCATCTTTGATCCTAAATACTTCTATTTTAAAATTGTTTCTCTCAGAATTGAAGTTTTTTAATGTAACATTTTTTCCTTTAGAGTGTTTTTTAAAAGGTGAATACATAGTATTTGTAAATTTTTGAACAAATATGAAAATTACAATTTATAAGATGTAACCATGCTAAAAGCTTTAAAAAAAAATTAAGGTTAGCATGGAAATATGGCATTGAATGTCATGCTTCAGACATTCTAAAGCTTATGCAAAAATGGATTTTTATATACTTTTGAAAGAGCAGCTCTTTATTTATAGTTTTATTATTCTTTTCTTTCATGGTTTATCAATAATAGGTTGGTAATTGCTGTATATTTTAAAAGGCTTTGTTATGGCAAATTTTTTATTGACTGTTTTAAAGGTATCCAGGATTTTAAATTTTGTTAAATTTAGTAAATTGCTTTAGTTTGTAATATCTTTATGAAAGTAAATTTTGTGAAGTTTACATCAATAATAAATTATATAAATATTTGTTTGTTATTTAAAGTATGTAAAACTCTCTTAATATAATTTTTGCAAAAAAAAAAAAAAAAAAAAAAATTCAAAGCTGTGTGTTTAAAACATGTAGTAACATTATATGTGCTTATGTATATTCATTTAATTTTTTCTGTCTTTTTTTATTGATTTCAAAATTTTCAGTAAAGTATGAAAGTATTTGATATGACAGTGTTGTCCTAATTATTAAATGTTATATTTTTTATATGGTTTGGTATTTTATATTGTATAAATTAATATTTTTACAAATACCAAGAATTTCAATAACTTTTCTGTTTCAGAAATATCATTTTTTTCTTTTAAATTATGTAATATAAATAAAGTAGTGAATATAATAAAAAATATTTATTGTATCCTCAATTTCCTTATGTTAAACTTAAGTTATTTAAAGAAATTTAATCATTTGTTCACAGGAATCTTCACACAATGATGTGTATGATTTGCCTACTGCTTGGATGGAGCAAGACAATGACATGGAGGTCATTCACAGGTATGGTTAAATATCTGTTATATTAATTTTAATGCTGGAAGAGTTTTAGAAATTTATAGATTAATCATTGCAGTATATGTAAAGTAGTGGATTAAAAATGTATTAATTTAGTTTTAGACTTTGATTTTATTTTATCTTAAATATTCCATATATTTAAAAATTTGCTTTTTAATTTTAATAATACAATTTGTATATGTATAATAGTTATTATAATATTTATATTGCTATAACATTAACAAAAGAAAGACTAACAATCCTAAACCTTCAATATGCTTACAGCTTGTACATCAAGAAAAGAAAAAACAAATGATTCAACGTAATTGTTTTATCTCAGGAATATACAGTTTAATATATATTTACATTTTTGTTTCATAAGAACAAAAAATAATTTCTATATTTATGAAATTAACAAACACAGAACATGATACAATCAAGGTTGTTAAGTTTTATATATTTTTAAGTTGTCTCTATTTTACTCAATTTCATTCTTAATTTAGTTTATTCAATAATATATTACCAAAAACATTGATATCCTCTTGCTGTAAAAAATTAAATAAAAAAAACTTTGACGTTGCTTAACGAATTTAAACTGTCAAGTTATGTAATTATTTACTCTGGAACATATTTCTAAAATATGTTTATATTATGGTTATTTAAAAAAAAATTTAAAGGTATGGTTAGAATCTAATTTATTATCTATATCGAAGTTGTGATGTTCATTTTGAATTTGCTCATTTTCATTTGTTTTAAGAGAAAGGATATCCAGTTCACCTGAAGTTGGAAAAGATCTCAAATTTACACAACAGTAAGTGTAACATTTTGGGAAATCATGCAATTATTATTAATGTGAATTATGCATTAACATATTATATCAGTACTATTTTAATTTTAGAGCAACTCTGCCATTAAGCAGTAGAGGTGATTATGCATCTGTAAATGTAAGTATTATTCACAGTTTTCTTGTCTGAAATATCTTGTTTAATATCTTATTTATAATTAATTATTTGTTTATTTATTGATTTCATCATGAAAGAATAATGTACTCGAAAGAAGTGCTGTTGAAGTTCAAGATAATTTAAATGAACGGATGGATACTTTATCAAATCGAAATGTTAACCAATTAGATGATTTAGGTATGACATATTACTTATAAGAATTTTTTTTAAATTTGAGAAATTGCTTAGTTGTACTTTTTTTTTTTCTTTTCTTAAAATATATAAAATTCTGTAATTTCATTCATATAAATACATAATAATTTTTAAATTATTAATTTAGTTAAAATATTTCTTATTACTTTTCTTGTGCAATTTCTAAAAAATATTCTGTAAAGATGTTGTAATTTTAACATTATATTTTTAAATTTTTTATTTTATTTGGGTTTGAAGAGTATAGTTAATTTTTTTTTTTTTTGACAAATTTTTTTGTTGGAAGTTAATAAATCATTGAAAAGTTTTGTTGAAATTTTTTTTTTTTTTTTTTTACAGTGATTGATTTTTTCGATTAAGAATTTGGGTTATTTTAGCTCAAAATTAGCTTACTAATACACAATTTATAAATTATAGCTTTGAATAGTAGGATTTATTTGAATTTTTATATTTTAATTGTATATAAATTAGCATTAATTTTTTTTTCTTACAAAATTTCTATATCATTTTTAATTTTAGAAAGATATAGAATAGAGACAGAAGTCAGAACTGATGCATCAACGCAAGAAAATTCAACTTCACCAACTACCTTAGAAATTGAAATTTCTCCTCCTGAAGTACCACCACGTCCAAAAGACAAGAAAAAAAATACTCCTCCTGTAAATATTTTTTTTTATATGTGTATATAATTTCAAAGCATAATATTATATCTTCTGTAATTTTTTTAATAAATTTATATAGTTTCTAAGTAGTCAAAGTCTAATTGTTGGTAAGGCTTTTGATCTATATTTTCAGAGACCTGTGTCCAATGGGCTTCCTCCAACACCTAAAGTTCACGTAAGCTTCCTTTTTTTATTTATAACGTTAACATATTTTATTGTATGGCTTTGAGTAATCTGTAAAATACAACTAATTCATTCATTAATCATCTTTAAAATAAAAGAAACTAGATGCAGTAGACATTTCATTAATACTTTAAAAATATGCAATACATTTATATATTTTTTATTTAATTTTAAATATCATCTTCAGTTAATTCTTAATACTTTGTATTCTAATATAGATGGGTGCTTGCTTTTCAAAAGTATTTAATGGATGTCCATTGCAAATACATTGCACTGCCAGTTGGATTCATCCTGAAACTAGAGGTATGATAGGACAATTATATGCAATACTTTCTTTGGAAGGAGGGGGATTCAAATTTATGTGCTGAATTCTAAAAACATGAACATATTTTGACTATTTTCTGTAATGTGAATATTACCGAAATTTTTTTTTGATCAAGTTGAAATTTTTATTTTTAAAAACCGTGTAAAATTATATTTTAGTTAATTTTAAACTGCACAGTTTTTAAAGTATCTAATCTAATTATATCTAGGAACTCTCAGGTGTTCTAAAAAAAAGCATTCAATTAATATTATATTACTTTTTGATTAATTTGTAGACTTGCATATTTTTCTATTAGTATTTTTTTAATGTTATCTTCAAAAAGAATGAAATTAATACTTTTAGATCAGCATATTCTATTTGGCTGTGAAGAAGGAATTTATACTTTGAATTTAAATGAACTGCATGATGCTACTGTTGACCAGGTAAAGAATTTTTAAATTTCTACTATTTTTTTTTAAATAACAAATTTTTTAATGTATGCAATTTTTTCTATTATAGTTAGTTAACACTGTTCATTATATAATAAACTAAATGATTACACATTTATCTTAATCTAAATTTTAAACATGTATTGATAATTAATTAACTATTAGTTTCATTTCATCATTTATACAATGTCAACATTCTCATCAAGTTAAATGATATAATAATCACTTTCTGTATTTTTTCTTCTTTTCCCCAGCTGTATCCAAGACGTACTATTTGGATGTTTGTGATTCAGAATGTATTAATGACTCTTTCAGGTAATTTTTTAAAAGAAAAAAAAATGTGAAATTTTATTTATTAATATCGATTTTCTTTGAAAGTTTTATAGATTATTATTAGTAGAGATCTGTATTATATTATATTATAAATCATGATATATAACAGTAAAATTACATCAAAATTAAAATTGATTTATATAGTATTTAGAACTGATAAATAGCTTATAGTCAAAAGTTAATTTTTTTTAAAAATTAAATTCAGTTCTCTAGTCTGAGTTTTTGATGTTCATTAAATAATGCTAAGTTATTATATACAAATGGGAATAAACATTTATGGAATGCTTAATGTTTGCAGTTTGAATTTTAGTTATAACTGAAAGTTTATTAATATATTTTTATAAAGTGTTTGTATCTTTTAGTTTTGAAATATTCAATTACTAGTAAATATTCAGGTACTTAAATTAAAAATTAATAACAAAATGTAAAAAGAAAAAAAAATGTTTTTTTCTCATTATGTAAAAACTTATGAAAAAAATTTTGATGCTGACTTGCTCTTCATTAACTGTCAAGTTTGACTTTGTTAATTATAGTGTTCATATTTGTGACCTTTAATGAATCTGCTTGAAATGAATTGTTTTTCTTTTTTATGAAAGGCTCTTTCTCTGTGATTTTTGATGAGCAGGTGTTTTTTTTACTCAAATTGCCACCTTGTATTCAAAACAAAATATAAAAAAGAAGTGCCTCTTTCTTTTCATTTTATGCTCATAAAATTTTACCGAATCTTGTATTTCTTTGAATAGTCAGTAAATAGTAGTAATTGTATAGAAATTGCTGAGTATGTTCCTAAAGATGATTATTTTTTAACAATCATCTTTTTAAAAAACAAAAATCAACATTAGATTAATTTTAATTAAACCTTTAAAAAAATGTTTCTTTCTCCCTCGTATTAATACAAGTCTAACATAATACTTATTTTTTGTGAGAAAAGCAGATATACATTTAAATCATATTTTTTAATACCTATTGAAATTAGATTTCATCAATCTGTGGTGGGTGTCAGCCAAGGAATTTCTGAATGAATTCCAAAAATTTAAAAATTCTTGTTATTTTTTACCGTAGACTTAAAAATATTTGGGTACTTATTTTGGGTAATCTTTTTAAACTGAATAAAACTCTTACTGAACAAGTAGACTTTTTTTTTGTAAACACTGATTTTAGCATTATATAGTTTATCTTCTATTTCAGTTTTACATATATAATGAGTTTTTTTCATCATTTAACTTGAAATAGTAAAACATTACAATTTTTTTTATTCACCTTATAAAGGCTCTGTTAAATTTTAATTTATTGTAATGCTTTAAATGTTTATGAAATAAATATGAAAATATCACTAATTATTTAAATATTAATATAATATATTTACGTAAATTATAACAGATTTTAAAAGTACTTTTTTTTTTTTTTTGGCAGGAAAGTTAGAAAAACAAAATACATGGGGTAAGAATTTTGAAAAAATCAAAATTATTTTTATTAAAGAGTTAATAGATTTTTTTTGTACAGACCCTTGATTTCCTTACCTCTGGTTTCAATTTTTATAACGTTGCTTATTATTAGTTGCCTATTTGAATGTATAATTTAACTTGACATGGTGCTGTGAGATGTATGCTCGCTGATGCTGCTTTATCTCACTTTATCAAAATTTTTATTTTTTAAATACAGCAGGCAAAACAATTTGGCAGAAGTGAAAATTAAGCGCTTATAAAGGAACTACTCTAAAACACGAAATTCTAGAAATCATTACCTATGACGGCTTAAAAATTCTTTTTAAAATACAAGAAACATTGCTAGTACTTCTTTCTAGCATGTATAATTTACTTTTATGTATATATTTGCTGTAAACATTTTGTTAGAAATTAATTTTAGTTATTTATAACTTGTGTGTTTTATTATCATTATTTAAATGCATATTATCGTTATGCTAATTATTAATGCCATAAAAGTTTGGAGAAATTTTTGAAAACTATGTCATATAAAATACATAGTTTATTCATAAAATTATTGGCCAAATTCATAAAATTCATGAAAACAGTTTACTTTTATAGAGTTTGAAGCTCTTGTTTTTATTTTATGACAAAATATTAAATGCCCATTAGTTTTAAAAACTATATTTACATTACATGATTAAAAAATTATTTCATGGTTTATGAATTTTGTTTTTAGGAAAATCACCACAGCTATTCCAGCATGATTTACTTCAAATTTATGCTAAACAATCAAATAAATTTTCTCTGCCAATGAATCGAATACCAGAGAAGTTTGTACCTAGGTGAGATTAAACTACTCTTTTTTTATTCATGTGCCCATTTTAAAATTTGACCAAAATTCAAATATTAGATTTTGATCCACCAAATTCTTTAAATTTTGAGAACTTCATCAACTAAATAGAATACTATAATTCTAGATATTCAGAATGGTTACATATTTAATGAGTAATTTCAATTTTTTTCCATCTTCCATGCACATTGGCATAAACGAGAAAAAATTATCATTTTAATTTTGAGATTGAATTATGTTGTTTATTGTAATTCCATTAATTAAGCATTTTATTTGTTGAAATAAATATATGCATATTTTAATAGACCTTTAAAGATACTGAAAATCTTTTTTTTTATTAGGGAAAAAAATAATTTTTTTTAAAGTAATTGTTTTTTAAAAATGACAATTTTTTTAAGCATAAGACATTTTTCATCATTTTCTTTTAAGAAAGTAATTTTTAAAATCTCATAATATTTTCTTTAAAATTTATACTACAGATGAAATTTTGCTTTCTTTTTATAAAGTAAAAAATTTCTTTATTAACACTATTTAGCAATCTAAATAAATATAATCTTTCCAGGAAGTTTTCTTCCACTTCTAAAGTGCCTGATACCAAAGGATGCAAGCGTTGTTGTGTTGGAAGAAATCCATACAATGGATACAAGTATCTTTGTGGAGCTATGAGGAATGGACTGTTCTTGATGCAATGGTATAATCCATTGAAGAAATTCATGCTTTTAAAAGTAGGCACTTAATTTAAATTTTCTATTTCTTACCATTTTAATTTTAATAATTGTAGGTCTCTTTTTTAATTGAATTTTATTCTTTTTAACAGCAAGTAGAGTGTTATGTTCCTGCTAAACTGGAGGTTTTTGAAATGTTAATAACTCCCGATTTGGAATATCCTATGATATGTGTAGGAGTTAAGAAAGGGTTAGTGTTACTATTTATAACTATTTTATACTACTACTTATAAATGTTTTATTTAGTGATTCACTTCTTGAATCATTTAAATTGTTTTTTCTTAGTTATATTAATAACTAACAAAACTGCAGCTCTTTTAAGTAAGAGCCTCTTTTAAAGTAAGTCTTAGGAAACGATGTATTCATAATAATTTAAAAGCATTAAAAATTTCTCATTAACCAGTATTCTCTCCCTCCCTTCTTTTATTATAAGAAACCCAGGCTCTTTATAGTTGTGGTATAATATTTTTTTGTAAATTAATGAATGTTTTTGTGGAAACCAATAAAGAAAGCTTAACTCTTAATTTTTCATCTGTTTTATTTAATGAAAAATATTTACCTTAAATTTAATTTCATATAATTTTAGTAGGAAAGTTTAAAATATAATATATTGCATGAACTTTTTTGTATATGAGAGCAGTTATCATCATCAATACCATTTGTTTTTTTCTACTATGTCTGAAATTAATTCAATATGATAATTTGTATTATTTATTTTAAAAATCAAAAGTAGTAGCATTAATATAGTAATAAATTTAGATAAGAGATTGCTTTCTTTAGAATATATTCCTATTAGCATATAAACATGATTTCATGTTTTAATTAATGTTGTTGTGTGAACATTAACTGATTTATATATAATTTTTAATATAGATTTTATCTTTTTGATTTATTATTTTAAGTTAAGTTAAAAATTAGTTTAAAATAGTTTTAACTATAAAATTAAAAATTGTTCAAGCTAAATTTTTATATTTAAATATATTTAACAAAAATTAACTAAGTAGCAAATGTTATTTATTTATTTTTAAATTAAGAAAAGATAATATCATTTATTAAATTTGAAGTTATCTTTATGGAACAGTATATGACATTAGTAGCATTTTTATAATAATCTATTAAACAATATTTTTTTCTAAATGTTTTAACTTTCCAATCATTGAAAAGAAAAACAACTTTTATTTAACTATACATAGTTTTAATTTAATTTAGGCTATTGAAAGTTTTATATATAAGGCTAAATGTATGTACATTTGAAATTCAAGTGTTCTGTGTGCACTGTTATTTATTAAAAATCACTACAAGAATATTACTATATTAAACAATTTAATGCTTTTACCTTGGCTTAGTATAAATAAAGGTTGTTTTTTTTTAATTTGGCAATATTAATCTGCATATTATACTATTAGTATATTGCCATTAAGGCAAAATTTGTTTATTTAATTAATTTTTTTTTTTTTTTTTTTTACTGAATTAGATTTTTACATCCATTTCTTAGTAAATGAAATTTTATTTCATAAATCCAGGTATGATAGAGGTCATTTAGATTTAGAAATGATAAATTTGAATTCTTCTGAAAATTGGTTGAATGATGACTGGGAAGGGACAGACACCATAGTTCCTCGTCATGAGACAATGAAGATTATTAATGTTACTCAGTTGGAGAAAGATGCAGTCTTAGTCTGTTATGATAGTAAGTTTCATAATTTACTATTTAAGTACAAAATTTTAAATGACATAAAATATTTTCATGTTGAAATACATCTGTTTACTTTTTCTATTAGATCTAGTCAGAGTGGTCAATCTTCAGGGTAAACTTAAATCAAGCCGAAGACAGCCTGCAGAATTAGTATTTGATTATAAAATTGAATCAATAGGTGTGAATTTTTTTATTTATTACTTAGTTTGCTAATTCATTTAACACAATTATTAAATTTAAATATTTTCAAAAAAATTTTATATTATTAGTTCTTTGTTTCTTAAATTTTATTAATTACACAGATCAACAAAAAAGTATTTTTATTAAAAACTTTTTTCATATTTAGATTTTCTGGAGTGCTCATTATGATTATTCAATTGTTTTTCTCCTGTCATCCACAGTTTTCTCATAATTCCATTAATTTTTTGCTTTCATAACTCTACAATTCTTTTTTCAACATTATGATAATAAAAGTTGAAAAGGTATTGTCTTTCCTCATAGTTATCCAAAGTTTTGCATTTTCTTAACGTTTTATCAGTAAAAGTTTGGGTTTGCCTTTGTTATGCAGACTTACCTGATCATATTTAGACCTTATGATCTTAGTACTATTCTTGTACTTCATGTATATCTAAGTTATCTGTAGCTAAAGCCCCTTTTATGCTTTTAAATTAAGCAAACAGTAAATATTATTGAATATGTTCCTTCAGTGAAAAAAACAAAAACAATAACAGTATACAAGAATAAATCACTATTTAGCATTAATGAATGTTTAGTTTCATATACATTCTTACCAAATAGGAAAAATTGCTTAACAAAATGTAATAGAAATTTCTAAACACAAAAAATTTAGATTTCTGCAAAACAAATATTTATTTTCAGAAATGTGTGTGGATAAAATCTACTTGTTAATGAGTTTTACTTAGTCTTAATATAATAAAATTAAGTTGGTTATGAATGCTGTACAGAAAGTTTTTGTTTGTATTCTTAAATTTCAAAGTTTTCATTTTTTTAACTTAAATAAAAAAAAAAATGACCTTTTAAATAAAATCAATCCAAAATTTTTTCATTTGTTAACAATGTTTAAACATTATGAACTAGGTATATGAGAAAGTAAAAGTATCATTAGATAAATATAGATTTTGAAAATCGATTAATCCAACGATGGAAATCAATATTCCTATGTTTGAAAATCGAATTGCCTTATTCAGAAATTGGAAGCTGCAGCTAACCAATGCCAATGTGTGCTTTATTAGTTGTATTCTGCCGAGATCATCTGAAACATGCAACATAAGAATTGAAATCGACAACATTTTTAATATCAAAACCTTTGATATGTGTATGACATTGATAGTTTAAATCAGAATTTGGTTAACTTAAGAATAATTTGTCAAATTAGCCACAATTATAAAGCCATCAGGACTGTGTTAACAGTCCTGAACCATGACTCATTTTATTTAGCACAAAGTAAATGAAAAGCCAAGAAGGTAAGAGAGTGACATAGAAAATGATTTTAAATATTTGCATCCTTGAATCTGAATATTTGAGCTAACAAGATTTGAAACCATTGGTAACAATGTTAAAAACTATAAGAATCTTTGATTTATGCAAGTTATTTGGAGTCTTGATATTTTCATTAATAATTTCTGATATATATATGTGTGTGTACAGAATAAAATATTCTTATTGTGAAAAAATGGTATGTCCTGTGATGATTTAGTACTCATTTTTGAGTTTGGCATGCAAAAAATAAAGGAGATCCCAAATTATGAAAAATGTTTTGTCATTGTTATCTTATGCTATTGAAATATTTAATTATTTACATTATCACAATGTCATTTTATTAGAACCACTAGTGTTATATTTAAGTGTTTAGAACCACTTATTGTGTGGAAACAATAAAACAATTAGTAATGTTTTATAATTATTTTTTATCAGTTTTAAAATCACTTAATATATGTTTAACAAAAGTAAAGGAAACTAAATTGTTTATTTTTATTGTAGTTTGTTTGACTGACAGTGTGTTGGCTTTTCATAAACATGGTATGCAAGGAAGGAACTTCAAAAACAATGAAATTGTTCAAGAAATCACTGATCATTCAAGAATATTTAGAATGCTGGGTTCTGACAGGTAATATATTTTTATTTAAGAATTGTTAACTTTTATTAATTATAATCACTTCCAGATATACACCTTGATTAAGGAAAATATATTACTTAATTTATATATGGATTTGTTTAATGCATTTTTAAGTACTCTTTGTATTTATTGTTGAAATTCTAAGTAATTAAATAAGAAGTTAAGTCTACTTATTAATCTTAATAAAAATTGGCTTTGTTAATTTTTAATGTATAAAATTACATTGATTATAATGTAGATGTTTGATGAGGATACTTGCAATGCATTTATTTTATTTAAATTAAATACTGATATTCACTTACGAAAGCCTGGACTGTAGTTTATTTGCATAAATAATATGATCAATTGGCATGTTAAAATTTGTACAAACATGTTTATAATTATATATATATATGTATATATATTATCACATTTAAATTGGTGTTGCTTGGTTTCAAAAAATGAAATTTATAAATTAAAGAAGTTAGTAAACATCATCAATAATTAACTGCCAGCAACTTTTTGTATGGAATTCAGAATTAAAAAAAAAAACCATATTATATATTATTTTAACTGTTAGTCAAAATGATCAAAAATAAAAACAATAGACGCAAGCAATAATAAAACCTAAAGCAGAAATCAATATGGTGTTGGATACAAAAAAAAGGTGTGATGTTATTTTCCATTTTTAATTCTTTAACAAAAAAATTTTAATGTCATCGAGTGGCAATATAAAATAAGTTTTTTATTAGATTAAAAAGTGTAGGTTTAAACCAGGACATTTTTATTGGTAAAAAAGCAATGCAAACTTTTCTTATTTATTAAACAAAATTTAGGTGGTTGTAATTCATCAATTAACATAGGTTTTTATTTATTTTATGTTAGCTATAAAAAAAGTCGCAACCATGAAAAGTCGCCAAACTAGATAATTTCTTAACCAATATTGATCTAACTTTTTTTCTTTTCTTTTCCTGTTAACCAAAACTTTTTGCTAGAAGTATCCTTGCCAATTTTGGTGAAATTTGGATGTAAATTGTGATTGTGGAAAGGTAGACATATACACTAACTTTGAGAAATATATGTATGTAAAACAGATTATATATATAATATTTGTAATCATAGCTATTTGTGTTTTTTAGGATTGTAGTTTTAGAAAGCAGGCCAACAAATGAACCCAAAAGTCCTTCAAATCTATACATTTTAGCTGGTCATGAAAATAGTTATTGATGCATGTAAATGACAATCATGTGTTCAGTATTTTAAGACTGTGTCAAATTCATTAAATGCTGTTCTAAGCATTATAAATCTTGATGTAATGTAAACTATATGAGTTTAAATACATTGCACATCATACAGTCATGTACACACTGTAGAAAATACTATGTAGAAATGAATGTACAGTATTTTTATTGTGGAATAGGAAAGAATGTGTATAGTGTGAATCTTGTAAATTATTTTTATGATCCTTGTGTACATGTGTTCCTGTAATTTTATTTATAAATTTTATTGTTGATTGTTAGAGAGATGTTCTTATAAAAAGAGTGTTTGATGATTGAATGTTTTTGATTTTGTTTGATTGCATATTTTATGTTCTTCCCTTTTTTTTATACTTTACCTCTTATTTTAAAAACATGAGTGAAGCATTATTTTTATTTGAGTTACAGTTTATCAATCCGTACTTTATATGGCCAAAAGTAGATGATTCAGTACTCCTTGTTATATTGTGCATGTTAAAAGACAGAAAAGGTGCAATATAGCCAACAATTCCATCAAAGCTCTAATGGAATTTATTTATTATTTTGTTATTATTATTATTATTTTTTTTTTTACAGTAATAATTTGGAATTTGTAAGTAAGGGAAATAATTTTAATTCACGAAATTACAAACAAAGAATTGCTCTTACCAACTAAATGTTAAATTGTAAAATTTTAAACATTAAAAACAAATTTTTTTTTTTAAGTGCTTGAAATATTTAAATGCACGAGGGAATGAGGTAGTTATTTTATAAAGAAAGACTTTTTTTTTTATATATTAGAGGGCAGTTATTTCATTACATCAATATTATTCTTTTTCTTTTCATTAAAAGGTAAAACTGAGTGTAAGATTTACATAAAATAGACTTAAAAAAATAAAGCCTGCTTTAGAGACAATAATAAATATAAAAGAAATATTAAAAAATAGACAATTATAAAATATTACAAATAAACAATGTTGTGCCATAGGCAATTTAATTTTATATCTTTTACATCATTAAAATTTTTATTTCATATTTTTTAAATATAAAATAGCAGGAAATTTGCAATAAATTGCAGAAAATATTCATAGAGCTGTTAATTATTTATTTTACAATTTATTATATGTAGATTACTACATGTTATGAAATATTGTTTTACCTTTCATTGTCAGTATTTTTTATAAAACTTAACAATATCAGAAGTTGTTTCATACCTTTTGTTGTTATACCAAATTATAATTTACATAAAATACTTGTAATTTTCATTATCATCAAGTTATTTGTATTTTTATTATCAATGTAAAATGGAAAGTTTCGATGATTTCGCATTATTTAAATTTTCTGCTTAATTTTTTTCCTTTTTTTATTTATTCTAGTGGATTAAAGTTGTAGTATAGATTTTATGTAAAAAAAGAAATAAAAGATTTTTTAATAAGATTAAAATAACTTACGATTGTAGAGTTAAATACTGGTAGCAAATTCTACTTTTCTTAAAGGGAATATTACGTTAGATTTGTCATTCAAAAATTATAAATTTATTTGTATCTATGTTAATTATATATAAGGAATATTGTATAAGGAAATTGTCATTTTTGATGCATGTGTTGTAAACAAAGATTTTAAAATAACAATAATTTAATTGTAGAAAATATTTTAATGTATCTATTTAATTAAAAAAAAAAATCTATTCCATTTATATACAAATGATTTTTTTTTTCCAGTTTAAGTTTTTTCAGACTTAAGTATTTTAAAACATTAAGTAACTTAAAAATTTATTCAGTTTAATAATATGTTACTCAAATTAAGACTACTCCAAAGTAAAACATAAAAGTTTTTACTGAAGTAATGAAAAACCATTTCACTAAAATAAGACTTTGTGCCTCAACCCAAGAGTAATATGTATGTCATGATCATACAGTATGTACATATTCTTAGCAACAACTTAATTTTCAACAATTTTTTCATTTAAAATCATTTCAATGTAATTGAATTTTTCAATTTTAAAAGAGATATTATTATAATTATTATAATATTGTTTTTGTAAAGTTATATTGCTGTTGGAATTTGTTTAATGTGATGAAATTTTTGTATGAAAATTATTTAGTGTGAGAAATTTAAACTTATTAAAATCTTAGAAATAGGCTTTTAAAGTATTTATATTTTTATTTATTTATTTATTATTATTATTTCATTTTAAGTTAAAATTAGTGTATTTCAAAGTAAGATTTTTCATTGTTCACACATATAGTATGAAAAATGTAAATTATTTGTTTTAAAAATATATTTCATGTAAGTAATGTCTTTCAAAAATATTTTGATTGTTACAAATTAATTTTTTTATGAAATTTTTTATATTTTTTATGCTTCCATATTTTTAAATCAGAAAAAGGGTAGTTATAAATAATTTATTATGTTGACATTATTTAAAGATATATACATTATTATAAAATCAATCAGTAACTTTTGAATTATTTTGAGATAGTATGTTAGATTATTATTATTTTTTTTAGTTGACTTCCATAATGCTTTTGTTGTTTCTTTTCTGCATATTCAGTGCCTAAAAAAAAGATAAACCATCTGGTTTGTATGTCTTTCCTGGCAAGACATAAATTAGTGAGTTGATAGAATAATTGTATGTATATATATCCTACCTGTGTAATAGAAAGTTTCAATGTTTTTTATATGCTATTTTTTTAATATGTCATACTAGGTCTTCCTCCGAGCCATCATTATAGAAAAGTAAAGAATAAATCTTATAAGGTTTTTCAGATCTCTGATTGCTATGCAATAACTTTTTTCCCTTAATTATTAGAATCATTTACATTGCAATTGTATGTTTATGGGGTTGGCTAAAATTCAATCACCAAGAGTTTGAAAGCTACTGATGTATTAAAACCAGATTTTTACTATTGAAAAATTCGTGAGAAAATGTTTATAAAAAGAAAAGTGTTCAAACATTAAGAAAAAAAATAAATAGCAAATTTATTTTTTTATTTTGGTTCTATGTATTTTTTTGAATATATTGGTTAAACATTTCTTCTTGTTTATAAATTTACGTATATTTAAAATATAGTTATTAATTAATCATATCCAAGATACTTGGATTTTGATTAATTTTGTATTTATGAAAAACACAAGTTTCTTTAAAATATATTTATTTAACTAAAAGAAATGTGAAAGCATTCTTAAAGATATTATTAATTTATATATTGTTTCATTTCACCACCAATCTTCTAAAGAGGACTCTACAATTTGTGTGTGTTTTAAATTTTATTGAAAATCGATCTGAAATAAAAATAAGTTAGCCACCCCATTAGTGTATGATAAAAAATTACATTTTATACAATATTTTAAATAAATTATGATAAGCTAATATTTTGGATTATATATATCTAAATTAGAATGTTATATATATTTAAATCGCTCTGGTCTTTATTTCATTTTGAGTTTCCTTTAGTAAAGAACACATTTTTTCAATCTATATAATTTTAAAATTTTCTAAAATGATTTTAAAAGATTGCCATATTTATGTGAATGATAACAGAGCAAAACTATGTAAAGCATAGCTATCCTACCATTATTTTTTTACAAAATGAATTCTAGTATTTCTAATAAGAAAGTGCATTTAAAATCTGCTTTTAGAGTATAAAAAAGCAATAAACTTTTTCATATACAATGTTTAATGTTCCATTTGTGAATAAACATGCTGCTAATGATAAATAAAAATTATATTTTTTAAATCAAAATTGGCCAAAAATATTATAAAAAGGGAAAATTTACTATTCTGGCATTTCATGTGTTTGATGCAATTAATGTTTTGTAATATTTTTTCCCATGCATAAAATGATGTAATGAAAATAATTTTAAATTTTTTTTTAAAATTTTCATGCAAAATGTATTTATTTGTAAACCTTAATTTAGTATTATAGTACAACATTTAGGTTGTACATTATCATTAAATAAAATTTTCTAAGTAATTATTTACAAAATGCTTTTGTTTTTGTGCCAACCTTTTTATTGCAATTTTATAAAAAAAAAAATTTCCCTATGGTAAACTTCCATAGAAAGTGTTCCATCTGTATTATGAATATCCACAAATGAATATTTTAAGGAAATAAAAGACTATTTATCATTTGTGATGTTGTTGTTTTTTTATTTTATTTTTATTTTCATGTAATTCTTAAAGTAAATATTCATATTAGTTTATACATAACATTTAAATTATTTGTTACATTTGACTAATAATGTTCAGCATGTAAATGAACATTCCTGGAAACTATTTCAATTGTCCTTCCATTTATTCTTGGGGAAAGGTGAAGGAATTTTACGTTTAAAACTGATCTTTTTAAACATTTAGGTTTGTCTTAAGATTTTAATTTTTTTAATAGTAAAAAATAAGTTATGAAAATGAAGAAAAAGATATTTTAATTATTACATAGAATATTTATTTAAGATTTTTAGAATTTTTTGTTTCAAATAATTTCAGCATTCTAAGTTTACATGAAAGTCTTTTTCAGAAATGCTATTTGTTCTACTAAGATGGTTATCCAAAAATCAATATTTTTCTGTTTAAATTAATTACTTGAATAAACATCTAGACCTAAGATCGAGACTTATGCATGTCAAAGGCACAAATAATTTTAATAAACAATTTGGAATCCTTAGATATAAATTGAATTATTATGTTGTCAAAAAAAGTTATTTTAACTAAAATATCCTTAAGAGATAAAATATTGAGTTTTTTTTAAAATTCTAATAAAATCTTTTGAGGACATTATTTTGTGGTCATTATTTAAGATAACTAAAATAAATATTTTATCTCTTATTGTGATGTTGATTTATTTAATTAAGCTGCTAGTTACTTTAATGCCTATCATTTTTTTTTAACAGAACAATTCTACAAAAATCATTAAAGATAATTTTATTATGTTTTATTTTTGGAATTCTTTCTTTAATAGTTTTAATTTGTAACTGAATTATTCAACCATGAACCGTGTGTACATGCATGAAATGCGCGAACCTCGTGTTCACATATATGTCATGAACATAATATGACCATGAATATAATATGGCAGAGAATATCTATGATGGAAAACTCTCATTAGTCATCCTAATTGTTGATGCATGACGCTTACACACATGGTATAACTGTCTTCGAATTTCCTCCTTTTTGAAAGCAAGGGATACCACCAGCGAATTTGAACCTTATTGTAATGTTGCCGAATATCGTGTGGAAAATGATATTAAAGAGGAAAATAATCTGAAAAATATACTTTTAACTTCAGAATTTTTCATGTGATTTTTTTTTTTTTTTTCCATCCGAAACTAGCATCATTCGAAAAGCAATGAATTATTCCCCCAAAACCAACTGGAAAATATATTATCAAATATAATTTGTCCCTGACACAAAATAACTAATATAATTTATCAGGGAAACTATATGTTTCAGGAGATTACTGTATGCTTCGTAAAAAAAAAAACAGAGTAATTCATATAATTTACTACGGTTATAACCGTCATTAGCACAATATTCAGACCAGGACTCATTTGTTTGGAAGCCAAAGCTTCTGTGGATCATGCAATTTGTCTAGATACACTGTGGAGATTTTTGTTCCACAAATGCTTGTATACTTGGGAATCTTCCAGACACTGAACGAACACCATCGGTGCATATTCCACAGCAATTTTTGTACTCAATGTTTGCCTCGTTTATAACATCATTTAAGATAACAAATAGTGCGAGTGCAATGCTGAAGTGTTTTTTTTTTCTATTGGTTTGTAGAAAAGTAGTTCTTTCATTGCTAATATAACATCACAAAATTAAACATAGGTAATAAAATGTTGTTTGTTGTTTTTTCTTATCACACTTGGCTGGCCAAGCCCACGAGCCCATACGTACTCATGATTGAAGGGGAAGGAAGCAGCTTCTGTTGTGACGGAGCACCCGTAACCCGTAGGTAGAAGTCTGACTTTGGCTCCGTGACGCTCTTACAGTCATAGGAGACCGGGACCTACGGCTTAAAGTGGGTTCCGAACCACTACAAACATCCATGGCACCCTCCGGGATAAAATGTGATTGCTATCTATTGTCTCATCCAGCTGAATTGAAAATAATTTTTTACGCAACTTTCCGAAAAACTGATAACTGTACATTTTCAACTTTCCAATTTGATGGGCAACAGTATCATTTGATAAAGGTAGGGACTGCAATTGTTTGGCAAAATTATCTCCAAACATAGTTTATACAATCTCAATTACAGCCGGCAAAACAAGCTCATAACCAATAGTGTGAGGCCTTTTACATCTGGTACTTTTATATGTATCTTTACAGGGCCTGATGGCCGAGTGGCTAGCGCTTTGGCGCTCGGTATCCAGTCCCGGCGGTGCCATGGACGTTTGTAGTGGTTCGGAATCCATTTTAAACTGTAGGTCCCGGTCTAATATGATCGTAGAGTGTTCTGAGGGTAGTGTTACTCGCGTCTGTAACAAGCTACATGTGCCCCCTGGGTAGTGCTAAATGAGTAACAGCGGAGCAACCCTTGCTTAAGCATAAAAGATTAGCTATCTCTGTATTGCCAGCTGCATTAGAACAATATATGTATCTTTGTAAGGGGCAAGTAAAAAGTTTTCATTCACAGGCAGTTTTTAAAAAAAATGATTTTTGCTTTTCACATATTTTAATTTTAATTCGAAGAATTATTGGAGTTTGTTAACGTACTCGCTATGAAAAAAAAAAAAAAAAAAAAAATGCTATTCGTTTATTAGGTTTCATGTTGTCTACTACAACATCTTTTGAGCAAATGACCCACAAGGGCCTTTCTTCATTTACTTCAGTACTGGCAAATCCAAAATTTAAGTATACTTCAAAATATTTTCTTGATTTTATTTTCTGAACCATGCTCGTCTGAACACTTGTTGATGTTTAATTTTGGTCTAATGCTCGCTTACACCCATTTAAAAATTTATCCATAATTCGATATAAATCTAAATTAAATCTACTGCCGTGAATATTTAATACCATGAATTGTAATTAACATGCAAATTGCAACACACATATTCACGATAGGATTAATAGCGATAGAAGGATCAACTGGATTGAGACCGGCTGGAATTGAAAGAGGGGCGGCATTTATACACGTTTGCGTCGCGCTCATGCAGGCGTTCCAAATTGTTCGAGAAAAAGCAGAATTTCTCGCGGAGCCACGAAAAAGTCCGATGTGGTGCATGTAAGACAGATTGGTTTGGTTTGTCGCTCTACGGTCATCTTGTGCACACGAGGGCTAAGCAGACCGGGACCTACAGTTTAAAGTGGATTCCGAACCACTCACAAACATCCATGCCACCTCCAGGATTCGAACCTGAAGCCTGGGATACCAAATGCCAGAGCGCTAGCCAGTTGGCCACCAGACCGCCACGAAAGACAGAGGGCAATAGAGAGCATCGATTCTGGTTTTATCAATGCAGTGGATAGGTTTTGCCAAATAATAAAATCAATAAATTTACTTATTCTTGGTAAATTCTAAGGCTTGTTTCTAAGATCGTAGCGTGGTCGCTTTAGTGACAAATTATTCAAAATACATTATTATTATATGTATTGCTATTGTATGAGAGGGAAGAAGGGACGATGAAAATTATGATTAAAATTTGGATCGCAAAAACTGAAAAGTAGAGAAACACTGAACTAGGTATTAAAATAAAAGTTAAATACTAAACAATAGTTTTTAAAAGCATAAAAATTTGAATGAAAAAACAAAAAAATTGTTTAATAAAAGGCAAAAATAATTATAGGACAAAATTAAAAAAAAAGTGGAAATGCCCAAAAGGTATGAAGAGTCTTCTGCATAAAAGAAATGACGACTGAGAATTAGTGCAGTGTCGTGGATTGGTCTCGCGACCCAAGGTTTGCTAAAACGGAAGGCTAACCACTGTACTAGTTCGTCTAAAGCGATGTCCAGACTAGAGTACGAGAGAGGCGAATCGATCTCTCTCCGAATATCTCCGTCTGACCGAGAGCAACAAGTCACACTATCTGTGGCTGTGACGGAAACCAGCTCCCTGGAGAGGCCTGTGCTCCACACGCAAGTGCACCACACACATAGATCCAACACATGGAAGTAAAACACTAGCCAGCTACGCCCCGACTTCAGAAACGTGCTGAACAAAAGAGCAGAGACGCTCGACACTGTCCATGATACGTCCTTGTTATCGCTTTGTGAAGAGGCACCCCCTGATCAAGTCTGGAGGACCTTAATGTACTCGTTCGAAAGACGACATAGATGATACAGATTCGCTATGTGTAACTTAAACGTAGTGAGTGTTCTCCATGGTGGGAGGCTGTAAGTGATAGCTGGTTGAAAATAGCATCCGCGAAAATCCCTTTGATGTGCGGATAAAACCGACTCTAGTTAAAGAGGGGCCGGGGTAGATGTCTCACATTGAGGGTTCTGTTCACACTGGGTCAAACTAGTTTATAATTGGTTCGCTTGGCTGACACGCTAGTTCTCGTACTCTCGTCTGGACACTGCTAAAGGAGAGCGCAGTTTATTAGGCACGGCAGGAAGACTCTTATAGTTAAGGAGGAAGGAATCAACATAGGCAAATTTTGAATATTAGAGTTATTAATGTGGGAAAGATAAGTATAAATTTTTTTTGCCAAGTTTAAGAATAAAATTTTTGATGCTAAGGAAGTAAATATAATGCCTGATGTCGCCATTTTTGAAAAACCAAAGTGAAACACTAATCATGCTTAAAATTTTATTTTATAGGATTTAGATACAATTTATATGACACTCGACAGCAGAACCCGAGCCAAAAATTATCTACATTAGTTTATAATGGGATAAAAATTTTATTAATAATAAAAAATTCTTAAAATAATTAAAATTTCTTACAATTTTTTCTAGGATTTGGATACAATTTATATGACACTTAGTAGAAAAACCCAAGCCGGAAAAATTATCTACATTAGTTTATAATGGGATACATATAGTAAAAGAAAGTAGTTATCTAATAGAATGAAAATAGTTATCTAAATTTATTTTCTAAAGAGAAGGATTTTTTATTAATGAATGGATAGAACATCCGAAACCTAATGTTATATTTTCGTTTCATGTTATTAATACAAAAAATATAGGCTAAGCTTTTATTTAATATAACGCCAAGATACTTTACTTCCATAGACCAGTTAATAGATTGGATAAAAAATAGTACTGTTTGGAGGTTGAATATATTTTCTGGTGAACAGGAGTGCTTCTGTATTATCTACGTTAATTTTAATTTTCTGCCTGGCAAGCCAAGCTTCTAGTGCATGAATATGATTGTAACATCAAGCTTAAGAATTAACATCATAAGATTGAACTGTAATAGCAGTGTTGCCAGTAAACGTCAGGAATTTCATTGATGAATATCTTAAAAAGAATAGATCCTACTAAGGAGCCATTAGATAGTCCTGGACTAATGTGCCTAATTAGTAACTAAGTGGTTGTTTACTCAAACCATATAACTCCTTTTAGTTATATACTAATGAATAACATGAATTAAATAACTAAGAAATTTATATACATGAAATTTGTGGATTAAACCGTCTATCCAGACCCTATCAAAGATTTAAGCAATTTACTACTTAAAATTGTTTTACTAAAATACATAAATAAAAATACTAATAATCAAGTAATTAATATCCTTAAGAATATTTTTTAATTAAATTTTTTAAGAAACTAGTTTCCTAGAATATTTTTATTCGTTTATATGCAATATAGTAAATACAAAACATTTATTTTCTTTGCAACTAAAGATTGCTTGTGTTCTTAATTACATTTCCTTATAAAGAAAGACGAACAATAACTGGCCCGTTGATCGATTATTCCTGCATTATCCAATGGTACCGGCATCGAAAAAAGGATAAATAATAAACAACTGAAATCCATACGTTAAGAATTGATTGAGGATTTATTCGCTATTAACATTTATTGCCCCGTACCTTCTAAAAACACACACACATTGACGCAGCGTTTCCATGGCGATAGGCAAAACATACCGAGATAGGATTAGTGTGATGTTATTGCTTGCTTTGCTCAAAGAATCGTTTGCACCGATAAACAAAAGTTCTATTCGAATCGTGAGTGAAAATTAAAGTTTATGGTGTTTGGTTGGCAATAGTTTGGTTGTTTGGGATAAATGTGTACTTTATTTAATGGAGAATCACTGTGCTCGCTGCATTTAAGTGAAAGAAGATTATTTCTAGATTAAACTTATGCAACGAAAACAGTTTTCAAAAATCAGAACAAGTAAGCTCGTTTATAACTCTGAAAAATTATAAAATAATTTCTAATATATAAAAATTATTTATTAGAATAATATATTAAATTTCTAGTATATAAAAATTATTTATTTATGTATTATTAGAATATTCTTTCTAATGTATATAGATATTTATAAAAATCTTTCTTTTGAATTAATTTGATAATTTCTTTTTCTGAAACTAATATTTACTTTTAAATTATTTGAAGTACCATACTATTTGTGAAATAAGTTTTAGTAGATAAAGCTACAGTTAAAATGCAAAATATTTGTTTTATTGTTAAAATTCTATATTATGTATATTTATTTGTATTTTAAAATTTTGTTTCCTGAAACATGACTCATTTATCTTATCAGATGAGTTTTCAAATTCAAATTGTTAAATTAATTGTTTAGAAAAACGGTACCTCTTTTCTGTCATTATAGCTTAAGAGTTTGTGAAAAACTACATTATAAATAAATATCGTTATAAAATAAAATATAATTATATAATATTAGCCCTTGGCCCTTATTCCAAAATAGATAAAAGGGTTATGCGGGTAAATCAAACAGTCAATCATTGAAACAATTAGTTCATCATTGTTGAATACAGATGTCGAGTGCCTGAACGCGAAGCGTTCATCTACTCAATGGTATGTGAAGGCAGTAGGAAAGAAAAGTCATGATAAATAGATAATAGTAATCGTTTGAATTGAGAGAAAAAAAAAGAAGAAAGTAAAGAAAATGTAAATCATCGGTGATGGAAACGTAACAAGAAATTTATGATCAGTAAATATGCGTTGAAGTAAAATATCTAAAAAGCGATAAGTGAGCAGGAAATTATGGTGGTTTGAGGCTTGGAACAATTAGTTAATCACTACCTTTTTTTATTAGTTACTTTTCATTTCTGAAACAAATCTGTAGAAAAATTCAGAGACCATTAAAAAAAAAACATCACTCACATTCTTTCCTAATGACGGATAATTTAAGGAGCATTGTACAATGGCGTAAATAATCAGTAATATATATTTATAATTATTATTGATATTTTAAGTACGTACAATACGTACAGTATATTCTAAGTATGTAAGTTTGCCTAACTCGTTGCCTTTCGAGTGAGACAGGCAAAAGAATATATATATATATATATGTGTGTGTGTGTGACAGAAATGGAGTTCCTTTAAGAGATTTATTATGATTACGCCCAAATTAACAGATAAAAGCAAAGAAAAAAAAAAGCATCAGGACAGGAATTTCCGTCTACAGCTTGAGTTCCGAATTCATGCAAGAGATGAAATACTGAAAAAGCTTTTGAAATCATCTGCTAATAATGCATCGTATATTACATAACTGAATTACATATATTGAAACGAAATGTGATCTTTCTTTGATAGAACAAGTCTTTTCATGTATAAGATTTGTAGAAAGTCATGACAACAAATCCTTATTAGTTGAACATTTTTTGTACAGTTTGTGCCAATAATTTCAACACGTGGAGGAGAACTGATAAGCATAACTTGAATCATTAGGTTTGGATTTAAGACATATAGGCCAAGGCCGGATTTAGATGAAAAGAGGCCCTAGGCTATTCCACTTATGAGGCCCTTTCACCTCCAATTTTTAAGTTTGTAAATTACTTATTATGTTTGTTTATTATTCATATGTGTAGAATTTCTCCTTATTTTTTTATTCAGTGTTTTAGTGTTTACTGTTTTTAAAATAGTGTAATTCTAATTTTGCTAACAATTTGAATGTAGGCTCCTCTTGATCTTGAGGCCCTTTGCCGAAGCCTAGTTAGCCTATAGGAAAATCTGGTCCTGGTGCAGCTGCCATGTTTGGAGAATTAAGCAAATTAGAAAAATATCCATCAGCACTACATGTACATTACTCTTCTCATTCACCATTGTCTTCTTTATAATATTCAATTGTCTTCTTTATATTGTCATATTCTCGTTGTTATTAATATGCCTTTGATTTCAACGATTCTTTAACCTGTAGTTAGAAGTCCTGAATGCTTAATAATTTACTTCATTTTCATAAATTAAAGATTTTATGACTAAATACTTAGAATTTACAAACAAATATTTTAGGACACTTCATTGTCTTCTACTATACTATAGACAATGGCAACTTCGCAATTTTATTCCATCGGAATCTATTTTATTCAATTCCTTCTATTAGTTCTATTAGCTCACACTCTCCCTATATATATCTTGTTCAAATTTTCAATCGTTAATAAAATAGTTTTTATTCATCCACTCAAGTTCAAATACATGTTTTTTGAACTTGTAATGGATGGCACTTGATGTTAATACAATTTTTTCAAATATTAATTCATTAATTAAATTTAATTAATTAATTTGAGTTTTTTTTAGATTTAAGTTGCATATATCTACCAATAGATGGCGCCAGATAAACTTAAAAAGTGAATGAAAATTATTTATAAAGGACCTTCTGCACTATAGTGGAAAAAAAGTAGGAATTAACTTAATTTTGTTTTTTTTTTATATTACTTGTTTTTATCAACACTTGCAATTTCTAGACTAAAATTTTTTATTTTTTTAATCTCATCTAACTATCTGTTTGATGATCTGTCTGATCTTGCATCATAATTTTGAAGAATGTAGTTGATTTCACTGGGCTTAGCTTGTTTCTACAGTTGTGACCCATTTATTGAAATTGAAATTCTTTTATTAATTGGATAATATTCGAACTTTAATGTATTTCATAAATTTCTTGGTTATAACACAATCACCGTACATACTGATCTAATATAAGTCTATATAGTTTATTTAACATTTTCTTTTCAAAACGTTTGTTGTTAATTTTAAATTTGACTGCCAAAATTAATTATTTTAAGAAATTTCACTTGGTATTTTATAAACATTTCGTTTTATGTTTTGCAAACATAAAAAAAACCCAGTTTATTATGAATATCATTATCAAAGTTAAAATATTTATCACTAAATTCATTTGATAAAAAATTGTTGCATGAAACTCCTGTCCTCTTTTCAAAAAATTCTCTCCCTAGGCTTGTGACATAAGCCTTCAAAAATGATAAAAACGTCCTTCCTCTAATCATTTCGTTTAAACATTAAGTAAGGTCACTTTTGGTAGACCTTCTTTAATTATTAATTCAGGATTAAAAATATATCTCTGAATTATGTGATGCATGTCCTTTCAACATGGAATCATTCCAAAAATCTATTGTTGGTGATTATTTTTTTCATTTGGAACTTTTCTTTTTTTACCTATTTTCCTTTTTTTTTCATTTATTTTATTAAACAAATGACAATGAAATATTCCAAGAAATAAAACTAATAATAACCGAACATAATATTACTAAAGTTGTATAATTTTCAAAGTTGCATTCTTGATAAATTTCATGTTGTATGAAGTTTTAACATATCACGCATTGCATAATTAACGAGAGAAAAGTAGAGAAACACTTTTTTTTAAAGCTTGAGAGTAATAATACTAAATAATATACTGACTGACTATAATACTGAGTAATATACTACTTATGGATTAATTGTGATTTTTTTTTTTTTTTTTTTTTTTTTTTTTTTGTAATAAAAATAATAGTGTGTGAAAACTTGAGTGATTATTTATATTTCTAAACTGCTTTGATATGTGTAATTTGGTGTTTAACATTACATTTAAAAAATGATGTTTAAAAAAAATTAACACTCAGAAATAAAAAAGAAGTTAAGTTAAAAAAAAAAATCTAATGCAATAATCTGTTCAACTGATCAAATTGAACATAGGAAAATTATTCTTTTGAATTTAAATAAAGAAATTTTAAGTGCTTTCAATGCCTTGCAACAGAATTAACGAACCAATAAGTAGATTGCGATTTACCAGGCTCTAATAATCATTGCCCCAGGAAAAATTCCAATTTTGTAACTCCTGTTCAAAACAATGTATTCTCCAGTCTTTAAAAATTTTTTAAAAACTAGGCTAGAAATCAAAATAAAAATTTTCCGTGATTTTTTGTTCCTTGAGAATTTAAAAAAACATTTTTTGACTTGCATTTAACTAGTTTCTACTTTCTTAAAAAAGTTTTTTCCCCTTCTAATGCAGCTGGCAAACACTCAGACAGCTGTCTTGGATGCCTTAAGGCAAGCGCTGCACAGACTTTACTCACTTTGCATTACCCAGGGGACGCGTGTAACTTGAAGATACGGACGAGGAGTAACAATGCCCCCGCAACGCTTTACGATCCTATTAGACCGGGACCTACGGTTTAAAGTGGATTCCGAACCACTACAAACATGCATGGCACCGCCGGGACTCGAATTAGAAACCTGTGGTACCGAGCGCCAGCCAATCGGCCATTCAGGCCTTTCTTTAAAAAAAGCATTGCATTGAATTACAAATCCAAAAATTTGAAAATTATGTTAAGAAATTAAACAGTTTTTTACACATAAAAATATGGACATTGTTTTTAAGAGCTGGGTTGTTTAGCGGATGATTTTCAACGTTTCTTATTGGTTAATTTTTTACAAATTTCTTTCACGGTTATTGGTTTATTAAAAAAAAATTTCATAAATTTTCTTTATGCATAATATTTATTTAAAAATTTTCAACGAGTTAATAATTATATAATTACTTAATTAAATATGGTAACATTATTCTAAAATATCATCTGGTGAAGGCAAATACAATTTTGTTACTAAATGAAAAATGAGATTTTTCAAGAAAAGAAAATCGTTTGAAATTCCATAGTTTCTTTTATTTTTTTTAAGGCTGCTGTTGAATGAATTATGTATTACATTAAATAATAAATTTTATGGATAACCTGCGTATTGGTCCAGCCATTTTTATATGTGTTGTCCTTCTCAAAATCGGGTATCTTTGTGCAGGGCTATTTTTAACATGCCGACTCATAGAAATACAAGCGGCCTGATGACTGATTGGGTAACGTTGTGGCCCTTGGTATCACAGGCGTTTAGATTCGATTCCTGTCTGTGGCATGCATGCTTGTTATTGGTTCGGAATGCTTGTTATTGGTTCGGAATGAGTTCCTACTTTCAAACAGTCTTGGCAATTTTTTGCCTGATTGTATCTGGTCTATTTTTCTTTTTTTTTTTTTTTCCCTGATATTATATTAGAAATGTTCTGTGCATCTTTTGTTTTATTTGCTTATTATCAAACAGAGGTTTAAAATAAACAGTGCTTTATATCGTGACACCAAACAAAACTCCAATTTTTCGATTACAATATGATCTTGCCTGCAGGCAATCAATCATAATTCCTATACTATTTCATTCTGCAACTAACATTACAACTTCTTGGGTTATTTTTTCTTAATAGAATCACTTTTCTAATTAATTTTGAGCTTTGCGTCTTTAAAAAAAACCCAAATTACTCATACTTTTACAAATGGTCATATGCTACTTTATTTTCTATTTTATTCTTTCCATGTAATGATACTTTAAATTTATAAGTAATCTCTTTCCTCTTTTATTCCAAATCATAAGGAAAAAACGATAGGACTTCAAAAAAAATTGACTGATTTCGTATAATAGAGCCATTTCAGCCATATTTATGTGGTTTCTTTCATATGAAAAATAAACACACAAGTGAAACATTCTTGAATTTCCTATTTGAATTTGTTTTTCTACTGATTTTAAAAGTTATTTTTCAGTAAACCATTTGTCTCCGATTTTTAAAAATCGTAAAAAGGACGGATACCATTATACTATTAACTCCACTTTTATTAAAATATTATAAAGTTTATCCATGTTAATGTTTTAATTCTAGGAAATACTACATGTTTTGATTTCAATGGCTGAAAGTCATCTGTCCAGTTTTCTGTTACAGTTCTCCTCATGATCGCTCAAAGCAGATGATGGAGCGCTATGAAAAGGTTTCCAAAATCGGCGAGGGTTCCTATGGCGTAGTTTTCAAGTGCCGCAGCAGGGAGAACGGGCAGTTAGTGGCCATCAAAAAATACGTCGAAACAGAAGATGACCCCCTCATAAAGAAGATCGCTCTCAGGGAAATTCGTATGCTGAAGGTGAGCAAGAGAATTATTATACATTATAATAAGTAAAATGCTTTTGTCATTGTCATTGTCATTGCCAAATACAAAATTAATTAAAAGGCTGTTAAATAAAGTTCCCAAATAACATACTTTAAGGCGCTGGTCCTCAAACTTTTTGAAGTCGGGCGTATTTTAAAACCTACAAATAATTGTAGGCGCACTACATACAAATTTCCTATAAATAAGCACTCACTATTAACGCCTCACTGTTTTATATCCAGATGGTCAATTTCATATATTACTACTTACAAATAGTGGAGTCTCGGAGGCTACAATAGAATTTTTTTTAACAGTGAAAGTAACATAGACACTAACGCTCATAGTAGTCAACCATGAAAGTCACCTCTCCTAGATTCTTAGAAACAATCTTTCTGGTTGCCTTTTTTTTTATCCACATAAAAAAAAGGCAACCAGAAAGGTTTATCGTGTGTGATGAAAACTACCTTTGAAGGGGGGAATTGACAAGAAAAAGGATAACTATATTTATTTTTATATCTGGGCACATATTTCTCTGGAATACCACAAGATGCACTCGAAAATTTTCTAGATCGTCCCTTTCAGAACCACTGCTTAAGGAAAGGTTTTGGTTGACAAAAGAAGGACAACGTAAATATTATTTTCAAATTTAGTTAAAGAATGGTCAAAATAAGAAATTAATCCACGAATTTTTATCAAAAATAAGTGATTGATAATAATAGGACTCGATGGTCATTGTGCCAACGTGAGTAAGCGTATCGTATAGACTCAGAATATATGAACAATCACCTCTGAGTAACTTGTGCTCCGGCCAAAGTGGGTTATCCCATATACACTTTCCGTAGGTGTGCATTCAAACATTAATTGCTAATTCGATTCGACGGGCCAATGGCACTCCTGTAGCCTCAAAGAGTATTGCATGGACAGTATGACTGCCTGACAGTCATCACCATATCATATAAATACGGGGTCGATACATTTGAGAGTCCTCACGAAGGCAATTGCTTTCCATTGATTCCTCCTCCTCCAATCAGTGCTTATCATTTGATTATTTGTGACGTATACAACTGGAACACGAGGTTGACTGATATTAAAAAGTAAAAAATTGAGTCTTGAATGTATATAATATGTTAGAATTTCTTAATGTATATAAAAGTTATTTTAATATGCACATTCAGGAATAATGTTTTTAATGAATTATAAAATCACGATATATCCTTTAGATTAAGTGAAATATGTAATACGTGATATATAACGTGAAACATGAAATAATATTCCAGTCGAAATAATGTTAAAGAATTCTTATTATATTAAAATATGCCACTTAGATACATTTATAAATTACAAATACATTTTCAATTCAAGGAAATTCAGTATAATTGAAAAACAAATAAAGCTATAGTATAGCAAATATAAAATCAATCATAACTAGCGGAGAGTTAGCATCAAGTCTTTTCCATTTCAATTCTTTCGTTGTACAGATAGTTTTTTAATAAATAAATAAGTAGTTATTGAATTAACTTTATTGAAACTAGATTTTAATTTGATTGAAAAATTCATCTAGCAACAAAATAAGAGAGGGTGATTAAGTCATTCGACAAGCGATTATCCTTATAAGTGTAAAATATTAAAAATAAAAACATAGCTAATGCTTGAAATATATTAACAATATCATTTTTAAAACCAATGAAAATAAATAAATCATATAATACAAATTTAGAAAGGGGTATCTAGGAGAATAATCTTAATCCTTATTACTGAATAGTTTTAAAACGTACTAGGAATATTAATTAATTACATTTTTTTCTTATTAATTTTGAATAATGTTTTTATTAATAATAATTTTAAATGTTTTTAATAAGTATACCTGTCAAAACTAAGAAAAATATTTTCTTATTTAACATTAAACTCTTGAACAAATAAATTTCAAAAACAACATGCAATAAAAATTTTGCTAATTATTATAATTTATTCGCAGCAATTGAAGCATCCAAACCTAGTCAATCTGATTGAAGTTTTTAGAAGAAAACGTAAACTGCATCTTGTGTTTGAATATTGCGACCACACCGTTCTAGATATACTTGAGAAGCATCCAAAAGGGTAAGTTAAAATGGAACAGCTGTATGTTTTCACTTTCCTGAAATTTAAATTTTAAATTTTAATGATATTAAAAAATTTTTGGTATAGAGTTCCCGAACAATTAACAAAGAGAATTTTGTGGCAAACGATACAGGCTATTAATTTTTGCCATCAACATAATGTAAGTATTTTTTTAGATGTCATTGCTTTATTTTTATTATTATTTTAAAATCTACAAATGTTGTTCTCATTGCAATGCTTAGAGTATAGAAAATTTGTTCAGAAAATAACTATGATAAATCATGTTATATATTATTTAAAATGCATCAGTTCTTAAAAAGAAGTTACCCTTATTTAGGCAATTAAAGTAGCATGGAAATAAAAAAAAAAAAAAAATATTGAGATACGTGAATGAATAATTTTCTCATATATGTGATGTTAACGGTGAAAATTCTATTTAAATAATTAATAAATTTAGGAGCATTTTTTGATATGTTATTCAATATATATGTGAAATATATTGAGACTATCATCTGTAGTGTAGTTTTTACTTTTAATTGTTAAATCATCAGCGTTATAAAAACGACTAGTACTAAAAAAAATAAATAATTCTTTTGAGAAAATTAAAATTCTTCATATAAAATAGCAACAATGAAAAAACATTTATTATAAATTTTATTATAATTTTAACGCTTATAGCTTTGCAATCACAGATTCCAAAAATAAAATAATGTCAAATTAAAAGGGATATCGTAGTTAAATATTTTCTTTAAATGTTTAGAGAGTAATTTACAAAGAAATTCATCTTTAATACATTGTTTGAAAATGCATCAGAAATAATTTTCCTTCCTTTTTTTCAGATAATGCAAATACTACACTAATTTGAGTTATTACACCTTTGTATTTTATGTATTTAACATTTATTTATTTGATAACATTTGATTTTGATAACATTTATATCATTTATTGATAATGCATCTGAAACATAATAATTTGGGAAGTTTATTTTAAACATCGTATTTTTCATAGCAACTGTATAATCACAATTATTTATATGTTAAATGCATTAACAGAATGAAATTAAAAGAAAATACCCAGCAATTATTTTAAATAACACTGTTATGCCAATTAAAATGCCATGATTTTTACTTATTTATTTTATATTTTATTTTCATTAAGTGCATCCATCGTGATGTGAAACCAGAAAACATTTTACTGACAAAAGAAGGTATAGTGAAATTATGCGACTTCGGTTTCGCCAGAAATCTCAGTAAGTTTATTTCACAAATTGTCTTACTAAATATTACTTTCAGTGCTATTTATTTTCTGATCCTTTTAAAATTTCCTTCGTAGTTAATGTTTACATGTAATGAAATTACTTTTTGTTCATGCAATAAGAAAAGATAAAAAAAAAAAGTTACTTTTAAAAGAACTGTTGGTAACCGATTTAACTGAAATTCATACTGCATGTTGATCTTGATTAGGATATAAACAGGATGCGCTTTCAATAATTTTCGAAAAAATTGAATTTGAAACTTTATATACATTCATGTAGATCTTCTTCTTCTTTATTGGCCCAACATCCCCATGGTGGGCGAAGGCCATCAGTCTACTACCAGATTTCGAGACAGGATATGTTTTCTTTTTACGGGGTAGGGTTGTCAGCTCTCTGCCCAACGCTCTACAGTCATATAAGACCAGGATATACGATTTAAAGTGGATTCCAAACCAGTATAAACACCCGTGGTACCTCCAGGACTCGAACGCGAAACATGTAGCGCCGAGCTCCATAGCACTAGTCACTCGGCCGACGGAATTTACACCCGTGACTGAATCACCCCTGCATTTACAATAGTACATTTAATTCTGGTATAATGGCCTAGTGAAGATTTTTCTTTCCTATGAATTTAGAATGCTGGAGAAGATGGTTCAAACAAATTAAAATAATTTTCCAGAATAGCATTTTTCGCATTAAAATTAATTTTAATTTTTAAAATGCGGCCTTTATGAAAATAGTTTTATATACAGTTTGATGAAAATAAATGTTCTCTTAATACTATAGAAGTTTGAATCAATTTCAAAGCAGTTTTATTTTAAGTTTTATGCATTTCAAAGTAAATTCGAAATGAACATAAGCTGTTTAACTGTAAACAAATTCCAAATAACAACCTAACGGCGATAACAAACACGCAATTCCGTTTTTTTTATTCCATTATATATTATTTCTAATTCATTTAACTACAGGTCCCGGAGAGAACTACACGGACTACGTAGCCACTCGTTGGTACCGGGCCCCTGAGCTGTTGGTGGGAGACACTCACTACGGGCCAGAGGTAGACGTGTGGGCCATCGGGTGCGTGGCCGCAGAACTCATTCGGGAGAGGCCCTCTGGCCAGGAAAATCGGACGTGGATCAGCTCTACCTCATACGCAGAACACTCGGTAATATTATTCGTGTTCCCTTCTTTACACAATTTATGAGTCAGATAAAGTAAATAGTTAAAATTGCTTATAAACTTAAATAAAATTTTAATATTATTTAGTTAATTAAAGTAAAATTTTAATGCGTTTGATAAATAAATAATACTCTTGCATTTTTCCGACTTATTCGGCTTAGTTCGAATTAAGAAAATGTAAGGCAATTGTGTATAAAGATATACTATATAACAAGTAATATATAAAAAAAAAATTTAAAGTCAATTCCTACTTTTTTTCACTATATTGCAGAAAGTCCTTTATAAATAATTTTCATTCATTTTTTTGAATTTATATGCAACTTAAATCTAAAAAAAAACTCAAATTAATTAATTAAATTTAGTTAATGAATTAATATTTGAAAAAACTGTATTAACATCAAGTGTCATCCACTACAAATTCAAAAAAAACTTACTTGAATTCTAGTGGATGAATAAAGAAGCATTTTATGAACGATTGAAAATTTGAGCAAGATATATATAGGGAGAGTGTGAGCTAATAGAAGGAATTGACAAATAATGAGCATTTCAATTAACATTATTCACCTGATACTTTGTAGATTGATATTTAACCAAAGTGTGTCGTGGATGATGCTACACCCACAAAAGGAAAAGAGAGAAGGGATAATGCCGCATACTACACATTTAAATTTATGCATTTAACGGGGATTCAGGAAGGTTCTGCTTTTAAGGGATACCGGAATTTTTCGGTCGCATATTATTTTTGAAAAAAAATCAAGACATGACCTGACTTAAATTGGTACTTTGAATTTTTTGCTCGAACAAGCTGATTTGTCTCGATTTATCCGATTGCTCTTAAGAAGAAATAAGAAAATCTTAATACTATAAAGAATAATAAAAATCTTGAAGTAATCAGCAAAGTTGGACTGTTTCCAAAGGTAGTAAACGAAAAGGAGCACCAAAAATTATGGAGTCACGCAGAACTCTGCCGCTTAAAAAGAAGACAAAAAGATTAACACAAGAATACTTAGTAAATTTCCAGTAGAAAATTAATTATTGATATAGTTTTATAGTTAGCGTTGTCGGTCATATCAAATAATTAGAAAAAAGATTGGACATTGTATCCAAAAGCATTTTTCTCTTTGTATGCTACATTTAATGCCTTAAAATAAAATATAGTCCTCGGTTTCCTGTTTATTGCAGCTTGAACACATTGGGAAAGAAGCTAAACCAATTCTATTGAGTCTAATTTTTGATGGTTAAATTTGAGTTTAAAATCGTTACAGTAGCCCTACTTCTCTTCCAGATAGAGAAAAGTCGGAGTTGGTTTAATACTATTTAAAGGAATCAGATCCAGCGCATATTTTCCTCTTGTTCATTTATGTTTTTAAATGTTGTCTTTTTTTTTCTGATACATGATATCTTCCTGAAGAATCCAATTTTAAGATTATAAAAAAGGTAGAAATCATAGTTGCTAGAAAGTACGAGAAATGTTTCTTTTATTTTAAAAGGAATTTGTAAGCCGCCATAGGCAATGATTTCAAGAATTTCGAGTTTTATTTTTCCTTTATAAAAGTTTCACTTTTGTCAAATTCTTTAATCTGTTGGAAAAAGGCGTTCTAAAAAAAGCATTTGGATAAATTGTGATAAAGCAGCCGCCAGCGAGCATACATCTCAAAGTACCAACTCAAGTCAAAAAGGAGAAGATTAGTGAAAAATTATTCTAACATAGTGGTTTCTCTGCTACTTTATATGCAGAGCAAGGCAATTACTGCTTGAAAGCTCTTAGGAAAGGCAGTAAGTCCTTTCTCCATAATTAGGATGTGTCTCTACCTATTAGGACATCTGCTTAGAATTTCAATGATATAAAAAATATGGTCTATATCAAAATACTTTGTTCCAGTTAACTTTGGATTATTTAACAGTGGTTTCTTTTCTACGCGATATGCAGAGCAAGGCAATTACGGCTTGAAAGACATTCGGAAAGACAATAGAGAGTTTTTGCATACCGTATTTTTATAGTCCGATATTTTTTTCTCCCTAGCGCGCATGCTTATAGGAAACATTATTACAGATACGCATGCGCAATTTCCTATGAGCATGCGTGCTAGGGAGAAAAAAAATATCGGACTATAAAAATACGGTATGCAAAAACTCTCTTCTCCACAATTAGGATGTGTCCCTACCTATAAGGACATCTGTTGGAATTTCAGCAATATAAAAAAATGATCTACTTCAAAATACTTTATTCCAGTTAACTTTGGATTATTTAATAAGGAAAAAAAAAAGCGGAAGTACATTTTATCAAATAAAAATAAGTCTCCAATAAACAAATCCCATCTGAGTTGTAGTATAAACTTCAACGAGGCTGTAACATCTGGAGTGTTACTAAACAATTTGCGCTCGCGTGATGCTTGTTCATAATGCAGGGCCCGCACGCACAAGAATTCGAGCATTCACCCACGGCATAAAAAGCAGGTCACTGAAAAAAAAAACGGAAATCCATCTTGGTTTTTTAACTAGCTGGATCAATGAACTTTCTTTCCGCAGAGCTAAAACAATGCTGTTACGTCTTTACTTCACTTCCTTTAATTGACGTGAATTTTTAATGTTAGCCCATGTTCTTGTGCGACGAGGGAATTTGCAAGGTTATTGACTCGTCTTTAAGTGGCAATGTTAAAATAGAAATTTTCATCAGTCTTGGACTATGTTTAACTATTCTCTGGCATTTTACCAAATGCTGGGTGTGGCGAACATGTTAAAGTATATTTGGAAAAAAAAAATTGTTATGTTCCTGTCTTTGCAAAAATGACAGATGATATTAATAAGAGATTTTTGCAATGAATCCCAGCATAAATTTATCTAAAAATATATTCATTTTTGCATTAAATCTAAATCAATCTTGGCCAGTAATATTGGACTTCGCATTTATATATTAAAAATGTTTCCGCTTTATAAACTGTACACGAAGTTAAAACTCTAATACCGAAATAAAGTAATTGATTTCAATTTATTTAATAGTTTTGATATAGTAATCATTTACAGAAAAGTTACATGGCACATGGCCTAAAAAAGCATATCATCTTGAAATCTAGTAACTGCTGTTTTAGTTTTACAGTACTTGAATGGAACTAAAGGCAAAATTAGTAGTTAGAAATATATGACCTTACATGATTGAGCTAGAAGATAGGTCTGATATTATTTGACTTCAATAATTATCATAAGCTAGAGAATAAGCAGCCAATAGCATACTTAAAAAAAAAGTCAATAGCATAAAAATGCAGAAAAATTTCAAGAGCAAAATTGTTTAAACTATTTAATAGTAGAATCTCCCTATGAGCAATAATTTTCGTCTTCATTCATTTAGAACATCCACATCAGTAAACAGTTTTTCATCCTTGTGAAATCTGTAATAAAAATATAAAACTTTTAGGCTTTTATAATAAAATACTATTAAAACTACTAAATGAACAACATTTAATTAGAAATAACAACTTGAACATTATTAGTTCAATTTTGTTTTGAAGAGAAAAAATCAAACTAAAACTTTTTAATTTGACCTTTTTGATTTTTAAAAATATTCTCAACATTGAAAAATAAACAAGAAAGTTAAAAAATCTGATAGATAATAAAAGTACATTTTATCAAAATAAAAAAAAAATGTTTTAAGTATTTACAATCTGCTAATTTTCCTAGGGGAATTGACGCCAAGACATATGCAGATTTTTAAAAAGAATGACTTCTTCAACGGTGTATCCATACCAGATGTTGACACAAGAGTAAGTGGAAGTTTTTTAAGTAAGAAATTCAATCTAAACAAAGTTCCCAATATTCATCCAACGTAATAATTTTTAATAGTTGCAGTGAAGAAACTAATATGTACTCTGTAAAAAAAATAATAAAAAAATAAAATAAATTTATATAATGAAAAATACACAGTCCAGTCACATTAATGTGACCACCACCTACTTTCGACGTCAACGTGAAATAACCAATCACAAATAGGGCATCGGAAAGCATTTCAATCGTTGGCGTAATGCAGAAACGTAGCGATTTATCCGACGTCCAAAAGGGCATGATTATTGTCTTTCGGGCCAAGGGTAGAAGTATTTCGGAAACGGCTAATTTTGTGAACTGTTCGCGTGCCGCCATGGTAAAAGTATACCGTGCACGGCAAAATGGCACTATCCAAAATCAGCGGTGTGGCACATGTGGTGCACCATGGGCTATAGATGACAGAGGCGAACGATGGCTACGGAGATGCGTTCGGGCGAATAGACGTGCAACTGTTGAGCAACTGACTGCCTAGATGAACCGAGGGGCTACCAAGAGTATCCTCAACAACGGTTCAGCGAACGTTGCTGCGCATGGGCCTCCGTAGCAGATTCCTGGTTAATGCACCTATGCTGACTCTTGTTCATCGGCATCAAGGAATTTGCACGCCAGTACCGAAACTGGACGTCCACAGAGTGGCGACAGGTGGCTTTTTCCGATGAATCACGTTTTATGCTCCATCGGACAGATGGACGTTGGCGTATACGGCGTGAAACGTCTGAAAGCAAACACCCTGCAACAATTGCCGGAAGGATCCAAGCTGGGGAGGGAGCATTATGGTTTGGGGAATGTTTTCCTGGCATTCACTGGGTGCACTCATCATTGTGGAAGGCACGATGGATCAGCACAAGTATGCATCGGTCCTTGCGGTCCATGTCCACCCCTACTTGCGAATTAGTTTTCCTCAGAATGATGGCATCTACCAGCAGGACAATGCGAGGTGTCATACAGCTCGCAGTGTATGTGCGTGGTTCGAAGAGCACTAGGATGAGTTTACTGTACTCCCCTGGCCAGCAAACTCGTCGGATTTAAACCCAATCGAGAATCTGTGGGACCGCCACGATCGGGTGTTCGCACCATGGATCCTCAACCGCGTAATGTAGCGCAGCTGGCCACGGCACTGGAGTCGGCATGGATCAACATCCCAGTGAACACCTTCAGAAACCTAATTGACTTTTTTCCTGCACGTCTCGCAGCGGTCCGCTCTGCCAAAGGTGGTTATTCTAGCCTTTGGCAGGTGGTCACATTAATGTGACTGAACTGTGTATAATTTGATGCTTTAAAACTTCAATTTTGATTTATTGTTTAACAGTAATAAATGTCTGGAATAAATTTTAATGGAAATTTAATTTCGAAAATTTACATGTTTCTATTATTTAATTAAAAAGTGTCCTTATTAAAAACCTACTATTAAATTGTACAATGATACAAATTAATATGAAACAGAATGCTACAGAATTGAGAAATGTTAAAAAATTTAATTAATCAACAATTTAATAAGCGATTCATATGTGAATGTTTTCCGAAGTATATTGGAGTTTAACCCTCGCCTTCCAAACATTAAGTTTTCTTCTTTTTTTTTTAATTTTGGAATTTCTCTAATGAGTTTTTATTTTTTTAAGGAAACTTTGGAAAGTAGATTGCCAGTAAATATTTCTGAAGAGGAATTAGACTTCTTAAAGGTAATGAATTGTTAAATAATTGATATTGTTGTAATTGATACATCGTTCCATGTGCCAAAAGCATCAATGTGGAAACGATCGTAAGGAGATTTTTTTTATCAGTACTTCAAATACTACAGAAAATAATCAATATCCAAACTGAAAACAAGTATATTTTTCTTTAAAAAAAAAAAAAAAAAAAAAACGAGGAAAAAGATATTAAATTATAAATTTCAACTTCCGAGAATTCAAAATAATAATAATAATAATAAAATAAATAAATAACCAATAAAAGTATTTCTTTGGCACTTTTTTAACTTGCATCAAGATAAAAATAAACTTCAAAAAAATAGTAATAATAAATACTATTATAAGAAGTTCTAAGCTACAGTTAAAGTTAAAATTTATTTTACTAATTATTTAAAACGTATTAGTTAAACATGAACTAATTTGTGACTGAATCAATATGAAAGAAAGAATCGTCAAACCAACTGGTATTAAACATTACAATATCTTGCTCCCATACATTCTTCAGAAATATAATAGCATTATTTGTTAAAATTTAAAATTTCGTTGAATAATTTTACTAAGCTTTGTATTAACAAAAAATTATTTGAATTTCGTTTTCAAATGTACTGTTAATGATTTATTTATATCTGCATTAAAATTTGTTAACAATTGTTACTATAAATGTAGATTTTAGCATAGTGACCATGAATAACAGCGATCAGTAATAGCTAGTAATTTTAAATTGCTTAATTTATTTCCTTTTCAATAAATGGATAATTTCATTATTTATTGTTCTCATATAAGTTGCAGTTAATGAATTTAATCTGAAATGCATGCATAACAGTTTTAAAAATTTCTTATTATTTAAGGTTATTCTAATTATACATAGATTTATAGATAAGTAATATTATTATTGCTATTATAGGAAAACAACTAATAATAGTGATTCATTTATCTGGCAAAATCTATTTGCAAAAAAATAAGTACAAGAGATTATTGGACAACTGTATTACTTTTTCAGAAATGTATGGATAAAGACCCAGAGAAGCGATACACTTGCGAACAGTTATTCCATCATCGTTATTTCGATGGTTTCAATAAATCCGAAATAGAGAATGATCTATTGTCTGCTCGACGCAGAGATAAATTAAAGGTACAGGAATATTTCATTTATTTAACTTGTATATTTTACAAAATTATCAAAGAGGTTTAGATTGTTTGATGTCTTATATCTTTAATCGACAGCGAATAATAATGATTACTTTAAGTATTGTTTCTATGATTTGAGTAAGTCATGCTAATATGTTTCATTACTTTGTTAATCATTCAATTAGTTTTAACTCACTGTACGGTCCCGATATTTGTTAGATGAATTAGAACGTGCCGTGCAAGGAGGAGGGAGGCAATCAAGCTGGCACCAGCATGAGGAATAAGCTGTATTGAGAATTGATAAGGATAAAAGCTATGGAAAAAAAGTGCAACCAGATTGCAACTGGGTTGGGTGGGTTGAGATACTTGAGACACAGATTTGAGAACTCACAACTTTAGTTACACACGCACAAACACCACAAACTTACAATTAGAGACATGCAATAATTAACACATTTAAAGACAGATAGTTATAGATTCGTGAAAGGATTTCACTTCTAAGCCGAAAACCCGATACTCGCGCGGGATACGTGAAATATACTTTCTCTCTGGGTGAGTGTCTGTAGGCCAACTAATATGTAGGGTTGCATTAAATATATTTCCTCTCGGGATCTCGAATGAGAGACTATAAATTAAGTGTTCTTTTCTCAGCGTTAGCGCAGGTCACGCTGTACTTTCTACTGACGCTGGCCTATTGACAATTTCTCTTGATGAATGCCACAGGGGATGCTCTTGCCAGTGCGTAGAAGGAACGCATGATTACAAGGGTGGTTCTGCTCAGGAATCTCGGATTCGAGAACGAGAAGTAGAGAGCTCGAGATTGGAAAGCTGTTTGGGGACCTGCCGAGTGTTTTGTTCATGTTTTATTTTAATTAATCATTAATTAAATCATTAATTTATTTCATTGTTGGCGTTTTTTAAGAATGGTTCAGGCGCAATTGATATATATAAAATATATATATATAGTCATTAATAAATATAGTGAATTGAAGGGCGTTGAAAATAAAGTGTTGAAAGTAATGCGTTGAAATTCCGTACTTTCAGGTTAAAAGAATTCTCGGATCTGGATGGCTGATCTAAAAATTTTTAATTAATTATTTTCATTCTCACATTTTATCATTTAGTAACCTACATGCTTCTTTTAGAGACTCTTACCATAATATGTTATCTTGTCAATTAAGAAATTTATAAAAATTCAGGGCATTTTTTGAATTTTAGAGCAAAAGAAGAATAAAAAGTATCTCCCCCCTTTGAGCATTGGTGGATCTCATGTACCATTTATGTATTCTATAAACAACCCACAGACAGGTGATAAAGGGAAGGCAGTACCTTCCGGGAGTATTTTTAGTGTAACTGTTCTACATTTTTCTATCTTACGGAAGGAATAAAAAGTATTTATTAAGTAATTCTGTAAAATCACTGCGAAAAAAATGATAATTTTTTTGAAAAGATAAATTATTATTAAAAGATAAAAAGATAAATTATTATTAGATAAATTATTAAAAGAAAAGATAAATTATAGAAATTATAAATTATTAAGATATTTAAAAATTCTTAATGTATATCAACTGATACACATTAAGTGAAATCGCGGTTTGCATAGCCACAGACTAACAAGAGACATAATTACTTTCTTTAAACGATGATAAATGAATCGTTTAAGATAAGTGTTTTTTATATTTTGCTTCAATTTTTTTTACTTGTATCTTTCAAGTGAATCCATGACCCATCTTGCATAAAACAGTTACAAAAAGTTAATTAGGTAGATTTATTTAACGGAACAGATTTTAAATAAAATAGTTAATTTTTATTTAATTACATTGCTTATAAGTTCATTCGTTTTGTAATGCGACAAATAAAAAAAAAAAGATAAGAAAAGGGGTATATTTTTATGTTTGAAAAAGTTATAAAATGACATCCATTATTTTTTCTTGTTTTCATTGTTTCATTCGTCATTGTTTTTTTTTTTTTTTTTTTTTTTACATTGTTTCATTCATTGTTTTGTGCTTTCATTGTATTTCTTAAATGTTATTTATTGTTTCATTTATTGTTTTTTAAATGACATTCCTTGTTTTCATTGCTTTTCTTAAATGGCATTATTTTTTTCTTCTTTAAATTGTTTCATTCATTGTTATTTTTTACATTGTTTCATTCATTGTTTTGTGCTTTCATTGTATTTCTTAAATGATATTTATTGCTTTTTCATTGTTTCATTTATTGTTTTTTAAATGACATTCCTTGTTTTCATAGCTTTTCTTAAATGGCATTGTTTTTTTCTTGTTTCCATTGTTTCATTCATTGTTTTTTTTTTAAATGACATTCACTGTATTGCATATACTTAAATGTAATATCCTCTGATTAAACATAATCTTGTGAAACTATTTTGTGTTTTATTTCAGAGCGGTCATTACCAGATGCTGCTTCCTCAATTATCCACCAACTCCTTGGGGTCGTCACCGGACATGAGATCGAGCAACGGACGATCCATGAAGAAATACGACCCACTTCCAAACATTTAAGTGACTAGGAGCAACTTCAGGAACATTGTATAAATTCCAACATATTACTTTTCTTTGAACTCTCTCATAATAAAAAAAATTGATTACAAAAAGCCCTGTTTAATTAAATACGGCAGTTGGTGATTAAATTCATATTATCTTTCCATCTTTGTTAGATTTTCAGAAGCTTCATTGATTTATTCAGAATTTGATTTGATTGGAAATTTAACAAAGCATCATTTAAAGTGGTACAGATGCCATTCATTTTGAAAAGTTTATTAATATATATATTAATATTATGTATATTATTTATTTGCTTTATTAATATTTTATTTTTTTAATTATTTGTTTGTTATATTATACTTTGTTAATATTTTACTACTTATTATTTTATTAATTATTCATTAAATATATTTTATTTTTGAATGTTTAAAAATAGAAATGCCAGAATATGTCAAAACGAATCAATCCTCTTGGGATTTTAAATATTATGCTATAACTAGAAATCGTGTCATCAATTTAAAAAATAATAATAATAAATCATTGATATAAATTCATAAAAATAAAGCATAACATTATTTGGAAAATAAATATTTTTATGAATTTATTCAAAATTATTATGAAATGATTTATTATTATTTTTTTTTAAATTGATGACATGAGGATAGAGAAAGCTGAGTTAGATAGAATTGAGCACAATATTACGATTTAAATTAATGCTATTTTATGGTGGTTCTAAATTTTATTTTTATATTTTTTGAATGAATACAAAAGTAAATTACAACATAAAAAATATGTGCTCTATACCTAAGGATAAATCTATAAGTTAATTGAAGAAATATTGTGATATTATTAAGTAAATATTTCAGTTTTAGAAAACTAAGGAATTCATTCAGAGATGTTTAATTCATATTGTTTCCCAAAACATTCTTCCAACATTCTTCTCCTGTTCCTTCTATTCAGGACAATACTACAGAACTAAATAATATTTTTACTTTCCATATTCAAACACCTATACTTTATAAATAAACATTTTCTGTGGGAACTTTATCGGAATACAAAAATTGACTTTTATCCAAGTTTTACTTTTAAATTAAGTTTTAAAGGTTTCCTTTTGGAAGGACACTTCTTTAGCCTAATTAGTGGCAATCTAGCACTATAATGCCAAGCCTTCCCCATATTCAACCCACAATTATCATAACGCCTATAAATTTCAAACAACGTGACATGCGTTATTCTGTAAAAAGATAAAACCCCGTACTGAATCCTTCTATTCATCGTCTGTTTTAAATTGATAAAAATATATAAATACCACACAGTATAGTCTTAATAATATATTAGGACCCTGGAGATGGAAATCTTTCGTATTTTAAAGCTCGTATTAACTATCACTAGTAAGCATTACTTACTTTGAAAGTAATTTATATTCAAACAAATATACTCTAAATGTAAAAACGTCTTGTTCATATACACTGACGGAAAAAAAATCCCAACGCAAAGAAAAAATTATTGTAGAGTAATGAAATTCGAACAATGCATTTGTCTAGTTAACATGTTTAATTGATTAAATTCTAAAGATCACAGATTAATTTAAGATCAAGAAAATGCATTTCAAATGTAAAATGCTATTGCATCAATAGCCGGTGTAACCTCCAGAATTTTGAATGCAAGCCTGCAAACGTGCCTGCATTGTGTCATACAGGTGCCGAATGTCATTTTGTGGTATGGAGTTTCATGCTTGTTGTACTTGTTTTATCAATACTGGGACGGTCAATGCTGGCTGTGGATGATGCTAATGGTGTCGTCCAATGATATTTCATACGTTCTCAATTGGAGACAGATCTGGTGATCTCGTAGGCCAAGATAACATGTTGACACTCTGTAGAGCACGTTGCGTTACAACAGCGGTATGAGGGCGAGCGTTATCCTGTTGGAAAACTCTCCCTTGAATGTTGTTCATGAATGGCAGTACTACAGGTTGAATTACCAGACTGACGTATAAATTTGCAGCCAGTGAGTTTGGGATAACCATGAGAGTGCTACTGCTGTCATAGAAAATTTCTCCCCAGACCATGACTACAGGTGTAGGTTCAGTGTGTCTGGGCCACAGATAGTCTGGTTGCAGGCGTTCTCCTAGCCTTCATCTGATTAACACACGGCCATCACTGGCACCAAGGCAGAACCTGCTTTCATCCGAAAACACAACAGATCTCCACTCGCGTCCTGCAATGAGCTCTGTTTTGACATCACTGGTATCGCAAACGGCAATGGCTTGGAGTCAGTGGAATGCACGCTACAGGGCGCCTGGCTCGGAGCTGTCCTTGAAGTAACCACTTTCTAACAGTCCGTTGTGTCACTGTGGTACCAACTGCAGCTCGAATTTCTGGCGCAGACGTAGTATGATGCGCCTCAGCTGTACGCCGAATACGGCGGTCTTCCCTCTCAGTTGTGCCATGTGGCCGCCCGGAACCCGGTCTTCCTGAGGAAGTACCATCCCTTGACCACTGCTCCCAACAATCATGCACAGTGGACACATTCCGGCCGTCTTTCTGCAATATCGCGGAAAGAAAATCCACCTTCTCGTAGCCCTATTACACGCCCTCGTTAAAAATCGGTGAGCTCTTGATAATGGTTTCTTCGTCTTCTTAAAGACATTCTTGCCTAACATCAACTCAATACGTCAAATTTCAAAGCTCGATAACGCTCACGAACTTTACAGCACGCATTTAAAGCAATCCTGATTTGCATGTTCAAAGTGGCGCTACTAGAGCTACACTTATGCGAAAATTAAATCGATGTCGTCTTTCAGATGTATAAACACGCCTACCAAATTTCGTTTATCTAACACAAGTCTTTCTTGGTGTTATGATTTTTTTTTCCGTCAGTGTAGAATTATTTAATGCATTTTTAAAATTAATGAGACTTTTTACTACTGGTCACAAACCAGAGACTTTAGATCCTCTAATAACAATATTAAAATCTTTCAAGCCTTAAAAGTTCTACTAAAATTTGTAATTATTCTTAAAATGTTCAAAATATTTTTTTATTTTTATGAATGTATAATTAGATTAAAATAGTGAATTTTTTTCAATAATACATTTCTTATACTATTCAAAAATTATTTTCAATTATCTACTTCTTCATTGGCGCAACAGCCCTATGGTGGGCCAAGGCTGTCAGCTTACTGGCAGATTTCGAGACAGGAGATGTTTACTTTTTACGGGGTAGAGTTGTCAGCCCTTCACCCAACAGTTATATTAGACCGGAACCGACTGTTTAAAGTGGATTCCGAACCACTACAAACATCCATGGTACCGTCGGAACTTGAACCAGAAATATGTTGCACCAAGCATCAGAACGTTCGACACTCAGGTCATCAGGCCCCTATTTTCAATTATATTCTTTTAAAATTAAAAATATAATTAATGATATTTGTTTACGCATATTACAATTAGAGGCATCCCTATTTACTAATAACACTATTTAATGAAAAAAAAAAATGCCAGTTAAGAATACATTCATATAATTGACTAACAAAATCATAATTTTTTTTTAAATAAAGTAATAATTAGTAATGTTAAAAAAGTCCAGTAAAATACGGACGTACATTATCGATCTAACGAAATAACAGTCTTCTCCAACTCAAATGAGGAGCAAAGGACTGTCCGATTACTTAATGTTAGTATGATTTCTGAGTTAATAGAGAGTTTTTGCATAACATACTTTAAAAATACGGTAATTTTTTTTCTCCCTAGCGCGCTTGCTCATAGGAAACATTATTACAGATACGCATGCGCAATTTTCGATGAGCATGCGCGCTAGGGAGAAAAAAATACCGTATTTTTAAAGTACGGTATGCAAAAACTCTCTAATATCACTTACTTATGTATATATTAGTACTTTACAACTGCTTTGTATTCTTTAAAATCTTGAACTTATTAACATCATTTTTGAAACTTTAGAATTATATAATGCACAGTTCAGTCACATTAATGTGACCACTTGTCAAAAGCCAGAATATACACTTGTATATTCTGGCTTTAAATGGAGTGTGGAATGTGGTATTTGTGGAATTCCACTTAATAAAGTGGAATTCTTTATATACACTCCACTGCAATTGTGATTGGTTATTTCACGTTGACGTTGAAAGTAGGAGGTGGTCACATTAATGTGACTGGACAGTGTATGTTATGTTTAATCTTATCCGCTATATCTAATATTATGACCTCCTAGGCGAACCTTTGAATCTTTGGACTTCTCAAGAACGCCGACCGCATACTTGTAGGTTTCGGTTACGAACTTATCGACAGCTTCGTCCAGTTTTTTCTCATGCTCTTCGGCTGATATCACGCATTCTCTTTTGACATTGTCTTCGACATCGGCCTCTCGAGAGGTCCCGCCAGAGGCCTGGAATTGTAATGCGTTTGGCGTGGTGATATTCTTCTCTGTCGCTTTGGTCGATTCCCGCAAGCAGTAGATGACAGTATTCATAATTAGATTGGTATCAGCTACTGAATTCTCTAAAAAAATAGTATTAAATTAGTGAGTAAATTTTATATAGAATCTGACATGGTAAGGGAATGAAGTGTGTTTTGAAATAGATTTGCATTTCTATGCATAATATTTCTATTAATTATATTTCCTTTTCACCTGGCTTTCCTATCTGTTCTAGTTTTTACAATATTATTTACTTCTGAGCTAAAATCTCCTATGTATCATTATATGCTCACTGCAGATTGCAATTTCTTATCAATTGTTTTTCAAATAATTTTTATGACTTCGAATCTTTTACTTCTATATTCTATTCCTTTAATTTATTGTTATTTATTCTTGATCTCGTATTCTTATTCATTGTATTTCCAAAAATCCTGCCTACTCCTGACTCACATTTTATCATCAGTATTTATAATCTTTTCCATCAGTGAACAAATAAGTCTCCCATTCAGAACTAGTCTCTCCCGTTCAGTCTCCCATTCAGCCTAATGGAACTGAAGTCCTTGTTTTCATTATTATTATTATTTCAGATCGTTATTCCCTGAATTTTATTTAATTAACTTAGAAACTGATATTTTGTTATATGAATTAATATTCTGTTTATTATTATTATAATTTACAAATAATTATATTACGGTTTCTTTCTTTTTATTATAGTTTTTATGTATGTATAATTTAACATAACACTTAAGACTTGTGTAGAATATAGCATCAATTTAATCAAATTAAATAAAATTAGAATTCGTGTTTTTAACTATTATAATATGACTATTTTATAATGTATGCAAATCCAGCATACGGCCTTTTTTTGGCTAGAGGCGTCTACCTCCTTGATCTATTTATTCTCTTTTACTCTCAAAACTTTATCTCTTGGCGAGGATGTAAAGCCTTTCTTAAAATGGAAAGGCTTACAACTCGCCAAAAAGTCGGGACATGGCACAGCAAAAGTAACACTTCATCAACTCCAATTTCATCAAACCTAATATTTCTTTTTCTAAGACCTTCTGATCCACTTCGAACTATAACCTTTGCCTATTAACCTACCTACTATAACCTTTGCTAGAACCGTGCTTCAGATGTTCTGCTCATTCAAGAATCATATCAATCAAAATTAATATTCTAGAAAATTATGACTGCTTTCACAATGATAGAAATATTAATACTCTTCATCATACTTAGAGTGAAGCTGGAATTGTTATTAAACGTTCTCTTCCATATTATCATATTCCAACTCCATCTTTGCAGTTTCTTGATTTAACTATCTCCTTGAATATATTTCCTAATTATATAATTTTAATTGCATCTATTTAAATCCCGCCTCAAACAGATATTAATCGCTTCATTTCTGATTTGATTCTCTTTCATCTGAATTCTCCTTGGAAATTTAAACGTTCATCATGCAAAATGGAACTAATCATCAATCCAATGACATGGTATCACACTTAACCCCCCACTCTCCCACAAAATTTGGTTTCAATTCAACTTCTACAATAGATTGGCAGCCTAATGGCCAATTGACTAGCGCACTGGCATTACAAGCTTCCAATTCAAATCCTGACGGTGGTATAGATGTTTGTTAGTGGTTCGGAATCCTCATTAAACTGCAGATTCCTATATAATTAGCCTAAAGTGTGCAAAAAATTATCATAAAGCGACAAACCAAACCAAATCTGCAATAGATTTTAAGTTCACCAAAAACATTTTACTTAATGAAATCCATTCAATGCCAGAACTTGGTTCAGACCATAATTCAATTAAATTAAGATTCAACTTTAGACATTCTACCACCGATAACAATTACTCTGCCTATACTGATTAAAAACTTTACAAAAAAACATAACAAAACCGAATTTCCGGTTATGGTCATTGACACAACAGGCAAGATTGATCAAACCACAATTTCTTCTATAAATTCTCTTTTCTCTAAATTTGCTTCCAAAAAATTCAACCCTGATTTTTACAAATGAAGTCATCCAAACATCAGAAACCTCTTAAAAGTATGTGATATTTGCATCTTTCCTTCTCTTTTCTAAAATGTATTAAGCTACAATAATATTAAACAATTTATCATATCCGCAGGTTGTCAGTATTAGTTATTTTACTCTATACATCATAAATCGCAACTTATTACAGGTTTTAATGATATGAATTTTTATTTCAATGTGATATTTATTTAAATCGTAAATCTGAATAAAAGCATTGGTAAAAAATTAAATCCCAATACAGAATAAATTAGCGTAGGGGAATGAAATTTTAACAAAGCATTTGTCTAGGTAATATATTTATTTGATTAAAGTTTCAAAGTCACACATTAAAGTATGCATTTGAAGACCCTTTTCAAATGTGAAAAGGTGGTACATTAATAACGGGATTAATACGGGAAGTCTTCCCGATTTTGAAAGCTGGCATACAGAAAAATATGCTCTGTATCTTGCAGGTGCCGTATATCGTTTTGTGAGATGAAGTTCCATGGTTGTTACATTTGGCCAGTTGAATCAGCATGGGCCAGGGTAATTGTGGGTGATGCTGCATTTGTCGTCCGATAAGGTCCATACGTCTCATATCTAGTAATTTGGCAGACTAAGGCAACTTGTCGACACTCTGCAGAACACGTTGGGTGACAACAGGGTTGTAGAGACGAACGTTATACTTTTGGAAAACGCCCCTTAAAATAGTGATCTGAAATGTCAGCACAACCAGGTTTAATCACCAGTCTGACATACAATTTGCTGTCAAGGTGCGTGGGAAAAAGACCAAAGTGTTTTTACTGACATATAAAATTTCTCCCTCTATCATAATCCCTGGTGTTGGTCCACTGGTTCTAAGATGTAGACAAATTGTCTCAAAATGCTCATCTGATCTCCTTCTAATTAACGTACGGCCCTCACTGGCACCAAGACAGAAACGGCTTTCATCTGAGAACACAAAATATCCCCGTTCCGCCTTACAACGAGCTCTAACTTTAGGGCTACTGAAGTGCAAATGACAATGATTTGGAGTTGATGGCATGAATGCTACAGGGTGTTTGGCTCGGAACTGTTTCTCAAGTAATCGATATGTTATCGCTCAAGTTGCCAATAGAAATTGGAATTTCTACTGCAGATGCAGTATGATGCGCTACTGTCACTGCAAATATGGCCGTTGTCCCACTCAGTAGTGATCTGTGTGCTGCTGGACCCCGGTCTTCTTGAGACAGTATCCTTCCACGACCAATGCTGCCAACAATCATGCACAGTAGATATATATCCCTGCTAAGTTTTTTTGCAATATGGCGAAAAGAAAATTCACTTCTTGTAGCTAAATGGTCTCATTCAAACTCAGAAAGTTGCTAATAATGCCTTCTTCATCTCTTTAAACGCATTCTTGAATGACATCAATACTGTATATAAATATATATATATATTGCTGATGTAAGAGAAAGATTTGCATAAAGATATATGCAAATTTACAGTTGTGTTTATATAGCATTACAAAAATATTTTACTAAACGATAATATTTAAAAGCTTAAAAACATGTTAAATGGAAGACTGAAAATTTTCACAATACTTTTTTTTTTTTAATTAGGACGAAATTTGCGATACTGTTTTATTATAATCTAAGATGATTGACATATATCATTATATTGTATATTACTATACGTATATAAATAATATATATATATATATATATATATAATAGCAATTATATAATAATTTATTATTTAATAATTTTGTATAATAATTTACACACATATATATATATATAATACTTTTTTTCTAATTTGAATGTAAATAATCATTTCAAAGTTCGTACACAATAGTTGTCACTATAACAGCCGAGTCATTTTTTTATTTTTTTATTATAAAACATCAAGTAATAATTTTACGTTATTTAGTGTATGGCAGAAAATCTAACAAGAGTGTTGGAACATTAAGATTTGATGTCATTTCCGTTTCATAATCATCGGCTTATATAGACAAGTTGACAATTTCACTCTCAAAAATTAGTCTAAGGACTTCGTAAAAATACAAACTATGATGCTTGAAGGAAAGAACCTACCAAATAGAATACTATAATTTATAGAAAAGTCGTACTTTTGTCTTCCTCAGTCAGAATCTTCCTGAACTGTGCTTTAAGCAGTGAACAGAACAGCTGGACATTGAAGTTTATTTGGTCACTTGGTTTGAGAAAATTCAGCCTTTCAGATTCTGCTAGGTTTAGGTCGTCTGTTAGGTTCAACACTCCTGCGAACATGCCCTCCGACTCTTCCTGGTTCGAAATTCTCGATTCTTGCATTCCGCTGACGAGGGGCTCCTTGAGACTGGTACTCTATGGAAACATATTTATAAATTTCTCCCTCCGAGTACATCATCATCAGTGGCGCAACAGCCCCATGTTGGACCAAGGCCCTCTGCCTGTTGGCAGATTTCGAGACAGGAGATGTTTTCTTTTTACGGGACAGGGTTGTCAGCCCTACGCTCAACAATCATATTAGACCGGGACCAATGTTTAAAGTGGATTCCGAACCCGGTGGTGCGGAAACATCCAAGCATCGAGATGAGACACACCGGTTTATCTTTTACAACTGTAAAAAAATATTTCTAAGTCCATTCATCATTAAAAGCACGTCACTCTGAATCAACTTTACGTTTTTTAGTAGCCATTTTGGGGTTATATATTTTATTAAACAAGAATAGACATGTATTAATACTACATTAATTATAGACATGTATTAATACTACTTTAATTATAGATATGTATTAATACTAAATGTATTTAATACTACAGTAGGAACTACATAGTCCATTCTGGCCTCTAAATAAAGTTAGAGGCGAAAAATAATGATATGCTTAGCTCATAGCTAAGTACAAAATACATCATTTTGAATACATAAAGAATGTGAATAGTCTTAGTTACAATCATGCAGTCCATAAAATATATATATTAACAATATTTTTAATTATTTAACATTAAAGAACCTATCATTATCGTAAAAGTTATCTTTAACTTAAATACTAAATTAAACTTTCTGTAAAATTAAAGTTTACTTTATACTTTATCATCAACTCTCAATACAAATACATTTACATGGCATGCTCAACAGCAATGAAGGGGGGAGTTTTATATATATATATATATATATCTTTTTAACAATACTACTAATGAATCTTGTAATTACTAATAAAATAAAATAACATGTAACAAAAAATGATATCATTATTATTCGTAGTCATCAGAAGGATTTCGATTTTATATGACGTATAAGTTCCTCATACGCTGTTCCTATCTATTGAAAGTAGATAGATTTACTTGCTAGCTGCAATGATAAGAACTAAAATATTAGCCCAAATAATTGCCGGCAAAGCAAATAATTCTTAATCAAGGTAGCCTATTGACAGATTGTGCTGTTTTCTCATACAATTTTTGTAGCAATTCTCTTGTATACATAAATCAAAAATTGTGTCTGTGAATGAAAACGTAGCTGCGTTACTGCCAAGAGTTATACAATGCCTTTTTATGTTTTCATTTTCAGAGCGTGTTTTGCAACTGCAAAATGACTAATTTTACTTGTTTGTTAGGATGTTTTCATAACATACGGAGATTTCCTTATTTGTTTCATTATTGAGTAATAAATAATTAATTGATTATTAGGAATCATAACTGTTTTAATTACTATAGCTTGTTTTGTTTTGCAGTTTATTATTGCATCTTACTTGATAGCATGATATTAAAGAGATAGCTGCTCAAATCTGATCTGTCCAACGTACCAAAAATTCCAGTGTGCATCATCGCTTTTACTAATAATTAAACTGCATTATCAAGAACACTAACGCAATTGTAAGAAAAATTTTCATCTCCGAATAGGGGGCACGATCTGGCTTAGAAATCAAAGAGATTTCCTGCAATTTTTGCTTCCTACTATGTTGCAAAACGTTTAAAGATGATAACATTGAAACATACCAACTTATGATATCCCATGAATGGCCATTTAGAACTATTTTAAATATTTAGAATAATTTGCCCTCATAAAGTACAAAACTTCTTGTCTTATTTTCAATTTTTACTTCTGTTTTCCCCTTCTTTTAAATCAGACTTACTTATACAAACATAACTTAAATTTGTATTTGATCTTTTATGGTCAAATGATCTCAAGTAAATATTTAATAGGTTTAATCATATTTAATAGTCTGATCTTTAGTAAATATTTTAATTGGCTTAGATAAATAAACTGTACCTAAGATTTTACAGAAAATATAAAAAGCCCTTGTTGTTAAAGAGCTACATTATTAGACTATGCCAATATTTTACGAAAAGCATTTGTATACATACCACATGGGCATGATCCGAGGCAGCCTCCTGTTGAAATCCTTCCAGCCGCATTTGTAACTGTTCGGAAGGAATTTTTTTGCAATCAGCGAAAACTTTTGAGCAAGATGGCGAGTTCCATTCACATGTCTTGGATTTAGAAACACATTTTTGTACATAATTTGATGTCGGTGATGGTGACTCGTGTTCGTCGTTTTCAAAGTGTGCTCTGCGCTCTTTACTTTTCTGTTGTGCGGTATCCCATTGGAGTGTCTAGAATGAACAATGCTCGTAGATTTTTAAAGTTTTTTCAGGAAAAAATTTAAAATTAATAAAAAGTTATCTTCTATTGTATAAAATTTTAGGAAAAATTTCATAAATAACGATATTTCAGAAACGTGTAAAAGTTTTTGTAGAACTCGTTTGCTAATAGTAGTAGTTGCTGTTTTTTTTTTTTTTTTTTTTTTTTTTGTGTGTGTTTTTGAATTAGTAAATAGTCAGATGTCCATCCAACTATTTGTAAAATCATTGTTGTTACTAAGATGTACGACTTTAAATTTCAGTATAATAATGCATAATGCCATTATCATAAATTTCATTGGAGTATATTCAGGGTAAAAACATGGATATTTTATACTGCTAACTAAATTCTCCAGTCCATCACTAAATCCATTATTTATATTGTCTAAATGCACAGGTTCTGTCTACAATACGAAACATCCAAATATTCTATTAAGAGTAATATCGGAGGTAATTCTTAAAGATTCTTAAGCCTGAAGTTAATATGTAATACAAAATATTTCTGTAAAAGATGAGGCATGAAGAAAGTGTCTGTTTGCATTGAAATTAAATATACATAAAACGCACACAAAGATAATAAAATGATTATAATTTCAAGCCTATACAATCCAAGAATAGTTAGTAATATCCCTATTTGCAATTAGTGAGCCCCTGGTTGGGATGCATGCTTGTACACTACTAAGTAAGAAACGATATTACTGTACCCAAAAAGTAAAACCAATCTTCAATTACAATTTCCTGGGCATATGGAATTTCAATTTCTTTTCTTTTTTAGGTTGTTGGCACTGTCATTGACATCTGTGTGAAATTTCACGTTAAAATATTCATTAGTGTTTGAGTTACGCTTGGCTTTATGAGACGCTAAAAGTGATTTCGGCTATGTTTGAAATGTCTGAATTAATTAATTGAACAAATAACTTACATTAAATTCTTTTTGCGGAAGGAATATCCGAGTGCAGAAACGTATAGAATGTTGCAGAAGGCATTCGGTGAGCAACTATATCGGAAAGAAATGTTTACAAGTGGTATAAACAGTTCAAAGTAGGCAGAGAACAGTACTAGTGTCATCCCGATATAAATTTTTCACAGATCTTCAATATTTCATTCTTCATACAGATCTTCACGACTTGATGAACAAGAAGAACAGAAGAAAGGATAATGACACCCAAACATTTCGGACATTGTAAATTTTCGCCAGGTTTATATCAACAAACTTGTTTTTTTTCTTCTACCGAATCTTTCAACTAAACAGTAATGGAGACGAATGAAGAAAACATCGCAGATGAAAATATTTCTTTGGATTAATAGAAAGCATATAAGAGAAAAGAATTGAAAGATGTTGGACATGGATTGCTGGAGATATAGCAAACATTTTACCATTGCATACCATAAATATAAATCCATGAACCCGTAAACAGGATATCGCAAACAGTTAAGCGTTTATTGGGCGAAAGAGTGTAACAAACTGAACTAGATGACTGTTGTTAAACATTTAAATTCGTATTTAATCTAATTTATGCAGTGCCAATTATACTCAAAATTGGAAATAATTTCAGTAATTTAAAAAAAAAAATTATTATGTGTGCTGTTTAAGTTTAGTTTCATTGTATTATATATGTAATTTCCAGTGGTATTATTATTTTATAAATTTTTAATATTTTTCATTTATTTTTTTATTGCATAACTTTTAATGCATCAAGTGTATTATTATTTTATAAATTTTTAATATTTTTCATTTATTTTTTTATTGCACAGCTTTTAATGCATCAAGATATTTTTCCTCCTTTCAATTAGTCTTATGATTGGCGATAATTTGCAAACACAGGCGCCAAGCTGGAAAACAAAGTACACTGCAGTTTTCATACGGATTTTGAAATAATTGCTCGGATTGTTCATAATGTTATAAAATGTGAAGTGATATGTATCGCCAAATATTAAAACCCTGCATAATTATTGCCTATATTTAATTTTTAATCTTCGTTTTGATTTATGTTGAAACTGTTATGAAATATTTCTATTTTTAAAAGGGGCTTCATACATTTGACCAAAGCTCTGTTGTTTTGAAGTAACAGTCCTCGCTTATTCCCAATATCGTTTTGAATGAAACAATGCTGATTTTACCCTTCCTAGTTGTTGCTGGTATTTTAATAAAAATATCGGTTTGATACCGTTGATCAATAACAAAAGAATGGTACGAATTTTCTGGTCTTCTGCCATACAACAAGCAAATGCGGGGTAATTACACACCTAAAATTTTCCTATCATGTCTCGTCGGTAAACTGTTCAGGGCATATATAAGTATAACGAAGGGCCCACCGATTTAAAAAAAAGAAAACTATTTTAAAAAAGACTTACTTCATCTGATTCTTTTTCATACTTTTCCTCATGTAAATTTTCGCGCGAGCTGTAGCGCCGTAACTGCCGAATTACTTTTTTGGAACAATTCCTACACAAATCGGGAATACCAAGTGCCTTTCTGGAAAACTCCTGCTGTTGGATTCTGTCGAAAGCTGGAAGACCCGTTTCGTAGAAATAGTGAAGCATTTTCTCCGACAGAAAAATTAGTAACTCGAGAGCATCTGAAGCTCGCTTCCTGAGTTCTGTTTTAGGCACGATTGTCTCCTCTGAACACGCTTCTGTACTGTCTACTGATTTATTCAATGAGTCTTTTAGATCGCGTAAGTTGTCTTCAGTTTCAGAGATTTTACCACGATTCAGGACATTCAGAGTTTCTGCACTGAGTGCATTATTCGTTTGGAGCATTTTTTGTGAAGCATCTTCAGCAATAGTTTCGCCAAGAGCCTTGGAAAAATTTTCCAATTGCTCACCAACTACTTGCAGAACATAAAGTGTGAGTTGAAAAACATATTGGGCATAGCAGCGATCATACTGAGGAGATCTCGCTTGTTTATAGCCGTCGTCTGGAACAGGAGTAGCGGAAGCAACCTCGTCAATTACAGAGGACATTCGCCAAAGAAGATTCCTTACGATTTGAAAAGCATCCCTCAAAGGGGCGCTATCAGGTAACGAGTGTATTGGATGTAAAGGTTTCGAGTTAGAAGTCTCTGTGCCCGTGGGTGATTCAGGCGTAGAACAAACGGCGATCATTTGCCATTCTTGTGGTGTTTTCTTCTGCAAGTCATCGACAAACAATGTAAATTCCTTGAGTTCACCACGAATTTTACGAAGAATGCTAGTCGTGTTTTCTTGAATTGTCTGCTTCATTGCAGTAGGTAATGTTTGCGGAAAAAATTCTGAACTTCCAATTTTCTGAATACCATGTGTAGTTAAGAAGCTCCCAACCGATGAAACTTTCCGTGCACGCTGAATGCTGTCCCTTTGTTCAGTGTCTTTAGACATGATTTATTTAACTCTTTTTTCGAGTTTTACAATTAATTACATTTGTTGCAAATGGTTCGAAAAACCGAATTATTTTGAATCATATTTAAAAACTGAAGTCTCCAAAATAGATTAAAAAAGTCCTTCAATGTAATTAGTTACATTCAACTTAAATGTACAGTTTAAGTTACAGTTATTCAAAAATTGAACAGTTATTGAGAATTGAAAAAAGTAATTACATCATTATTAAAATATTTTTTATTTTATTTCCGTAAATTACATACGTGAAGTAAATAACATTTATAAGATTTTTATCAAAGTAGCTTATGCTATTTTATTTTATCTATGCTTTTTTTAATTTCCCCTATATGTTTGTAGCTGACTCTTTGGGCTCGACTTTGCCCTACTTTAAGCGATCAGATTTAATTTAAACGTTGTAGACTTATCAAGGACCGACGACAATAAAATATTTTGATAAGTTTATTATGTTATCATGATTAGGATCGTCAGGATTAGTGATTTTATTTTAACTTATGAAGATCAATTAACCCATTTAGAATGAAAGTACCTGGGAACATGGAAATGTTCTCGTTATGTATGTAGCTTTGTAGTACACGATTTTATAAGCACATGAAATGCATAATAGTGACAAATATTATCCATTTGAACATACTCATGAAAGATACAGTGATATTCATCCAAATTTTTTAGTTTCCTGTTTGAGTATTTTTTATGGCAGACTTACTGTTTAGCTCCCTTTTATAAGTATTAATCAATGACTTAATGGAAAAAGTAGATTGAAATTCAGATTTATTTTCTACATACCAGAGTGAACACTTTTTTTCAAATGCTATATTACCATGTGTAACCCATAAAATAGAAATATCATTATTGTAATAGAGTAAAAATTACGTAATGTTTAACATTTTTATAGCATCGCAATTTTATTTAATGCGTAGTACCTGGATTATTTACAAAAATATGGCGATGGCAGACTTTTATAAGTAACTACTCTACAGAAATATCAAAGAAAAACAGGCCAATTCTCATACAAGATGCTTACACGGCTGCCAGCGAATTCGAATCTTAGCTCTCTTATACGCTAATTGTGCACTTTACCACTAGGCCTCGCCCAGTTTATAAATCGCAAAAAATGCTTGGCACTAGGAAGTATATTTTTTGGATCGAGAATTCCATTTTTTCTTTTCAAAGTCAAGGGATTACGAAAAATAATTGATTTAATCAATAAAGTTGCCCGATTAGTGACTCAGCGATAATGTATTCAACGTTAAGTTCAAATCTAGTAATTGGCAGCATTAATTGTAATCACTGTTTTCAGAAACACGATTATTGTAATAGCGTGTTTAAGTATTTAGAATAGACAATTCGCCAGCCTAGTACGAATTTTCCGTTTTCTCTTAAAGGAAACCGGAAGATTTCTCTTTCCCGTAGGAAATCTCCGGTTTCAGTCGTGGTGTACAGATGAAAACAAGGCAGGGATTCTTGCGTTTGAAATGCCAGCCAATTGGTCATTTGCACTCTTGCTACTAGAACGATCTGACGCTTTGTTCGTTCTAATTTTGTATCCATCTGCTTCAAGTATTACTTAGTGAATTAATTAGATATTTTGGCAGCTATATTTTATATTTCTTAAGAGTAGATTCGTCCTTTACTTTCATTTTTTTAATGTGCATTATAGTGGTACGATCTAGTAATAAGTGTCTAAATAAACCCATCGGCTTTGTTAGCTGTCGGCACCTACAACGGAAGAAAATCCCAACGAGGCCTACCTAAACGGGAAAAAGGGGCGGGGTACATTTTACTACAAGTTATCGGTGTTTAGTGAATACATCCCTACAAGGTTTTTTTCATTTCATATATGCATTTGCATAAAACATGTTTAAACGCTTTTGCATGACATATAACACTTAGCTATGGCTAAAAGTTTTTAAGAACGTTAATTTGCATCTGTTTTTGTATTCAATTTTATTTCTGTTATAGGTCTTGTGGAATCGCATTGGATAAAATCGCAGAACAGGGGCCGTTGGAATTTGGCGTCAAAAATTATTTTCGCCAAAGTCTGCCGAGTAACGGATTGCACTTGAAGTGAATTGCAAATAGCACGTTATTACATTTCGCGGTTTATCGCTCGATTGGCGCTACAAAAGTTTCTCTAAATCCCAACAGCCCTTATTTTGCCTCGCGTTTATTTACGGATTGAAAAAAATTCAATCTAATGTCAAAGATTGGCGAGAAAAAGACTTAGATCGACAATAAGATGGTAAATTGCAATGATAATGGAGGACGGGAATAATCTCACCTTTACAATGGCGTAAGACCACAGGTCAATGAGCTCGGCGTCTAGAACCAACAGCAATATTTCTGCTTTGATAAGATTCTCTTTCTTGCTTTTTTTTTTTTTCTCTTTGTGCTTTCGATCACCACACTTAAAAATTTTTTTTTCCTGTTTTTCTTATTACTTTTTGGAAACAAATACGATGCTTGTAAAATAACAATTTGGTAACATGATTTACAATTAAAAAAATTTTTTAACAGCCTTTTTTAAAAATCGATATTATTTTTTTTTTTATGAGTGATTCATAATAAATAAGTACATTACATTTTAAACGGGAAAAATTAATTTTTGAAAAAAAAAAAATCATCTTGGAACAAGACAATTTAAAATATCAGTTACATGATTTAAATTTAATTCAGTAATATATTATTTTAAAAAACATAATTTTTTTTCTTTCAAATTGTGTTACTTTCTGTACAAATTACTAAAATTTTTTTTTGAAATGGTGCTTCATTTCTCAAGAGACAACGGTATCTTAATGAATGTCTAAATTTGTTTTTAAGCTGCAGACTGCTTAAAAACTCTCATTTTAACAAAAATGTATTGTTTAATAAATTAATACAATTTTAATTACTGAAATTGAATAATTGACAAGTATTTGTTTTTTTAAGTGCTTAATTACTCTTTTTACCAAACAAATATTACAATGAAGAAATGAATGGAAGAATTTTCATATAAAAGAACATTTATCCAATCTTCAATATACATAAATCAATCATAATGTTTCTTTTTATTTACAAATCACACTACACCTTGGAATGTCAATGGCCCACTCTGTCTCTTGGAATCAACCTTAATTCTGAACCATATTTTAAAAAGACATCACCTACAAAATGTTTAATAATCAAAATTTAAACATGAATTACTATAAAAAAAATGTGATACTATTTTTATTGCAAGAAATCAAATAAGTATATGCATTTTTAAACAGCTTAAGTAAATATACATTTCATAATTTTAATTATAGTAAATCCCAGTTTTTACAATTATAAAATAAGCAATTTGTTTTAAAACAATATTATGAAAAAAAATATATATATATATGTAATAAATATTTAGCTAAAAAGCAAAAGAAATAGTTGAAAAATTGTTGGAAATATTTAGACTTTATATTTTAAGTGTTACTGAAAGACATATACTTCATTTAAAATGAAAATTATATTTCTGAAGGAAGTGGCTTTTTATTGTTTTTTTGTAAGGATATAATTTCGTCAAACTGTGCAAGTTCTTAACAGCAATGAAAAATCCCTGTACTCTTGTAAAAAACAGCAAAGTTAATAAATATTTTATATTCTTTTACGAACATCAACTGAACATTAAAAAATAATTTTATTTTTCCAATTGTTGAAAAATGCAACATAAGTTATAATTAATATGGTGCAATAATATGCATACTAAGAAAAAACACATTTGACAATAATACAAATTTTAATTCATCCTTTGTTAAGCTGCAATATTTCACCTGTCAAACAAATTTTTTTTCCAACTAACTGCATTCAAGGTCAAGTAAAATCTTTTTATTTATTTCTCTACTTCTCTCCTGATTTATGGATTATTTTACATGCATATGTTTTGAAAGGTTCATTTTTTTTTTCTCTCTCTCTCTCTCTCTATATATATATTTTAGATACCGATAAAATGTTAAAAAAAAAAATCCTTAATTTAAAATTATGTATTTTTTAAAATTCAGATAATTTTTGCCTTTTTTCTCTTTTAATATTATTTGATAATTTAAACACTTAAAAAAGTTTTTGTATTGCATTACAAATTTTATATAAAATTAATTTGATACAAGTTTTATATTAATAGTGTTTTTTATAAAACTAACAAGGCAATAACTTTAAAATTACTTGACAGTTTAAAAGGTGGAAAAAATCTCTGTATTTATAGAGGCTCAGTATTCATAAGTTGTTCTAGATGCTGTGAAACATACTATTTTGTCTGCCTTTATGATAAGTATCACTCTGGTGCTGTACTAATCTAACTCCTAAGACATACTATTTTGTCTGCCTTTATGACAAGTATCATTCTGGTTGCTGTACTAATCTAACTCCTAAGACTTAAAATTAGATAATTCTACATACAAAAATGGAACAAATTTAGTAACTATAATTTACATTCTATTATCCTGCAATTTAAAAATAAATTTTATTTCCACAAAAATGCATTTAATTGATACAGAATTCCAACATTCATAACTTTGTCAATGTCTTAAAATTAAATAGTAATTTATTTATTATATTAAGTTACTTACAAACAAGTGTAAGGAATTAAAACAAAAAAGAAAAACAACTATTTTGGAAATAAAACAACCACTTTCAGATCACTTTATGTTTCTTGACTCTGCCTCACCGCTAGAAACAGCTAGTAATTCAACACAAAAACTTTTTGTAATTTCAAACTTGAAACAATTATTGAAATGCAAGTCTTACTACTTTGAGCAGTTGACGTTGCAGCAGTATATACTGCAAGTTTAACTTAAATTGATGATGGACAGTTCACAACCACTCCTTATTGAAAAATGATTTGCATACATGTTAAACCTGAAGAATTTTTAAGTAGTAACAGATTGAAACACCTGGAAAAGAGATGCATTCAATCACAAGAAGCAGGGGCCAACAAGATGCATTATATAAGATGCAGGCTATCTGGACTGGCAGGATTGTGACCAAGCAATTTTATTTAGCAAGTCAATTGCAAATCCACTAACAAGATCCTTTTTTTAGGATTGAGTCATCTGGTGTCACATAAAAATTAAACAGTTATTTTCAGTAAACAAAAGTCAATTTTATAAAATGATAAATTAATCAAACCTGCTGTCTGCGATGGATTGATCCCAATTCCACTATCTGTAATAATTGCACTAACTTCAGGAGTTACTTTAAACTGAAAGATATTACAAAATCAAGTTATTTAAAAAATAAAGAATCATGAAGTCATATCACTTATTAATTTAAAACATAAGTATGAAACTTCTTGAGATTTCTTAACATTAAAATTAATATATTAAGATAGATTAAAAGACGAACTTCCTCATCGGCAGTAATAAAAAATAATGAAGTAAATACAAATTCATATTGAATATTTATTTTATTAGATAAAATATGAAGCCCTAAAAGTAAAGTATTAATTAAACATATATTTGAATAAAGTTCACAGTATTTCAAAATATATTGTAGTTAATTTAAAAGTACTAATAATCTACTTTTTAAATAAATTCCTACTTAATTAAATATTTATCTTTTATTTTATTAATTTTTGTAGAAGGATAAGATATCTGATACTGTAATAGTAAAGCAGGGTAGCTACAGAAAATATGAAAAAACTTTCTCTGACTTAGGGCTACTAATTATATTAGTTTCCTGGCCTTCTTCTTACTCAGAAGCACAATATACATTAGTAAAACATTTTTATGAAGTTTAATTTTTAAAAAAATAAAATAAGCAAATTAAAAATTTATTAAAATACATATTTTAGTAGCATTATATAATTCATATTTTGCAGTATTTAATGGAACTAACTCATTTTCAATTTTATTATAAATTTTCATTTGAAATATATAAGCGTATGTTTCATTATAAGAGTTAATTTAAATTAATAATTTTTCTGCACAATATTTTATCACTTAAAAACATTACCTTTGCATTCCATACCAATAAGCTTAAAAATAAAAACAGAAGAAAGCATTCACCAGCATTTTTATTTCATTTCTAAACTATCACAGGCAACATCTAATTTTTTGAAAATTTATAACATATTTATAAAATTGTATATTAGTATCAATTGGGAAATTACAGGGTTCTAGAAAATCATACAGATTGTTAAATATATACAGGTAATAATGTGTTAAGGGGCGACTTTTCTGCTGTTTGTAATAAGTCATCAAAATATATGAATATTGCAAAAACTCTATAAAAAGATAATAAATTACAAAATGATAAAATCAGCAGGTATGGTAATTATAAAAAATATTGCTTATTATTTTATTTAGAAGCAACTTAGACTTTTTCAGCCATATCAAATTTCTTCTAGATTATACAATGGATTTTGACAAATTAATTCAAAGGTTTAATTTTAAAGTTTTATAATTTAATAATTTTTAAAATGTAACTTTAAATAAAATATGAAAAATAATTGAGTTGTTTGTCACATGGGCGGGATTTAAATTATGGATACAAAACAAAAATTATGACAATAAAATGACACAGAGAAAAATTAATTAAAATACTGCTTAATACAATAACAATTTTAAATAACATAATTAACCTCTTCAGCAGCAAATTTAAGTACAGCTGTGAAAGGCGTATTTTCTGGGACACTAAGCCTGTAAAAACAAAAATGTATAAGATTAACATGCTTTTATAGTAATTATTTCTTAATATTACACAATACATAAACAAAAAGAAAATAGTTTTTATTAGTGAATATGTATCATTAGAATATTTTATAAACTTAAAAGGATATAAAGCATTGTATATACAAAATAGAAACGTTAACCCATTATTCTCCCCCTCTCCTCTTACTCTATCATACATTTCAGTAGGTAGACAGGTAAGTAAATATTTGACACAGTGACCAGTTTTGACCAAGCTGCACCAAACAATTTGTAATTATTTCACGAAATTTAACAATAAAAGATTAATTCATAATAAACTACACTTGTTTCTTCTAATTATGTACTAAAATGAACTTTATAGAAATTATCAAAACTCAATAATTCACAGGTAAAAAAAAATTAAGTAATATAATTTGATTAAAACATTAGTTCAAAAATCATTTTCTTTTGCATCATATTCAACATATCTTTACGATTAGAACTATTCATTTCTATTTCTGACATTGTATATGAACCTAAGTCTAAAGCAGAGGGATTTAATAGCTCAAATCTGCTTGTATAAAATTTGAACTTGGATTTTATCAATTTGTTATTGAATTATTTTTTTCTTTTACAAGAGTTAAATATTGCACAGATGAATATTATAGGGATATATTCTGAATAATATTCTAATACTGAATATAAAAAAACGACATATTTTTATTAGGAAAATTATTATACTTACACTTTGAATGGTAACTTCGGATCTGAAGTTAAAGTTATCTTAAATGTTACTTTGGACCTGGAAGATTTCGTGATTAATAAATTCAATTGAAAGAAAAAAACATTAAAATTATTTGAAACTAAATAGCACATTAAATATTAGAGACTACATCAAAAGGAAAACGGTTAATAAAATTAACAACAAAAGAAACTAAAACTACCATAAACCTAAAATAATTATCTATTTCCTTTATTTTTAGTATCTATAGATATATTTAAAAAATTGTTCTTAAGAAAAATATATGTGAAATAAGAGATCACTGGCATAATACTTAATATTAAATAAACGAATTTTTCTAATTTGAAATAAGAATGTGATACAAAAAAATCTTGAAATTATGTATTAAAATGAAATTAGAAATAATAAAATTCAAAGGTTTTTTTTTTGCCTTCTTCAAAAATGACATCGAAAAAATATTATTATATATATCATTATTTAAAATGATATAACCATAAATGAATATGATAAAACTTATTTTATATAAAAATTTTTTTAAATAATCTTGCTGTACTAGTATACTGTAAAATAAAAATCTATGTTTGTTCTCCCATGACTGAATTCAACTGCTTAGCAATTCTATTTGGCAATAGTGTACTATATAGCTAATAACAAAACCTTTTCTCAGCTTTTCCTACTTCCTTCTTTTCCTCCTTTCATTTAAAAATATCTGAACAATTGTTACAATATGAATATTGATAAACATAAAAATTTGGGATTTCTTTCCATTTGAAAGCAAAAGTAAAAATGAAAATCTATTATGACCCAACAGGATGCTAAGAACTATCAAGGCGAAAATTCTACAAATTAGTTAATAAGTAAACTGCCTTAATTTCTAGTCAATAAACTCACGATAAACTTTTCTGCCTAAAAAAAAAAAAAAAAAAAATTGACATTTTTTCTTTGATGCACTGCATACCCATTTCTATTTTTGTACTCATGGCTTTCGATTTTAAATAATTTTTTATGAATAATCATTTAAATTTAAGATACTTAATCAGAAACAAAGGTATACATTTGAAATATGGTGAAAACAAAAGAGATGAACTGAAATGGGAAAAAATATTTTTTCCAATTTCTTGCATTTATATATGCTAAAATGATAAAATCTTGATTACTAGGAAGATTAATTTTAGTCATCAGTAAAGTGTTTTTATTTCTTATCTACAAGTTCATTTCATGCTTTTATCACAAGCTACCAAATACTGATGCAAGATGTGAGGCACATTTTATCAAAGTCCAATTCTCCTCCATCATTCATTACTTTTCTTTCACACGAAGTTTTGTCAGCAAAAATACCTATTTTTATGTTTATAAAAATTATTAGGTTTATTTTTAATAGAATTTATTAGTTTTATAGAATTTATTTTTCATGACATTTCCAGAAAAAAAAAAGTCCAACATATGATATGCAATGGCCTATAACCTGCAACCTAAAATTTTTGAGTGTTTCAGTGCTGTATATGGAGTGTAGTATTCATAAAGTAGGCAGGAAATTACAGTTGTTTAAAGGTAAAATAGAAGAATTTTCTAATGCATTATGATTTATTTATTGCTTGTAAGAAGAACTGATACCAATAAAGAAAGCCATAGAACAATCAAGTTCAGTTATAAATAGGGATAAATGTGAACATTGCTGATATTTTCTGAACTACGTGTCAATCAAATCTCAAATTATCCGATTAAAAACAGGACATTTTTAAAAACAATTGATATTTTCATATATACATAGCAAACAGAATGTTTATGAACTCCATCAACAAACTTGGTAGGATGATAGTATACATTCTAACAAACAAAAAACAATGGAGCATGGGGTCGCAAATATGCCCCTGGAAAGTGCAAGGTTGTTAGAAATCTGGTGTGAAGCCTGTGAATTATATATATAAGTTGACTGTTGGCAAATGAACATTAGAAGCCAAATCCATTGCAGGAGGAGTTAGATTGTTATTGCATTTGGAAAAGCTGATGATGAAATGATAGATATGATGTATGGCAATAGACATATCAAGAATTTCCGAGAGGTATTGTCTCCACAATGTCACCTTCAGAATGATTCTTTAAATATGACAAATATTGCAAAACACAAAGTATAATCTCAATGAAATCACCATTTGATCACACCTGCAATGGAAGGAGGCATATCGTTATAGTTTACTAATTTGCGAGCAACAATACTCAAGCAGTTAGAGCTGAACTCAATGTTTCGCTCACGTTGATATGAAATGGTGAATGGCTGCACTTTATTCACATGCAATAGGTGAAAGCCCTTGATGAAGTAGACTATCTTCATTGGTTAGAATTTGTGTGTTTAGTTCAGAATGCAAGTAGGAATGATAAAATATTTCACATTAAAGTACTATTAAAGGCCATCTTTACCTACAAGAGCATTTTCTACACGAACAATTCTCATATTTAATGGAAGGAGAATCCTCATAGTATTGTCCAAATGTATCCATGTAAGTTTAATCAATGCATCGTTTAGAATTATTTTTAACTAAAATTTTCAAAGAAAAGAAAAGTCTACAGAAAACTATAAGCCACAGATTATAGACATGAAATTAAAATACCTCAAAATTGATTTCACTTACGATAAAATTTAAATTTTTTTTTCCTCGAAGAGAACTATTTTACACTTTATAATAATACAATTATTCACAGAGTATAAAGATTTGTATAAATTAATTAAAAATTTATCATATTATAGAAAAAAAAATACTTACATAATTGTTATTTCTAAAGGCAATCTGAAAATAAAAATTGAAATAAGTAACCATTAAAACATTACAAATAATATTTAATTTAAATATAGTAAAAAAATAATACTTTTGATTAAAAATTAATTGTAGAATATGTTTATTGAATTCAACTTAAATCTAAACTTTTTTCCGATGGACTAGATGTTTTTTTGCCAATTTTTATTTCTTCCATTTCTCTACAAGTCAGGTGTGACAGGAAATGGAGTAAAACAAGTTTTTCCTATTTACCATCTTTCTCCTTTGCATTACAGATGGAGTGGAAGAGAGGGAATAGAAAAAGGACAGCCAAGAAGGTTTAACAATTACAGTTTTTACCAGATATTGCAGATAAAAGTCTTAGTTTGGTTGACCTCATTCTTCTGTTGCTCAATCTGCCGTGAACTAGCTGCTGTATTGCTTTCACTTGCTACTCTGTCTATCAAAGCAATACACTCCATGCTGATTTTTTGCTAACATGATAGTCAGGTACGAGTTACAGATGTACATGTTCATTATACTACGCACATAGTAGTCAGAACAGAAATAAAATTAAAATGCATAAATAAGAGATGATACTTTTTTCTGACATATACGAAACCGAAATGAAACCAATTTTTGAAATAATTAACTTTTAGTAACAGATGTAAAAATGATACAAAGAAACTCTAAAAATATTTAACACAAAAAAAGGGTAGAAGGAGTGACCCTTTACTGGACTGGATGTCATAATAAAGTTTCATAATAACAGTTGAAATTATTTATCACTTAATTGATGGATACAGAAAAAACCAGCTTTCAGTTCAAAAGCACACTGTATGGAAGAATACTCTTAATATTGTAGATTATTTTATAATTTTTAAATACTTGATTATTCCAACAAAGAGAATTACACTTATTTACTGTTTGAATTATACTTATTAGAATAAATAATTCAAACAGTAAAATATTAAAGAGCCTCATGAACAAAAATTTTGTTATAGGAAACCGATGATATAATTGTTATTATCATGTCCATGGATTTAAAATATAATTATCAAAGTTGGATCACGTCAAAAGTCTTCACGATAGTGGCTGCTAGCAATGGCACCGCTTCACTGTGCAGAACTTCTCTTAAGTTGGCCTCGATTGGCACCATACCCAATTGCAAAACATGGGGAGTGAGTGCTGGGCACTCTAGAATGTGCTTAGGTGTTAGGAAAGCGTTGGGGCAATTTCTGCAGGGGACGTATTCCCTGGTCTTGTCTGGGAGAATCTTCATCCCTCTGTAATGGTTAGTTCTGAGTCTGCTAATAACTGATGTCAACTTCCTTGATGATATAATTATTTGTAGAATATTAAAATATGAATACTTATACTAAAAAACATAAGCAATAAATACAAGTGAATTCAGGGGGCATTGCTTTTCTGAATTTTATTATATAGTTCATTATATCTTTAAAACTTTTAAATAAGGTTTAGTAGCATAAGGCAAGGTGGTGCGCATGTTTAAAATTTGTAATTGATAATATCATAATCACTGATTTCATTTTCAATAACTCAATATTCAATAAGAAATTACAATATTAAAATTCATGAAGCCCAATAAAGAAATTAAGTAAATCTACATTAAAACTTGTATAAATTAATATTAACTTAATAACTATACTCGAATTAATAATGAACGTTAAAATCAATTACAATCAAGATAATATATGTTAAACAATATAGTTTATATTTGCTTAAAATAAATATAAAAATGTTACATTTAATATTTTGATTACAACAGCAAAAGGTTTATAGATATAAAAATAAACAGAAAATACAGAGAAATTGACAGAACATAAGGATTAAAATAAAAGAATTCGTACGTAAAATTTTGACAGCCGGTACCCTACTATGTTTCTATTAAAATTTACATACACCTAAAACTTTTATGATAGAAATAAAAGAACTAATTACATCATGCAATTAAGTTGAAGTAATCAACGTTTAAACTGACAGTAATGTAATTTTCACTCAACAATACCGATTAAATATTGACCCATATGCCAATAAAATATAAGAAAATGACAAAAATATATTATAATGAGACATTTATACTCTTAAATTTGATCTGAAAAGTTTTCTGCTAACTTTCATTCTCTGGGATTCTATCTTAATAAATTTTAATGAACACTTACCAAAAGAAGTCAATTCAAGATTTTCCACGCTGCACTTCTCCACTCTAATTCCGAAACTATAAACGCTGTTGCCAATATGATTTTTTTAATTCTAAATCATAAATAAATAAATACTTCAATATTGTATTAAAAAGTATACATAGAGACATATGTTTAAAAAACTTGTACCCCAATATTAAAACAAATTTTTTGGCTTCCATAAATATTTGAAACGGAATATTTTGCAGCTGAAAACCAGAAAAAAAAATTTCTAAACGACCTATTGCCGCATGATTTGGTGTATTTCTATTTGCTTCTTCAGTTTCGTTATTGTAGACTTACGAACCTAGTCCCGAGTTAAATCAAGTCAAGTATAAACATACATTTGAAGGTTGGTTATAAGCTATAAGATTAGTATTTGCTATTTTGTAATGTTCCTATAAATTTAAACAGTTATTTGTTTTATTCAATAAAGGAACGGTGAAGTTTTTGTTGTTCCAATATTATGATATATTTTCATTACCGGTAGTTTCCTTATAAATCATTTATTGACTTTTAATGATATTAAACGTTTTTGTAATGCATTTATTAATGTACCGATATTTTCATAATTGATTAATGTATCTGATTTTATTAAGTTTTGGTTTACATTGTTATTAGAGATATTTATTTTTTGAAAAAACGGATTTATTAATAGTCTTCGATACTTTTGGATCATTTCCATTTATCCAAACATTTATTAATTAATATTAAAAACTTGTAGCAATCAATTAAAGCTTTTTATGACAATTACTTTCATTTCACTGCTTGTAATTTGCTCCTGAAATAAATTTTTTACATCAAAATATTCTAAGTTAAAATACAATCATTATTCATGGCAAATTTTAAGTAGTATACAAAGTGTTTTTAATTACAATAAAAAAGAAATTTATTATTACTAATTTTTTTTATTTGTTTCAGATAAGTATAGTAACAAATAAACATGTCGAAGGACAAAAAAGACAGCAATTTTTATGAACACCTCCTAAAAGTGGATAAGAGCATCAGTCTCTCTCTGAGTTTATCTGCTTCCAAAAATTCCCCTCTTGGTCACTATCGTTCTCACATGAAAGCTCTTGAATATTCATGCCATGGTGTATTCTGGATATGTGGGAGTATCATATCCCTCTGGTTTTCTAATACTCTTCAGAGAGAAGCCTTCTTTTTCAATTTGTTATTAGGTATGATTGGGTTGTATTTTTTTTGTTTTATTTTGAATTAGAATTATTTTTTATAAATATAGATACATTTTTAACTATAGGTTTGTTATAATGATTTAAATTACAATATTTGTTTATTGTAATTAAATCTGATAGCTTAGCAACTTTCTTTGATGATGTTATGAATAGAAAGAAAAGATGTTAGATAGAAAGAAAATACTGATGCAAACTCTTGACATCAACAATAAATTAATCTAAAAACAGTAACAAAAAGTAATTTACTACTTTCAAATTAGTTTTCTTTCTTCTATAGAATCTCGGCACTTTTAATTATGCATCTCCAGTACAATTTGTCAAAATAAAGATTAATTTTTATTTCTTTTTATATTTCAGCCCCAAATTTTTTATGTTTGTCAAAATTTAGCTGTGTCAGTCTAGCAATGATTAGTAATTTATTTTTTTTAATGAAACATGTATAATTGACACCAATGATTATAGAACATTTTTTATAAACCTACTTAGTAAATTTTTTATATCTAATGGCAATTCTTTTTGAAGACCTTCTACTGTTATAAACATATGTAGGTAATTTTATTTGCATTATAATAATGTAGTATTGTATTCCTAAATCTCTTATAATGTAATGCTAGGATAAGTTTCATATGATTCATTATGATATGTTGTGATGGAATTACATATCACCAAGTCAAATGCATAGGTACCCAAAGCAATCCATACAGCTATAACTGCTTTCATAAGGATATTAATTTTATATGAATAATAAAATAATTATATTTATTTCTTTCTTATGTTTTATCACATTGTGAATTCCTTGTAATTGCAAGGACTGTTAGAAATGTAAGTAAAATTATATGAAAAAATATTTAAATATGCTGAACACTTATCTGGGAGCTTCTGGCATATATATTTTTATTAAAACTCAATTTAAAGTAGACCATAATTTTATTGGGTTTCAAATGAAAAACATATAGTAATAGCTCTATAGTCATTCCTTTTTCATGAGTATTTAATTTGTTTAGCTATTATTATATTATCTTCTTGAAAGACATTGGTAAATGTGCATATATAGTTTTTAATCCAAATTATTTCAAGTGAAAAGCCGGTTAGAAAACTAAATAATAAAATGAAAAAGATGTTACATAGCTTTTTTTTTCTTTCACTTAAAAAAAAACTGTCTTTGAAATGCTTAATATTTTTAGACTTTTTATTGATATGTGTTTTGTGCCTCAAAATTCATAAATGATTGAAAACTACTACATTTTTAAGAAGAGTTGTAAATAGTATTGAAATTCAACCTGCTTATTCAAGAGATGTAAATACTTAAAAGCAGCCTGGAGACTTATGCATAAAGCAGCAATAAACAAGAAAACCACAACAAATATGCTGATCAGTAAAAGAGAAAATTTTATGATGAAGACTGTTCGAAACTTTGTGGTGAAATTTCTTCAAGCAGTGCGATCATGAAATGATCTTTGTTAATGCACCATTTAACCCTTGAGCACATTCACTCTGTTCACAGTAACATACTTATAGGATTGATATAACCCCAATTTTAAACTAATTTCTTATCAATATCAACTTTTTTGACAAAAATTACTCTTAAAAATTATGTATTTTTAACAGGAAAGTTCTATTGTGTTTAAATAGTAATTTCAAAATAGAATATAAAACTTTTTTTTATTTCTATTTATTTATCCTTTTAAGAACGTTTTTTCCCCCTTTCGATGCATTTAATAATTTTATATGTGAAATAAATACTATTTTTTGGTTAAAATAAGTTCCACGAACCCGAAATAAAACTGTTATATTGTTCATTACTCAAATCTGAATCTTTAAAATTTACTTCCTGTTCTAATTCTATTTTCAAGCTCATATTGAGAAATTTTGTTAATATCAGAATAATTTAAACATTCATTTAATTTACTATCCAGGGAAACATTCTCAAAAAATCTTTTCTCTGCTGTTCGCACTCATACACTATCACTATGTTAAATTTCTTTAAAGCACACACAGAGTAGAAAAGACCCGAACACCTCTGTTGGAATGGAACTCATTTTTTTTTTTTCCTTTTTATTGTGCTTTTTCCTTTCTATGTGACCACTTGAGAAGTATCACTAACAAATTTCAGCAAAAGAAAAGGTGAGGTCTTCATGATTCCAATTCACATATTTGTTCAATTCAAAACATCCAATTTATAAACAAATTTTTTTCCAGTGACTGACAAACAGTCCTAATCTAATATCGGTTGTATTATCTACGCACAGAATTAATGAGAATGAGATTGAAGCATCATACAAAATAAATTATCATATTGCCAAAAGTACTAAAAATTACCGAAATTTAAATATCCCATATCAAAGATGCCGATTTTTACACATTTACTGAAGACATGTCTGAAAATTAGCAATATTTTCTTCTCAAGCAATTTGGCTCCTTGAACTAATGCTGTATCTGGCAACATTGAGTCTACTATAAATTAAAAAACAGCCCTTCTTTTCAATACAGGTGGAGGACTCTCTCCAATCTGGTGATTTTGCTGGTTACATAAATATCTTGCAATAACAATGCTTGAAGGAAATTATTTATTTGAAAAACTTTTATTATACCATTGTCTCATGTATGGTGTACAAGCAAGAATATATTCCATGGTGTTTAGGATTATTTTATGAAAAAGGAATTGATTGGATATTTGCTGTAGTATTTATATAGGTAATAGAAAAGCAAGCCTGGCTGTTTACAGGTCTTTTGAGGCCTTGTGCAGTTGCCTTAAAAAAAATCGCACCTCATGTATATTGGAGCTATTACTTATTCACAAACAAAACCTAGCATGCAAACTTCTGACAGATTCATTGGAAGAAGTGCTTATCAATCAGTGAAAGTTGTTAATTTTATTTAGGTCATCTTTAGATTATTCAAATTTTTTCTGTGAAGAGATAGACAATTTCTACAAAACATCACTTTTGTATACGGAAGTGAGGTAGTTTCATTAGAAAAAATGATTTTATGAATTAAGAACTGAGGTTCAACTTTTCTTTTTATAAAGCAATTTATTTTATAACTGTTTTCAAGATGTCTGATGAAATCAAATTTTATTATCAAGAAATTTAATTTTTCAGAATTTTGTATTGAAAAAAACTAGTGTTAAGAAATTTTGAGACATTTTCTAAATAGGAACAAGCTAAAAATGTCAAAAGAAATAAAAAAAAATAATAGCTTACTTTAGGAAAAACTATCTGAAGGGCACCTTAAGTGACATAATGAAAATAACAGGATTTCCAACCATTAAATAAATCTTTCAATAACCCAAAAAATTACTGATTTCTGTAAAAGAAATATCGATTGAGTCTTTTACACTCTGATTTCAAAAAACTAAAATCTCAATTTCTGGGCAGCAGTGAAAAAGAGTATCAAGAACTTTGCTGTAAAGCAATGAAATGTCTATTGCCTTTAACAAACACATAACTAGTTAAAAACAATGTTTTGTCTCTTGCATATATTGAAATAAGCATGCTCCTGATTTGAGATTATACATATCTTCATTTGAACCTGAAACTCTTTTCCATGAAACAAGCTGAAGGAGCACATTGAAATGTTTGAAAATTTGCCTATCAAATTGTGTAATTATGAAACTTTTATCATAATTATGATTTAAAGGTGTCTATTCCATATGTATGTTTCAATATTAGAAAGTGCTATATCATATGAATTTAATATTGGCGGTGTGAAAAAATTATTTAATTTATTAATTATGCAATTTATTATACAAATAAATTTTTCTCCCTCCAGCTTTATTTCTAGATATTATCTTTGTGGCAGTTTTAAAAGCAGCTATTCAAAGAAAAAGACCATCCAATAATGAGAGTGAGGACATGTTCATGACATTTTCCATTGACAAAATGTCCTGCCCATCAGGACATACATCAAGAGCTGTCCTTCTCACATACTTGCTAATTGCATCCATGCCCGACTGGCATCTTCTACATCCTGTACTAGTAATATGGTGCTTCTCTACCTGTGCTTCTAGAGTATTGCTTGGCAGACACCATGTTGGTGATGTTCTATTAGGAGTAATTTTAGGTTACATTGAATATCTAATAATGGATTATGTGTGGGCTGGTCCAGAAACAGCTGATTGGTATTTAAATATTTTTAGAGATTCAAATAGTGTTCTTGATGAATTATAATTAATTATGATGTTGTACAAATAAATTGATTTGCAGCATGAATGTCATAAAATTTATATAATTTTTTTATGCATTGAGAAGTTCGTTTTATTTATTTTTTAATTTATATAAACCATAAATACTTGAGATTTTCAGTTCATTAATATAGTTAGAAAATGTTTTATGATCAAAATCATAGAATATTATTTCATTTAAAAATAATTAAAATTATATATTTTTTAATTTATGCATATTGATTTTCTGAATAATTTTGATTATATCATGAACATCAGAATAAACTTTTATACACACTTTTCATATTTAAACTACATACATATACTATTTACTTTCCATATTAAATTATTTCATTAAAAGAAAATTTTGTAGTAGAAATAATTTAATGTTTTATTATGGTTGTATTATATAAATTTAAAACTTCTTTTTGCAGAGCTTATTGATGTTTGTGATAATGTATCATATAAATAAAGTAGAAAGTTATTAAAAAATTTAGGGTTTTTTTTTTTAATGAAATGTTTGAATAAAATATTTTGGTTTTTATTTGTTATTTACTTGTGCCTGAACAACATGGGTAAGTGTTGAGCTTTTGAACAAAGAGTAATGGTAATAAGTTAGGGTGAGGTAACATAGGCTGCTGAATCAGAAAATGTAATTATGCATGGAATGAGCATGTAGATCAGAAAGTCCTCAAGAAAAAAGCCATGAAAACCTATAGGTGCATCTTGGGAATATAATAAATCGGTAAATATAACTGCAATGTAGCAGCCTTTCCATAGCTACTCTGAAACTTCTACTGTTCTAGTAGTGAATCGCCTCAGGTTAAAATGCCTGGCACTTAACAATTTAAAACATTTGAATTTTCCTTTAAATAATGTTTTATATTTTCTTTTTCTCTATGGAATTTCAGAGGATGAAAAATGGATAATTTTTCTATATTAGGTATCTAAATGAACATTAGCTTTTGCTTAAAATATATCATTTTTCCCAATTTTTCTGATATTTTAAAAGATTTCATGCACTACTAAATTTCTTTTAATAGATTTTTAAATATTTATAAATTAATCTAATCAACTAAACTTTTCTTATTGCACTATTTTCCCTTTTTGAAATTATATGTTTATTAAAAACAATTTTACATGCTGATTCAAGTATTTTTATGCACTATATATATATTACATTTGACAACTTTATTGGGCTGCTAGAGTTGTTATGGCGGATATCGCTACAATTTGATGTTGGGCAAAAAATCTATTACAAGTTGGTTAATTTATTCATTTTGTACAAAATGAATGAACTTATTAAAAATGAGTCTTTTTCAAAAGTATTCATACTGCTTGTTACAAACATTTTATTTTCAATTGCCATTATAAGATTGTCGAACATTCAGTAACAATTAATGCCAACTTCAGCAATATATAGAGACTACCAACAAGCATCATCACTCATACTTATAAATACAAGCATCTACAAATCAGTATAAATATATGATGGTATGTTAATTGAATCATATACATAATTCATATTAGAGTTTGATGTCATACTTAAAAAGCATGAAAAGATGAATAATTTCTAATAGTAAAGAACATGAATATACAGTGATGAATTTGCATTTTCTAGAGAAATTCATTAAAAATGTATTGATAACATTTTAAGTACAGGAGATTTATATACATAAACTTAGTAATTTACACTACATATTTGTACTCGTTTACAATCAACTTAAAAATCACAGTGTATTAAAAGTATTACTTTAAGGATCAAAAATTCTCATTGTACCTAAAAAGAAATAATTTCAAATGTTATTTAGCAAATTTAAATAAAATTTCATATCAATTTAGATTATAAGAAATGGATTTAATGAAACTAAAATACATGTAGATAAAACAATTCTCAATTATTACAGACCTATGCATAATTTGACCATAAAACATTAACTTAAAGTATAATTTAAACATCAATTTCACTTAATTTGTTATTTTGAACGATTTTGTATCTTGATGACATTGTAACAGATACCTTAACTGGTGAAAATTGTGATTGCATAATGAATCTAACCAAAATTGAAATAATTATTAAGAATCTTCTATGTTTGCGGTCAATGATAGATAAATTTTTAATAATAATTTTATTTCTGTGTTTCTTTAGTTATGTATTGTTGACTGCTTAATAAAATGTTATTATTAACCTTATACATGTTATCCACGAAGAAGTAAAAAAAAACTTAATTTCAGTTAATAATGTTTTACTAATATATGATACATTATGCACTCATATTTTTTTATAAGATGTTATGTTAAAGGCACAATTTATATAATTTAGCATTCATTCAAAAAAGATCTTTAATATCAATTTTTGAATTTAGATCGCACTTGATTTTGTAATATCAATTGTTTTTGACAAAATATTTACATAATTAGATTCTTTTAAAAAGGAATGATTGATTTGCTAATTTAACAAATCAAAATATTTTTTAAAAATCCTTCAAACTATAACAAAAAAGCAATTTTATAGACATAGATATACATTTATGTGGATAATTTTAAGAAGCAATATAGAAAGCACCTATATAATATCTAAAAAATTAATGAAACATTACCAACAATGTTGCTGTTCTGTCAGCTTTCATTTTTAAAAAGTATTCTACAGATGCAATATCATTCTGCAAATCAGTTAACCATGCAGAGAAAATATAAATTTTGTTACCTTTATATACTATATATGTCAAATATTAACTTTCAGTAAATAGATTAACACAAACAAATGATAGTTAACATTCCTATAATTGTTTACATATATTTTGCAAAACTGATCATTAAATATAATGCTTTATAACAATATCTAGTTTTCATTCTAATGTAAAAATATTACAAAAAATGCTAATGATTAAAATTTTTTTTTTTTAATAAACATGTACTGCATAAACTGCTAAAATAATAAAATTCTTTGAAACATGCAGCTAATTAAAAAAAGAATATACATTCTAAACTAATCTGTTATAAATTATTGCTGACAGAAGGGAAGCATTAAACATTTACAAGTACATAAATTAATACAAACATAATAGTTCACTGTTGTTATAGACATAATAATGCATTTAATTTTCAATACCACAGAAATAAATGTATTTCAAAACATTTTATAAAATTAAAATCAAGCAATTGCATTTATTTTAATATTGTATTTTCAACAGATTTAATATTTAACAACTTTAATAACTGCAACTATATATTTTCCAAATCTATTTAATTGGAACATTTTATTTTTTCATTTATAAGAGAATAATATGAAATAATAATAAGCATGCATGATAGAGGAGGGAGGGAAAAGAAAATATTATATAAAAAAAAATCTAAAATAATTTTACTGTAACAGATAAATTTATGCTAAACAATTTTAATTTCTGTAATTAAAAAGCATCATTATAAAATATAAATTTACATTCTATAAATAAATTCTTTTTATAAAAAACATAAATAAATTTAATTTTACACTGTGTTTAAAAGATGTCTACAAGTGGATGAAATACGAAAAACATTTTTTTCTTTTTTTAATAAATTGGTTTAAAAAGGTAATTTCTCCATTGTTTGAAAAAATATATATTTTAAATTTATATTAGTAAAAAAAAAAAAAAAACCCCCAAGAGAACTATTTTTGTCCATAATGCTCACTTTTTTTCTTTCTCTCTATATATACATAATTACAGAAATAATCGAAAAGTATTCGATACAAACACTATTACAATTTCAATGAATAAATGTAAAATAACAGTGATTATCTTATATTAAAGATATATTTTATAAAGTTTACTTACAGTTCCCCCTTATCTTCATATATAATTTAATCTTCTCAGTAAGCTACTTTTTGGTGAAATAATTGAGCATAGACAGTTAAGATTTAAAAATATTTTAACAATGCAATTTAAAAACCAAAAAATAAACATACACTTATTAACTTTTTATAAACAATTTAAGAAATGAAAACATTATTTTCCTGTTCATAAAAACTTCTTATGAAAAAAAAAAAAAAAAACTTAAAAGGCATAAATATAATAGAAGTTGATGTTATAGTTAATTATTTCAAAGAGTTTTAAATTTATATTGGCAGGATCATATAATAAAAAATATGACATTTCTTTATCCGCTATGTTCAAAAACATAGAAATATATATTAATTATAAGTAGACCTACAGTAGTTTTGAGATAGACATTAAATTAATTATAATATTAACTATTAACTTTTAAAAATTTACTAATTACCTTCATTATTTTTAATAACAGTAATTTTCTCATGATTAAAAATTGCCTCAATTAAGCTTGTCATTCTACAACATAACAGAGGGGAAAAAAAGTTTTTTTTTAAAATTGCAACATATGTAGCACTTAAAATGTTCAATTTGCCATATCTTCTCAAGATCAAGAATGAAAAAGAGAATTACTGATATATATATATATTTAAACTTCTAATCATAATCAATAAAATACTACAAAATACAATAAAATTTTTACCAATGCCTAAAGAATTATGTGAACTTTTAAAGCATATTTATAATGCAGATAAGGAGGCAAGTCTTTTTTTTTTTTTTGGGGGTGGGGGGGAAGGTATATTTAATTGGGATGCCAAATTTTTAGAACATAATCCTCCCTTGCCTAAATTTCAGAAATCCTTAGGATCATATTAATAGAAGTTAGTATGGATTAATTTGCCAGATATAGTAGCTTAAAGCAAGTATAAATCTGAACGTCAAGTCTTAATTGCTAGTTTATCACAATAACAAAAAAATTAAGTAGATTAATTATATTAAATTTAAAGTTGCAAATATTTAAAATTTTAACTAAAATAATTATTTATATCAGTAGTTCATTAGGTCAATATACCAAATAATATTAATATACCAAGCTAGAAAAATTATCATAAAAAAAAATAAATCAATTAAAAAATTTTTATATTAAATTTCAACAATTATTATTAATAATTGTTATTATTAATTCTAGTTATTACTTTAACTAGAATATCCCAAAACCATGTAAGTTGATGATAAACCACCATAACAAGGTTCATTTTCTAATTTAAACTTAATTATGATGTACATGCAGGCATTCTAAAAAGTAACACTCAACAAAGATACTATAGAAAACCAAGTCGTTCACAAACATCTATCAGAGCCCAAGATTTATTAAAAAAATAGAGAAAAATATAACATAAATAAGAAAAAACAAACAAGAAAAGATTCAACTACACATACTATAAATAAACAATATATAACAGCACAAAGGAACAAATGAGGACAAGTACAATGACAAATACAAAATTTACTTCAGCATTATCTAGAAAAAATGAATCACAAATGTCTAGAGAAAATGAATCACATAAAATTATTTTTTAATTAAAGATTTTTAATCTTATACTTGTTTATTGATGATGTTTGTTCACCTGCCATTCAAGACTTATTATGAAAGTATCGGCATTGCTTCAGTGAACGTTGGACTTTTTTTTTGTACCACTGCAATTTCAAATAGATATCATTTTGTTGATTTGAAGCAAAACATTAAAATTTATTTAGTTTTAGTTTTAAGAATGTCATATGATATAGTTGCCATCAACTCTTATTTTACAGGAGAGTTTTAGTATTGATCTATCTTCCATGGAGTTACATAGAAAATTTTAAACGAAATATTGAACAGTAAAAATTTGAAGGTAAGAATAACTATGAAAATTGAAATCCTATTATGATTAATTAATACCAGTTTACAGGAGAAAATGTTGAATAAACAGAAAGTTCTATAAATTGCATATCATATTGGCAACTTTCTTAGTTCTTTATCTTCACAAAATAAATCACTGGTTTTAGTGAGTGGTACACTCCAAAGGAGGCAGCAGTGCCATCCAGGGATACAATAGTAGTCTTGAGGGTATTTAATAAAGATATGGGTTCACTGAAGACATAAAGAACAAAGAGAAGAGAGGAATAATTACATTTCTTTCACCACATATAGATTATATAGATACACCAGATTTAGTATTTTCACAAGTTAACTAACAAAAAAACTTACAAATAGTGATTTGTGATGATTTAAGAATACTGCTGACAAAATCAAAACAGAGGTTTAATTCATTGATAGCAATTGCATCCTGTTTATTATGATTCTTTTTATTTATAATTTATTATTAATTTTAAAGAAATATATTTATATTTCTTTGTTATCCTGTGTGTAATGAAAATGCTATTATGGTTGATTTTATTAAATTTTATGAACCCAATCTACTACACATTTACAACAAATATTTCATCTTATTATTAGGTATAAAGTAGTTCACATTACATTGATAATAAAAATGCATTAAGAAAAAAGAGGATTATAAGCAATCTAATTTGGATAAAGTCTTAATCTGTTTCCTCAATTAGAATACAATATCATATATTAATATTCATTAATGTGGATTAGGCAGCAAATAAATTTCAATTGATAAAAAAGTAAAAATACATGTCGAATGAAAATATTACAAATTAATAAAGAATAAAACACAGACAAAAATAACATACTTCATGGCGTTACATATTTTTTTAAAGAGCAAAAACAGACATAACAATTTTTTATTTTATTAGCACAATGCTGCTATCCAATAAACTGATATTCAATATAATAAACATTAAATTAAGAAATAAAAATGATACAGAATCAATTGTTGTATAAACTTAATGTTATTATTGAAGCCAAGGTTTCATTATCAACATTTTTCTAATAATAACTCCAATTGAATCACTATGTAAAATGAGAGTAAAACAAATTTTATGTACCAAAAAAATAAATGTTTTCATGTAAGTTGGAAATTCTAAAATATATTTTAATTCAACTAAAAACATCATTAGAAATTTATTACTGACCATATAAAAATATTCTAAACATTTCAGGAAAATAATAAATTATTACATTAAATTACTTATTTGTGATTCTATTATTCTTTTATTTTAAAAGATACTGAAATGGCTGGTAATTTTTATGAGATGTAAAATAATTGAATGAATTGCTGTAATGATCCTTTCTTTCACCATCAATTGGTTGTAACATATATTCAACATTTAATAGCAGAAGAAAGTACCCTTTATAAAATGACACTTCTGAACACTATATTTATGCATAGCAACAAACAATTATGAATACCAGATAATTTTTTAAAATTTCAAATAACAAGCAAAATTGCAAAAGTATAAATGTTAAATGAATACACATATTAATCTTTACATTGAATTAAAAAATAATAATTTTAACATTAAAATTAAAGATATCAATTAGGATAATTTGAAATTGATAGATAATAATATAGATACAACAAACTTAAGAAATATTTATTAGTCGCTTATACTCATATGTAATAAATTAACATTCTATTCACAATATATGAAATGTGATTTCATATGATCTTGAATATAACACTATGCCATGCACACAAAATTTATGAAATCGTTTAAAAAAATTCAAAATAAATTTTTGAACTTTAGTTTAGATTTATTATTTTTTTTTTTAAGATTTCATGTAAAAATGCTATAGCATTTTTAGTGTATGTTTGTTTGCATGTAATCTTAAATTTGCATTGAATAAAATATTTTAAAAAGGAAAGACGTTTTTTCTATTTAATTTCTAAACATAGAATAATGCAATTCATTAACCTTAAGAAAAATAAAATAAACATGTTATGATTGTTTATAATATACAATACCATAAAAATTAATTGGTACATAATTGTTCCTTTTTATATAATATTTAGTGCAATAATTTTACAAATGCAACATTTTTTCAAATGTCATTTTATTTAATAGTATGTATAGCAGTACTTGTACATCATTTTAAAATTATATCAGTGTGTTGTGAATAATATCATGAATTTCATTAAAGAAAATGTCTTTCTTCAATGAAGGAATTTTGGCCATGGACATAAGTTGATAAAGCATGCCAAGATAATTATTTTAAATGAGCTTTTATTTTTATGACTTATTAACAAATAAATGAAACTGTTCAAATTGGTTCATGAAGAATAAAGCTGGATAGAAGGGGTGTCTTTATTACATACAGCAGAGGTTGGATACAATTCAACTCAATAATGATAAGTAGAACATAGAAGAGGAAAATCAGTTTCTAACTGGTGGCCACTATACATTTTTAACTTTTAGTCTCCAAGCGGAAAAAAAATTAGGATATCAATGGTAAAAGATATAACAGACTAACATCTTGACCAGAAAAAATAAATACATGAAAGCCTGAAATTATCTAAAAATATGATCAGCTTAGTACTAAAATTGACTCTCGCATCATTATGTTGGGGGGGACCTTTTGAAGTTGAAGAAACTAATAAAGAAAAATTACCCTTGTTATGATGAATAACCACTTGATTCAGGGAAAGAAATAACTTTATAGAAATTATAAAACTTACTGCTTTCTCCTTCTGGGACAACAAATGTGAAACTGCTAAAGAGCATATCTATCTGCTTCACTTGAAACAAAGAATTAGACTATATTGAAAGCATTTTTCCTATTATGATATTAGATCTGCAGTAACAGTACTGGTAAGATGAAATGTGACCAATATATTAATATTCTGCAAATTCGAATGACTACTGATCAAAAAGAAATTTATTTATTCAATGACAAAATTTTTCAACATAATGATTTACCATGTCGTGCCGTCAAAGAAGTACAAAAAATTCATTAGGATAATAAAATATAAAGCTAGAATGGAAGATTAATGTTGTCTAGTGAATTTCAAAACAATTAACAAAAATAAAATCTCAAATATATATTACGCAACAAAACATGATAACGCAACAAACAATAATTAGAACATGAAGGGGGGAAAAAAAAACCACATAGAAATCAATAATATTTTAACATCATTGATAAATTAGTAATATAATAGTCAATTGAAATAGTCAATTCTATGCCAAAACAGAATTCTGAAAAATAATACAGGTAAAATGGGTCATATTTGTATTTCACTGATATATTTGCAATTGATTTAAACAAATTTAATGATATTGTATATGTTCCAATAAATTTGTAGATATTGTATCACAGCAGAAGTTAAATTATAAATTTTAAAAGTTAGCAATATGTTATACAAATAATTGTTTTTAAATAATTCAGTTCTTCATAAATAAAATTATGCAAAAAATATTTAATAATACATAAATTGATTTTCAGTTTTGTTGAAAGTATCTAATTGACCAGTATATAAAGAAATATAATATAAAAATATTTTAATAAATCATGTAAGTAATAAAATGCGGTCAATTTTAAAATATATGCCAAGAAATAAGTTATTTGATATTAGTTTGATGATAAATAAATAATGAAATAAATGATCTTTTTACAGAGATAGATGTTAAAAACAATATTTAAAAAAAAACTTTAAATTCCATTAAATATAAAAAAAAATCTGACAATAATAAAATGAAAATGAAATGTTTAAGTAGCTACTTGAATAAATACAACATGATTTATCAAGAACTGAAAGTATTTTGAGATAAGTTTAATGCACTATCATTAGAAACTTCATGAGATGCACTTTCTGAATTTGACAGAACTGTGGGTTGCTGAAAACTTTCTTTTTGTCTCAATAACAAAGTGTGTAATGTCTCAGGATATTCTACATGGTCCTTTTTGTGTGAGAAAATATCACTATGTTTTGAATGATTTATATATTCACTATTTTCTCCAAAAATTAGGTTAAAATTATTGTATTTGCTTGGAGAACAGCTGTTATAGGATTTAGCTACTTTCTTTGGTGATGAAAAATATTCCTCAGAATTCCCTCTCTTTTGGGGGCTATTATATCCTCTGGAAGATGGTCCAACTTGTTGAGGATTAAAAGGAAATTTAAGTGAGGCAGTATCTATAAAAGGATTCATAATGCTGTTGGCTGGAAAAGGTGAATCACTAAGTAAGGATTCGTTATTAAGAAACATACTGCCATCATTAGAACTTTCATTTTCAGTAATTTTAATTAGATCATTAAAATCTAACATTTTATTTTGCATCTGATTAGTATGAAACAAATCAGAAGTATTTGATAAAGAAACTACTGGTTCACTTTTTGAAAAATTTGGCTCAGATACTATACTTCCACATTGATTGATATCAGATTTAAGACAATTTATATTTTGTGTCTCTAACATATGCTTTCTAAAAGAATCTATTTCCTTTTTGTCAGTAGACTCTATGTTCATAGAATTTAAATCATCAGTTGATTGACCCTGAGCATTTTTCAATAATGATTCTAAGCTTTGCTCCATATTTTTAATAACTGCTTTTGTTTCAATTATTGGCTGCATGCAATTTGTACTTGAAGGATTCAATTCATTATCGATTTTGGAGTTATTAAATGTACCATTTTTAAGAAGGCGTCGCAGCTGCACACAATCTGCATTATCATCTGGTTTGTCCACTGATTGAAATTTTGAACAATCAATTTCGTTACATGGATCTTCAGAAGTATTAGGACTTCTACTCTGCTTATAAGTCTCTAGAAGAAAGCGAAGTTGAGAAAAATTTGATTTGTCCTCATCATTTTTAGACTGACTAACACTGCAAGAATTTTCTTGAAAGTTGAGTATATTATTCTGATTTGAGGGAAGTTCATCATTACTTTCAAAACTTTCTTTGATTTCGTCATTTATGCTAGAGTTTAAAGTAGCAAAAGATTCTTGAGATTTGTCAAATGAATTTTTACAAAATTCAAAACTAGAATTTTTTGAGGCCAAATATTTAGTTTCAGTATTATTATCTTTTCTACAATTTTCTTCACCATTTATTCGCTGTTGTGACAGATTACATTTCTCTGATTCATTAGAATTTATCATTTCAATTTCTGATACAACTGGAATTTCTTTATCTCTCGAAAAATGTTCTTCGGTTAGGCACGAAATTTCGGGTAAATAATTATTAGATGTTGCTACTTCACTATCAATTAAAGGAGGTAACTCAGTATCTAAGATTTTATTTGTTACATTTGTAAATTCATCAATAGAAGCTAAATCAGTTAATATAGGGAACTTATTAAATGAATCTTTCTCTAAAGTATATGGCAAAACTAAATCTAAATTACTAGCATTTTTATTGATAATAAAACTGCCAACTTTACACATATGTGTAAACATATGCTCCATCATATCCTGTTTTGGTCCATTTTTTTTACAAATTAAACACTGATACCAATCAATGAGAGTATGTTTTGTACGCTCATGTGACTCACAGTGACTTTTATCAATAAAATCTTCTGAACAAAGCTTACACATGAACTTAGTACTTTTAGAATTTGTAATGTGTTCAGAAGGTTCACTTAGATCATGACAAACAGAACTGGCCTCGTGTTGATTAGGTAAATCCATTACTAATTCTTCCTTTTGAGCAAATGCAGAAGTGGATGAATCTGAAACACTATGTTTGAAGTCATTTATAGGAAGATGATGAGCATCACTTTCTACTTCCATTGACACTTCCCTTAAATCATTTTCTGGAGTCTTTTTCAAATCTACTTCAGAATTTTCTGGTTTATGAGAAGACTGCATATGTTTTTCAATTTCAGATAGAAAATTAAATGACTGGAAACAAATGCCACACTTTTTTGCCTTACCAGAAATAGATGGAGGTACAGTTTTGAAGTGGTCCACAGTCACAGTCTCGGAAGTTGTTTCTTTACCTTCACCTTTATCAGTATCTGGTTCGACCTTAATTTTAATTGGTTCGTGAATATCTTTAGCAAATTCTGGTTTAACAGGTAAAAATGCATTATCTTTATGTTCAGCTAAAACGTGCTCTTTTAGGATAGAGGGATCCATAAAGTACAATCTACAATAATAACAACAAAAAACATTTTTAGAGCATTTACTATGAACATTAACTTCATGGCGGGTATAAACATCTTTCCTGAAAAAAAATTTTCCACAAAATTTGCAAGAAAAATAAGGGTTTCCAGAATGCATACGTTTATGTCTCATTAATGTAGATTTACTGCAAAAAGTTAAATCACAGTACACACATTTAAAATTTTCATTACCCAATTTAGACTGTCGACCTTTTCGCCCAGGAACACCTTTTATTACTTTTTTTTTAAAGCGTTTAATTTTAGGCTTATCTTTAGGGGCCATTTTTATATTTTCTTCTGTTAAACTATTTTTCCTTCTTACTAATCTAGCACTACGTCTAGTTAAGTGAGAATCACTATCACTTCCAGCTTTTGTTGCATCCGAGTCTCTACCAGATTTTTCAGAAAACTGGCATGTTTTTTTATGTTCTTTTAACACTTCTAAATGAAAAATATTCCCACAGGTAGGGCATAAAGAAGATGTTTTCTCATTGAGAGGGTTCTCAGTTTCATCAAAGCATATTTGTTTATGACTCTCATGATCTTGCTGATTGTCAAAAATATCACCACAAAGAGAACATAAGAAACTTTCCTTTTTTATCTTGCTTTCATCTGTTAATTTTCTTTTCTGCACAGATTTTGAAGTTACCTTTGTAGTTTTGCCAGATAATTTATTGCATTTGTGATTAGCAAATGCAATTTTACTATTAAATACACAATCACATTTGGAACAGTTTTTTAAAATCACTTTGCATTCACTTACTTTGCAATCTTTAGTGTGTTGAGTCAACTCTCTTCTATGGGTAAACTCCGTTGAACATTTTTTACATTTGAAAATAATTTCTTTTTTATTTTTGGGACGCTTTTTACATATTTCCAAGTGCTTATCCAATAATTTTTTTGTGGGTCCTTTGAAATTGCAATGCATACATAAAAAAGGCCTCATTGAATGACCCATCACATGAAGACGATAGCTATCAACTGAAAATGAAACATCACCACAATAAGTACATTTATATTCCTTTTTTGTTCCACCTGCAAAACAATTATGTAATGCTAACTGTTCTGTAGAAGGAAAAAATATTTTACAAAAATTGCAAAATATACTTGATTTTGAAGGTAGTATTTGTGATCCCATAAGATCATTAGCATAATTTAATTTCGAAGTCTTTTTCTTTCTCGAATGCTTGACACAATGGGCCATTAAAGATGAAAATGCTCCAGCCTCTAAACCACATACATAACATTTAAATTGTGGATTGTTACCATGGCTAGATACATGATCACGTAATTGATCACCCGATTCAAATTGACGACAACAGTATTTGCAAACATATCTTGGAGGATGAGTGCGTTGCTTATTACACTTCACACTTTTTACTTTTCCCCAGTTTTCATGTAATGGGTCTTTATCTACTGATTTTAATCTTCTCTTATCTTTAACTTTATCCTTCTCTTCGTTTCGTTTATCTAATTTCTTTGGTTTCTTTGCTGGTAGATCTCCTGATTTTTTATTATTAGCATCTGTCATAAAAACAGATTTTGATCTTTCAATAGGATCAAATAGTAAATCTATTTCCTTTTTTATTGTCACTGCAATTAGACTATCATCTACATTTGTTTCTATAGGTGATGGTTTTTTTACTCTTTTTATTTCATGTTTTTTTAGAGAAGGACTTTTTACAGAATGCATCTTCGTTTAAGTGCAATGAATTGAGAAAAAATACAATTTTAGTTGAAGGCCTAGTAACTATAGTGCAATGAAAAAATATTTTGTCAGCTTTATGAAAACAGCACTAGAAATTTAAAGATAACATTTAAATATATGAAATAATTTTTTTAAAAATTATCAGTGCTCTTATAAAAAAAAAAAAAAAAAAAAAAACCTAATCCTAGTAGGAATGGTTTGAAAATACCGAAAAAACATATACCATTTCAATGTCAGAAATCCTGATGTATAAAAAAACTACAAATGAACTAAGTAATAGGGAGAAAAAAACAAACTTACAAGGTTTAGTGAAACTGAATATTAACAAATTTAGTGACACTTAATAAGTGTGTTATAATAAAACATTATAACACACTTAAGTTCAATATATATATATATACTGTTCCATGTTTGTATTATCTATTATTTCATAAAATTATTTTTTCAACACAACATTTTTCATTAACGGAAAATATTATCCCACTGCACTTGAAAAATCAAGAACAAACTCTTTTAAATAAATCGAAGCCATTGTATAACCTCAGTGGCGCTTCTAACATTTAAGACATCAGATATAATTCACAGTTTCTGAATATATACTTCAAATCCAAAAACTAACGAAAACAAAATATAATATTTTTCAAAAATGGTTCCGATTAACACAAAGTCATATTAGGTATACACTATAATTCGTAAACATGTAAACAGAAAACAATCCTTTCCCAATGAATGCTGTCAGCGCACAGGTGCGGACAAGGTTAACTTAATAAAAAAAATTACCTTGATAACTTTTATAAATTCTGGAATATCATTCACGTATTTCTGTGCTGATTAAGAAATTATAAACTAGTGATTTTCAAGAGTTTTTCAAACAATTTGGAGTAATTAAAAAAAACCATATAAAAAAATTAGAATATTCCTTTAACCATCACAATGATTGAACATAACATTTTAGAAATGGCAACAAAATACCATTTGATTTCGAAAATATAAATGCTACCAAATTGAAAACCGAAAAGTTGGAGTAATAAGTTTAAATAATGAGTATTAAGTGGCCCAAAATAATTTTATTTGGAGATTCACAGGTTCAGGTTGTAAAATTTCATTTATTATTATTATTTTAGTTTTCTAACCGTATTACAATGTATTAATTTAGGCAAACAAATCCAAAGTTTCTTAATATTTCATGATTATAGCTTTATTTTAATTTTTTTAGTATAGTCTTTAACATAATTTATAAAATAATTTTTTTCTCCATTAAAGTGTAAGCAATCCCTATATGCTTCATTGGATTTTCACTGTTGCTCATATATTATTATTCATTAAATATTATTGATTATATTTGTAGAGACATTGATTAATAAATAATTCTGTTTATGCTTTTAGCCTGTTTTGTTATATTAATTTTTAATTACTATTGTATTTATAAAAAAAGAGTGAAGTTTCTTTTAAAAATATCTTTTGTTAAATAGGATTGAATAGTAAAAAGAAAATTGCATCCTAATGAACATACAGCCCAACTAAAAATCTAATTGTCACGTTCAATTAAAATTCTTCAAAATTATTAATATTAAAGACGGATTTATATATTTTTGCTAATGATTTATTATTACTATAATAATTTACTATAATTATGTAGGTTACAAAATTTTGTAATAAAATGTGCAAATATTTTTATTGTGGTATTAAAAAATAAATTTAGTTAAAAATTTATGCAATTAACTGAAAATAATAAAGTACTTTTTTGTAATAGGACAAATTTTAAAAAATATTGAGTACCATTTTTATAAATTGGTTTTATTAAAAAAAATTACCTTTTTTTATATTCATCTATTTATTAGACCATATTACTATGAAATATAAATTGTTTTCTATTTATGTCGCTTAAAAATCTTTTAAAAGATACTAACGTGAAAGAATTTGATGAAGAAAATTTGTAAGTCAGTTCTGTAGTTTTTCTTAAAATAAATTTAAAAATTTTTAAAGGCTAATTTAAAATTTACCTAAAAATGTTTAGTTTTTATATAAGAGATGAATGATTTATTGTACAATAAATATTTTATTTAAGATAAAGTAAAAACATTTATTCTTATTGCTATCTCTGTTTAACTTTTATAGTGATCTTTTGAACCTGAAAATGGATTATGGGGTACCTTATTAGCAAATAGATTTCAAAGGTTAATTTTTAATCTATTATTTTATATAATATATTTGTAATGTATAGAAAATTTTTGAAGTATTAAAAAAATTAATCATATTTAAGATTTTAAATACTATTTTAAATTATTTAATATTTATTTTTATTTAAAAAAATACTTTTGATATTTTTTTTGTAAATGATTTGATTTCAGTGTATATTCTTTTATTTCAAAAGAATATACTTTTCTTTACTGTTACATTTTGTGCCATTACATTCATTTAGCATAAGATAATTAAATACCTTCTGTATTTTAAAAATTAAATTACTAAGAATTGTCTAAAAAACTTAAATACTTAGAACTCATTAATTCCAGCCATTTTCAATAAAATATGTATATAATTTTTTTTCCTTAAACTATTATATATATTTATATCACGTATTGTGTTAATCAATTGAAATAATTGTTTGTCTTAGTTTTATTATTTATCATGGCATTTGTTATTATACATTTTGAAAATTAATAAATTTAACAATAAATATTGATTTTAAAATGCAGTCTCCTTTATTCCTTTCCTTAATGTTATAAATTCTTTTTTCATAGAGTTTGTGATATAATAACAAGAGGCTTTTCTGGATATACATCTAGATCTTGCTGCATTATCATTTCTAAAATCTTCTGTCCTGAAAATGTTTCAAATATTGCGGCATTTGTAATTTGTTTGGGTACAAATGATTCATCTGGTAAACTTGATGCTACTGAATATCATGTGCCAATCAAGGAATATATAGAAAATTTAGAAGAAATTATAAAATATCTCCAGGTATATTTAAAAATTTATGAATTATTTTAATTTATGAATATGGAATTAACTAAATTAATATATAAATTAATCAATTTAAAAATTAATAATTTTATATTAAAAAATCCATAAATTAATTGCAAAACTAAAGCATTCATTGTTTTAATGTTAATGTATATTTGATTGCATAATATATTTATTGGTATTCCTGTAAAATTTCATAAATCTTTCAACTTTAATAAAGGGAAAAAAAAAAAAATGTGATGAAGAGATGCATGAACTGTCCATCACCGATTTGATTGAAAGGAAAGCGAGTTTGAAGTATTTAAACTCTTTTATACAATTAAAATACAGTACTGGCAAGTGATTTCATGGTACAGTGGTTAAAAATGTGGGACAGCAGTTTAAGACACAAGTTATACCTTTAAATTTATTTTTGTTGCATTGTAATCATTATAGTACTCATACAGCTTATACAGAAAAATATTAATTTAAAAGTATTTTTTAGTAAAAACGTTTTTATACAATTTATATTATTATTTTTTTTATTTTGCCTTATTTTGTTTTTTCATCTGCAATAAAATAATTGCTTTCTACTAAATAAAATTTTTTATTTAAAATAGATACAAAATATTCTATCTGAATAGAAAAACTTAATTAGAACTTTCTGTGATATAATTTACTTTCAAAGAATTTCACAGAATAGGCAAGTGAAATTTACAAAAAAGGAAACAGAAAAAAATCAATTTAAGAACCTTAAAATTTTGAGGTCATTGACCATTGATGGTCAATGACCTCAAAATTTTAAGTGATCATTGATGACCATTGATGGTCATGTAACTTTAATGGAAAAGGAAAAATAAAGTGAACAATATTCAGAAATGTGAACATTTAGCCAGAGATTTAAAAAATTCAATTTTTATAAATTATTCTATATGTTGTGAAATATATTGAATCTTTTTTTTTTTTTCTTGACTTTTACAATTCTATTTCTACCTATAATATTTCATAATCAAGTAATTATATATAATCCTTTTTAGTAACATTGATCATAAAATCTGTAAATTGAATATAAGGTGCATTTTTTAGTTTTTGACAATCTTGAGTATAAATTTAATTTCCTCTTTCTTATTTCAGTTGCTGTACTAGATAATACAATTTCTAAAAAAAATGCCTTTGAAAAAATTAAAATTTTATAAAATTTTTTTTTTTTTTTTTGGAAAATACATGATTTAGGGTAATTTAACACTCATCGGACAAACTTTGAGGGAGTGGTGCAGCTTACTAAAACATACATTTTTTTTTTTGTACAGGAATGTATGGTTCGAAGTGACACTTTGAGAGCACTACGAATACAAAAATATGATACATGAAACGAAAAGCATTGCAATGATGTTGAAAATAAACTAAGTATTCCTTTGATTCAATATTTACAATAAAGACTCAAAATTGCGACTACTAACAGTAATATATGATTGGTAGCTTTGAAGTAGTGATTGACTAACAGTTCCAAAGAATCTGGCATTTCGTTCATGCTTGCACCCGCAATAGATAGTCGAGCAAGAAGATCTCCAATTTAGTTAAGTGGAATTACGTTAATAATGGCCTTTAAATGCCCCTATGAGAAGGAATCGATTCGGGAAAAATCTAGCTGTCGGGGTGGCCATTGGACTGGTCCTCCAGGCCCAATCCATTACACCGGAAAACTGCCATCCAAGCAATTGCGGATAACACTTTGAAATGGGTTGGCACATCATCATGCTGAAACCATATTTGATTATAAACGATAGTCAGAACATCTTGCAGCAATTCTGGTAAAACCTTTGCCAGAAAAATACGATATTGTGAGCTATTGAGTCGCATTCGTAGGAGATGTGAACGATTTCCTTATAGTTCCATAATACCTCCCAAACATTCACAGAATTCCTTTTTTGGAATGCACGTGGTTTTTCGTTGTCCACTTATGAATATTGTGCACATTGTAAACGCCTTCTATGTAAAAGTTGCCGCATTTGTGAGTAGCACATAAGTTGGGAAATTCGGCTACAAGAACCATTAGCGGAATTCTACGTGCACTTGCTTGCAAACTTTGGATTTTCTTCGTCGTTCTTTCTAGACTCTCCAAACTGTGGATTGATTCACATGTACACGACGTTCAAAAGCTCATGTACTTACTTTTTTTCCATGTTTCGTGCAGTTCTTGTTCCGGAGGGTCCCTTCACTGCTGGTGATGAATAAATTATATTCACAAAGATGCCGATGCAACCGATCAAGCATTTTATAGTTCTGCATACGCCTGATCGGTAAACGTTTCTGATACTGCCGTAGTGCTGTTCTGCCATTCCCATTAGCAGCATTGTGAACTAACTGTATGTTTCCTTTTCACTATTCGTAAAATCCCCCATAAAGGCCAAAAAGACATAGTAAGAATATAATACAGTTCGCATCAGGGTTGACTTGAAATTCGTCACAAAACGAGAATCAGTTAGCGCATTGTGGCTGGCTGTTGCGAGTAATTTGTTTGAAATTGTGTTTGTGTCTCAACTTGTCACTAGCGTCCATACATTCCTGTACAAAAAAAAAAGTGTGTTTTAGTAAGTTGTATTATTTCAAATCAAAGTTTGTCCAATGACCGTTGGCTCATCCTATATACAAGGTAAAACCTAAAGTGTGTACATGACCTTTATTTCAGAAAACAATCAAAGTTATATACTTACTACTGTGCCAAAAAGTAAGACCATTTATCATTTTTTCTCAAAAACTCTTCATTTATTCTTCCAAATTTATTTCATCTCCGAATTTAATTCATTTCGAAGTAATCCTCTCCGGACACAATGCACTTATGCGAACTTTTCCTCCACTCCTCAATGCATGCTAAAAAGTCGTCGGCGGGGATGGCCTTCAAAGCGCGCGGCGATTCACATTAAATCTCTTCAATCGACTCAAAACGGTGAGTTTAGGGAATAGCCAGAAGTCGCACGGTGTGAATACGGTGGTTGTGGAGCGATATGAATTTCATTTTTGGCGAAAAAGTCACGAAGAATCAATGCAGTGGGAGCTGGTGCATTCGGTGTTTTCGGAACCAATCGAGATTTGACGCGTCTGAGGTATAAAATGGATTTGACCTATCCTTTTGAAATTCCAACATCCTCAGCAAGGTCTCTAATTGTAAATCAACCGTTTGCAAGCTCCAAATCTTTAATATTTTGGATGTGATTTTCGTCGGTTAAGGTGGAGGGTCTACCAGAGGGCTCTTCGTCTTCAACGCGTTTACTGCCTTCTTTGAACTGTTTATACTACTTCTAAGCATTTCTTTCCGATATAGGAGTGCTCACCGAATGCCTTCTACAACATTCTATACGTTTCAGCAAACAAAATTTAATGCAAGTTCTTTGCTCAATTAATTCAGATATTTCAAAAATCGCCAGAATCAGTTTTAGCGTCTAGGCTGCACTAACGTTAATCACTTAGCACTACCCAGAGGGCGCGTGAAACTTGAAGATAAGCTATGGACGCGGAGTAACAATGCAACTCTCTACAAATCTACTAGACCGGGACCTACTGTTTAAAGTGGATTCCAAACCACTACAAACATCCATGGCACCGCCGGGACTCGAGCCTGAAAACCTGTGATACCGAGCGCCTAGCCACTCGGCCATCAGGCCCCATATATAAAAGCATGTAAAATTTTCTAGAAAAGTATTGAGAAGGTGGGCGCTATTACTTTGGCCAATTATCATCCAATAAATAACGTGCGTCAATATAATATTTTAAAAGCAGCAGGCATTCTTAATGTGAAAGTGTGTTGCAATTGATTTTTAAGTGATATTAAAATGTTTTGTGAATGAATATTACACTCAGAAGTGGGATGAACAAAAATAAATTTATTGGTTATGTTGATTGATTTTTGTACTGAATACATGAATAACGTATTTTTAAGTATAATAATTTAATTTTAATGAATGACTCGTTTATTAAAACGAAAATAATGTGTTGTTAAGCTATATGAAACAGAAATATACAAATAAAAAGTATAATCTTAAAATTATACTTTGTATTTTTATATTTCAACAGTGGCGTAAAAGATATTTTGCTTGACTCATAAGTTAAAGATGAAGTTCCTGTTATTATTTTGATTAATACTATTAGGAGTTCTATTAAATTTACGAAACTTGAGGCAATTCCAGTTGTAGACAATGTGTCCTTCATTACCACAAATACATTTAAATTGTTTCCTTATAAGGGGACAGTCGTTGTGATAGTGACTCTAGTTTTGGAGTCGCAGTTACTAACCGAATGATGAAAAACATAACATTCAAAGCACTGGGTATTCCAAGTCTTCGAATGATTTTTTTTTTTATATCTTAACCGAGAGTAGAGAAGCTTATTTAATAAAAAAATGCTCATATTATGGCCAGAACTTTTAAGAATAATTAGCCAGATGGGGGTCTTATTTTTTTACCTTATTCCATTTGGTAGCCAGCAACATCTAGGTCAAGTCCAAGAACCCGTGTGATCTCATGGAAGAAGGGAAAGGGGGCGCAGCTTCTATTGTGATGGAGTTTTTCTCTGAGTGGGTTAATGTAATAGGCTGAATATTATTAAAAAATAACATCGTTCCACAGAGTTATATGGATTTATGACTGGCACGAAAACGTTTGCAGATGAATATTACATCAGCCATGCGTGCACGTGGTAAAAATTCCAAACAAATCGGTCGCTGACAGTTTGTGATGACTACTATAATGACTACTACTATCATAACCTTTTTACCAATCTGCTTGTTAGATTGGTTAAGAGAGTTATGGTAGTTATAATTATGGGGCCTGATGGCCGAGTGGCTAGCGCTCTGGCACTCGGTACTACAGGTATCGGGTTCGAATCTTGGCGGTGCCATGGATGTTTGTAGTGGTTCGGAATTCACCTTAAGCTGTAGGACTGTAGAGCGTCACAAAGCCCAACCAGACTTCTCACCTACATCAGTTCCAAACTGTAAAAGGGCAACTCAGCTTTAGGCACAGAGGTGTGTAGTGTAGTGTAGTGGTAGTGGTTAATTATAACTATGGAATTGAAAAAATTGCACTTATTTCATCAAAAAAATGCAGCACAACTTCTCTATAATGAGGCCAACCGGAGACAAGTATCATAAACACATGATAAAAAAAAAAATTAATAGAATTAATATTGTAACACAATTAAATAGTACCAAATATAAGAATTAAAAGTTAAAATGTAGAAAAATAAAAGGCTCTATGTATACTAACATTTTTATAGTTGTACTTCATTTTCTCATTTTTTTTGGAATGGTAAACTGCAGCAAGCGTACAATCTTTTAAACGCTTTCCCTTACAACCTAATTGAAAATACAGTATATATCGGTAATTAATTAGAAATCAAAATACAGTCAGTAATATGCACTATGCAAACTCATAATGAACAAACTTTACAGAATTTCTCTTATTGTAGTTTGAGTTGAACTTGATATATTTTTTAGTTATGTATGTGCACCGCATTCTATATTGTTACTGAATTTGAACTATTTTTAATTAAATAAAATGTGTTTAGAAAATGTATACTATATTGAATATTGTTGTGTGGTAATTAAATTTTAAAAGGAATTGTAGAAAGGATCAATTCAATGTGTAAATGTTTTGATATTTTTATTTCTAACTTCTGTCTTTCTATTTATACAATACAACTATGAGTAATTTCACTGGGTTAAATGTACTAGTGTATTTATTTATTCTGTTCAGTGTATAATAAGCACCTATATATTGTCAGAATGCACTTCTAATTAGTAAAAACATTTAAATTATACATGATGACTGTTCTTTTTGGATTGGATATCCTTCTATCACCGTTATTTAAAATTGTTTTATGGTGGGTTTATATTTTAGTAATACATAAAATATTTCAATTAAATAATTTAATATTTTTCAGCACATCGGATTAAATAAAAATAAGATAGTTCTTATGACACCAGGACCATATCATCATGAAAAATTTACAAAGTGGTGTTATGAAAATGGTAAAGAATTTTTTTTTTACTTTAATTTCGTAAAAAAATTTTTTTTAAATTGTATTTTTTAATACGCTTTTATTAGCTTCACCTGTATGTTTGTATGTATGTTTGTATGTAACTCACTTTTTGGGCTCGATGTTGGGACTGATGGCGCCATCTACTGGCGAGTCAGTCAACTGATCAAATCCTACTTATTTTGTATAATTATTTTATTTAATCTTAATTCCTTTTGTTTTATTTTACTTTTATCTTAAAATTCTCATTTTTTTTAACTTTAACCTTTTTATTTTTGGGCATCGTCAACGAACTCTTAATTGTACCGATAGCTTTAGCTTTTTTGATCTCATGCTTTAATTGTTCTCAAGCAGATGTTTTTCCTAAATTTTAAATTCATTTATTTATTTTTAATTACTTCTATTCATTAATTTAAGAAACTACAATTTATGCTAATGTTTCAATTAATTTAAGATGTGGAGGTTTTGTGATTCTTAAAACCACCAAGGAACATCATAACCGGTACGCCCGTTGCCCAGCTTTCTTTCACCCCGGGTAGAAATTCAGTAATATCCGCGATCGAATTGCGCTCTTCCTATTGGCCGAAAATTTCCGTGGCTAAAAAGAGGCGGATCTCAAAGGCATAGGAGTGCGATCATGTCGAATTGCGCTCTTCCTATTGGCCGAAAATTTCGGTGGGCAAAAAGTATATAAACTTAGCGGATAATCGGCCAAGGTACCGTCTCTGCATAATTTGCACCAGACCTAGACTTTAGTCATCCTTTCTAGCAGCAATTACTCTACTTTGTAGTATATTCCAACTTTTTATATTCTTCTTTTTTTTGCTTATATTAATTGTATTGTACTTAGCTTTTTAGTATTTTTTCATTAATTTTTATTTGCATTGTATTTATCTTTTGTATTTCTCATAAACTTTTAAATTTTTATTCCTTAATTTTACTTTTTCTTATTTTATTCTTGTAAATATATAATTTTCATGCCTATATAATTCATGCCTTATACATATATAATTTTCATGCTTATCAATGTGTTTCTCTCTCCAATGAACTTTTTGTGTACAACTCTGGAGAAAAGGCCGCAAACAGGCCAAGGAACTCCGTGAACATTGTCCATTACTCGTGGGAACATTATGGAAAACAAACAAAATAATAAATTAATAGTTTAAAAAAACTAAAAAATACGCTTTTAGAGTTAATCTATCTAAAAAGTAAAAAATAATTGTTAACATAAGAATAAAATGACTGACGAGAAAATGAATGTCACTGTTCTAAAAGCGTGGGGTGCTTGTATGACATTTTAAAATTAACTCTGCATTTCTGAGTGAAACTAGTGAAAAATTATAACGATTGACATCGAGCACCCCACGCTTTTAGAACAGTGACATTCATTTTCTCGTCAGTCATTTTATTCTTATGTTAACAATTATTTTTTACTTTTTAGATAGATTAACTCTAAAAGCGTATTTTTTAGTTTTTTTAAACTATTAATTTTTTAAATTGTATGAGCTTGTGTTATAAATGCTTTAATTAATTAATAGCATCTGTAATACAAGCTCTTATAGATGCTATTAATTTCCAATTTACATAACTAAAAAAATATTGGTTTGTCTAGTAAATTGATTTTAGTGAGAATTTTCCCCACTCAGCAGAACCTTGATCGATTGCTCGTTTTTCCACTTTCATCTGCTTCAGTATAATTTTTTTTAACAATGTAAATTATATCATCTATTAGTATTCTTTCAAAACTTATCAAATACACGTTTTGGATTGCAGAATATTTTTGCACTTTCCAAAGATTAATGTCCTTATTCTGCGGAAGCACTTTAGAACGTATAGTATTAAAATTTGTTAGTGCAAAATAAGAAACATCATTTATCAGAAAAGAAAACATCTGTCAATAATTTTACATGAAGATTCGTAATAAATACCCAACAAAATATATGTACGGTTGTTGCTTTTCTCAAAGTATAGAATCTGATAACATCAGAAAATCAGCCGATGCAGAAATCAATTACAAATAAATAAAACATCAGAATAACAATAAGTATTAACTAATAGCACGGTTTACAGTTTAAGTATAATAATCATCGATTTTCGCTGTCTTTTCTGAGATGAAATTAAATGCAAAAAAAAAAAAAAAAAAAAATGCTGCGCAATCCATATAAAATAATTTTGAAGAAAATAAGTGGCAATTCTATCTGAACCACGTTGAAAATGGATTTATATAAATAATTGTCTCAAGAAGACGGGCGCACACAAGCACTACTGACACGGAGGACCGCCGTATAGCTATAGCTCATCATATTGCATCTACAGTAGAAATTCGAACTTGTCTTGGCAATTTGAACGATAAAAAAATCGATTACCTGAGGGACGGCTCGGAGCCAGACGCCCTATAGCGTCCATGATCCTAACTCCAAATTATTGCCATTTACGACTTCAGCATCGTCAAGCCCGAGCTCATTGGAGGACGGAGTGGAGATCTGTTGCTTTCTCAGGTGGAACTCGTTTTGTCTTGGGGTCAATAGTAGCAATATGTTGATTAAAAGAAAGCCAGCCAATCTGTAGACATAATGAATCTACATCAGGTATGGGGAGAAATTTCTTATGATAGCAGGAACCCTCTTGCCGTTATCCTACAAACCTTGACAGAAAATTTGTATGTCAAACTGGCGATTGAACCGATTGTGCTGCGACTTCTGAACACTATTCCAGGGTGCATTTTCCAAAATAAAAATTCTCGTTCGCATGCTGATGCTGCCACGCAACGTGGTCTACAAAGTGTAGATATGTTGACTTCACCTGTGAGAATACCAGATATGGGACATTATTGGACAAGAAATCCAACGTCATCCATTACAGAAAATGACATAAGGCACCTGTATGATACCATGCATACTTGCATTCAACATCGTGGAAACTACTGCTGTTATTAATGCACGCCATTTTGAAATGGCTCTTGTAGATACGTGAACCTGTGACCTTGAAACTTTAATCAAATTACTGTTACCCAGACAAAATTTTTGCTTCAATTTCTAAACTTTCTTCTTGGTGTTGGGATTTTATTTTCCACTAGTGTATATTTATGGAAGAAATTCAATTTCTATGTCAATTCCTTTTATGCCTCACTATTATGAACAAATGTTGATGTTCGTTTGTCTTGTGACTTTTGAATGATCTAATTTAGGCTTTCTCTCTTCGGATTCTCTCTTGCTTTAAGTATTTCCTTAAACTAGATACAGCATTTAACGCCACCTTATAACAATCTTTTTTTATCCAATGACCATCTTCGATCTCTCGATTAATCTGGCTCTTGTGCCATTAAATCGATATCTCTATCCAATCATTCCATATAATTCCAATAATATAATAATTTCATATAATTCCAATCGATATCTCTATCATTAGTCAACGAACAACCTAATAAAGTAAAACACTACAAAAAACAATCACTAAAGGCATTGGTAGTAACAAAAAATTTAATACAGTTAAGAACGGTAGGACATAAGATATGGTGCTCACCAATCATGTGTACGCAATAGTCGCAAAGTGGTCAGATATCTATGGCAGCCAGTCCTATTCTATACAGGCGACTCTGTATATAGTCATGGCCCGTGACAAGTCTAAAGCAGGCCACGCCGCCCTCTCTAAGTAAGAAACTGGGAATTCTTGTTGACTTATTCACTAGGGGATTCCACTTTTTCTCAGAAGCCTTTTCTATACAGATTGAAACGGTTGGATTTAATAAGAGGAAGATATATATCGCCTTATATGACACAAAGGCAGCCTTATAGCCATTTGCACTTCATCAGACTACTCTGCTTACAATCTCGTCACGATTCGCTACTTCATTCCATTGTCCAAAGTGTAGTTTGTATTCAATTTAACTGTTTGCTTTTTAATTTCACCGAATGTTACTAAAATATGCCTTGAAATTTTTCGCAATGTGTGATAGAAAGAAAAGCGAAAATAGTCAAGTGCAGTTCTATAGCTGCTCCTTTATATGCACTACTCCACTTGCACTTACATATTCGATGCTACACATTTGTATTTAAGTATGGTTTTTACCTTTCATTGCCACTTTTTAGGAAGATTGACAAAATGTGAAAATTCTCTTAATTTTAAACACATTTTTGTATACGCACTCTTTCGAAAAAAAAAAGGCGGGGGGGCACGAGGAAGCGACTATACTTATTGAAATTAAATATGTATAAAGCTCATACAATGAAATAAACATTTATCAATGAGGACATTTACGTATTGAATATTTAAAACAGTAATTGGTGACTTCTACCCTGGTGGCGATTCATGGTTGTGTTCATTAAACTGAGGAATTACAAATTTCTAATCCCATCCTATAAAACAAGCGGGCAGGTATTCTTCTATTATTGCTTCAGATCTGTGAAATTTTCAGATGCCTGAATATGGGCAGCCTACCATATTTCATAAATTTTCAAATATCGAAAAGTTCATTGATTTTGTTTGGGAGGGAAAAATATCAAAGGTAATCCAGAGTTATGCGAATCATATTGGAAAATAACCAGGTATGATGTGTCCTAGCAGGTAAAGTAAATGTTGCAGGAATAATTAACATACCATTGAACTATACAGAATGACTAGGGACTTTCTGTTCCTACCCTACATCAGGAATAATGGTAGAATAAAGGCTTTTTGGGACCGCCACACAGAATCTATAATCATCTGAGGACAAGGGATTATGTAATGCTTATTTGCTGACAATCATGATTATTGGTTAGAACACTTGATAAATCTGTCGGTGTTTGTTAAAGATATTTATAAGGTCATTGCGAAAGGTGTGTGGTTTTTATTTCAGGCATTTTAAAGGTCACTTTGAGACTAAGTGTATCTTAGCCAAGTACCATGTAATGATGGAAGAGACTGTCACATGTTAGACGGTAGACAATGTCTTTGGGATATATACAATATTTATACAATGCTAGTTGTGCATTATAATCGAAATTAGCACAGATTGGTTGTGGAAACTAAATCATTGTGCAATAATAATGAAAAATTACGAGGGTATCTGTCACCCCCTCCCCCTCTTTCCTTTTTAAGTATATAAGTGCATTGATATAGTATTAAAAACTATCAGAAGTTGCTTTAAATTAATATTTATTTTAAGCGTTTTTACATATAACAATATTATATATTTCAGGAAGAACTTTTCCTAACAAAGACAACAAGTTGGTTTCTGAATATGTTAAAACATGCCTCAGTTTAGCTATGAAGCATAATTTAGATGTAATCAATTTATATGAAGAGATGATGAAAGATAAGGTAAAAAATAAAAGAAAATATTTTTACATATAAGAATTAATGCAACTGAATTGCTATTTCATTACATAACAAGCAGTTTTCTCACTAAAATTTTCACTTAGACATGCCATGTATATAAATTATTAAGTTAAAAAAATTATGTAACAAAATTTTGAAAATTTATTATTTAAAACAATTTAGCTTCAACCTATTTTATTTTATTTACATTTTGTTTCAATTATTTAGAATAAAATTTTTTAAATTCAATAATAAATGATGAAATAAGAAATATTACGATAAAAGTTTTCTTATAAGAACAATTCAATTTAATAAAAATCTTAGTTACTTGTGAAACAATTTTGGTATTTTATTAATATCCAGGAGCCTTAAAATTTTTTTTTCAAATCATGTTGTTATAAATTCCATGTAATTTTTAATAAATGTTGAACCTATTTTGTTTCAAATTTCGTGCATTATGAATTTTAACTGTTGTTTTAAGGAAATGTTATATTTCTGAAATCTATTTTTAAATTTTGATAAAATATGTTCTATTGAGTTCAAATCTCATGATTGAAGACATTTTAATGACTTCTTTACAATTGTAAAGCAACTACAATCGAGCATTCTAAGAACTATGATTAAAATTGTTAACCTGGTAAAGTTAACTAACTTAACTAGTAACTAAGTGTATCTGTATTTCATTTTACAATTTTAAATTAAGCTATTAATTCTTACTGATACTATCAATAAATTCGAATTTACCTACTCCAATGAGTGATATAAACCTCCTCCTCCTAACACGCATATAATTCCATCTACATGTTTAATGAATGGAATAAGTTCTCGTTTTTAAATTTTTTTCTATTTTATCTGTACCATTATGTAATAACTAGCTTCAAATATGTTACATTTGCTTTCATTAACAAATATTTTTGGGATAACACTATAAAACGTTTTTCACATAAAAATCCTTTTTCCCATAGTGAATAATAGATTATTACACTTTGATTTTATCAATATAATAAAAGAGAAATCATTTTAAAAATCATACTAGCAATAATAAATATCAATTAAAACCTTTGTGAAGTAAACATCAGATTGTAAAATACAAACAAAGGGAAGATCCTGAATTGATACAATTTTGGTCATATTTGAATTTTCTTTTATTATGTAGTGATAATAGATATTTTCTTCGCAAAAAAAGGAAATTTATAAATATACATATTAAAAGTGTATTTTTTTAATAAGAATTTCTGAAATGCCTCATTACATTTAAAAAATTAGAATGCATTGTCTATTTTATATAGGATTGGTCCAGATTTCTAACAGATGGTGTTCATTTTTCTCGTGATGGTTCACACTTAATATATAACTTGCTACATCCAGTTTTAGAAAAGAAAATTGATGCATCTGAAATGCTGCTGCCTTATTGGCGTGAGATTAATCATATTCATCCATATGATGCTAAAGATGACTTATGTATCAAAAAATGTCCAAATCTGACAATAAAATCTTCATGAATGAAGCATAAATAACAGTATACATATATTTATTAAAATTCAGCACACATACAAATAAAAAGAAATGTCTGTACAGTGAGGGGATAATATGACTAGTAATATTATACAATCACTACAAAGTAGCTAAGATAAGATTTTCATCGCTTAAAAATAATAAATTGAATTCTACTTAATTGCAAGAAAGACAACTTGATTTAAATAATTACAAATAAAATTACAATTGAATGTAATATTTAATTAAAAGATTATATCAATTTATTAAAATATTATATAATGATAAACAATAGGTACATTTAATACACTTGATTGAATAAAAATCGACTCTTTAGAAAGTAATAAATGCATAAAATATGAAGCAAAAGAAATATATTATAAAAATGCCTATTTCAAATGCATGATAAAAATGTTTAAACTAGTTAGATAATTACAAAGAAAATTTTCAATAAGATCAATTTAAAAGCATACAGAGCAATGAAATCGAAAAGAGATTTATAGGCCAGGAATAGTTTTAGAAGTCTACTACTATATATAGATCTACTATATGTTCTAAACATACAAGTTTATACATTTAATTTTATAAAAGAAAACAAACACAGAATAAGGCTTTAACCTTTCCCCCCCTCACATATCACAAAATTCCAATTAAATATAAAACTTAAATAAACTATATAAATAAAAGACTAGGATCCAATTTAGGGTTTTTCGTTTGGCGAAACCTGTACGCAATCCATATACTTATGACCTGTAATGAAACAACAATTATTGTACGTAAACATATATATATATTCTATAATAGATTTTATATATAATTTTAAAAACATGGAGTAAAATATATAATGGATGCATTTATTTTATTTTCACACAATATCCTGAGCTATGCCCATGTTTCTGTCATTCTCATACATAATAAGACATTTTTATTTAGCATATTTCATTGAGCCTAACTTCTATATATTTTTTTTCGAGCTAAAAAAAAATTACCAATGCAAAATCAGTAATGAAAATTATAAATTAGATTCTTTTTTTATACTTCAAAAAACAACATATTAATTAAGACCTATATTTAAATACATATTATATTACAAAAGCCTGTAGGAAAAACAAAATTTAACTTTTATTATACATATTAATCATCTTGTACTTTAAAATTTTGATCGATTTCTAATAAAGATGTAAAGATGATTAATATATATATAAGTTGGATAAAAAAAAAATCAGAACATATAAAACTTTACTTCTTTTGTATTCAAATTTATAATCAATGAACTAAAGATAAATTCATGTCATTTATATATTGACTACAAAATTCAATTTACATTGCATAGTAGCGATTAATTATATTGATATGTTGTTAAAAAAAAGTAAAAGCAATAAAACAGGTACTTCATTGCAATCTGTGTGTCTTGCACACCAAATGAATTATTTAAATCATGTAAATTGAATTATAATTTTCTACACATGCAAAAGAAAAAAAAAAAGGTATGATAGATGGATATAGAAAATATAATATAGAACTTAAAAGGAATTCTCCCAATAAAGATGTTAAATTCAAATTAATATAACCCATTGAATAGTATTTATAAATAACCTAATCAAAATATTGCAAAATTAAAGGGTGTTAATACTATTAACAAAAACTAACTTTTTCCCATTGCTAGTTAATATATTTCTGAATAATTATTCATAATTATAGTAGTTAGAATATAACTGTTCAAAATTTTCATATCCTGATAAAATCAGGACAAACATTCTGCCAACATATACAATGATGCAATTAGAATGAAAACTAACACAACTTTCAATATAACATTACAACATTTTAGTCAGCAAAGAAGAGTTATGAAAAATTATAATTTTCTTCAACAATTACAAGAGAGTAAAAAAAAAAAAATAACGAAAGCAAAACATGTTAAAAAAAAAACTGATGAGCTTTTATCTTTAGTGAAAAAAAAGTAGTGAACTTTTTTTTAATGTCATAAAATGTGTTAATAAAAGAAAAATGCTCATCACAATATATCTTAACTCGGACTTGCATTTAGTTTGAATCAAAACAGACAATATATAAGTGAATAGACAATGGAATATACAAATATACTTTTTAACAGTTGTTAATTCTATATTCTAATAACTTACCATCTTTTTCAAAATGGGTGCTGAAGCGAGAGGTTTCCAGAAAATGAATTAACTTTCCACCCAATCAATTATTAAAATAATAAGTATGCAGAGATACCAACCTCAAATGAAACTTTAACTGTACTTCAGAAGATTTTCAACAGTTTTGGAGTATAAGCAACAAACATACACTACCACCTTCGAATCAAAAATCTATCGTCCTTTAAAAAACCTCACAGATGGTTCTTTATCATAATAAAAGAAAAATGTAGTAGAGACAATGTATTTATTTGTGAACATTATTGAAAAGCGTGAACACTACTTATTAAAAGAAATTGTATAAATTTTAAAATTTTCATGAAAGAGGCATATTTTTCTCAAAATTGGTGCGAGTTTTTTAATTGCTGAAATTTACAAAAATAATCAACAAAAATGATTTGTCAAAGGTTTTAAATTACTATAGGAGTATTAGTTTAATTTTTCTATAGTCACTCATAAGTTTTGTTATTTTACATATCAACTATAGAGAATCTGTAATAGTTGGTGCTTCAGAGTTACTCAAAAGATGCAACTGTAATAATCTCTAAAATCTTTTGAAATGATGCATGTGGCATTTTAATTCAATCATGAATGCCAGCTTTTGAATCTCAAAACTTTTTATTCATTAATCGAGTATTGTGCACTAAGATGGAAAAAACTTTTTTTCCAACAGTATTATTTGTCAATGTCCATCTAATATAATGAACATAATTAACTGCTAATTTTAATACTCTTTAATTTTGCAATGAGTGGATAGAATTGTTTATAAATTATTCAACTAATTATGATATTTGAATCTGCAATGGTCTCATAGAATAACATAGAATACATTTCTAAGGGAACTTATTAAGATAAGTCCTTTACATTTTTGGTTAATAATTATCAAGACATATAGAAAATTAAAAACTTAATATACATGACTTACAAAATTAAATAAGCACATTCCTTTTCACACAACTTTGATGTTTTCCAGCAATAATTCCATAATGACAATGATGTGGAATGTTAAAAAATGTTTCATATTTAATTCACAAAATAATTAACACCAGAGCATTTCTTGATAGATTCAAGTAGAAAATTTTTAGTTGAGGAAAATGTAACATGAAATTTACATCTAGCACATTTAGTAGTTTCTTTACTAAAAAAACATCTTGCACAGAACAACACTTTTATCATTAGTAAATACCAAATATCCAGTCTTATTAAATATTTTACAAGTAAATATTTATATGGATTTTTTTTTTATAATGAAGATGTTATAATGAATGCTGGTCATTGCATCTTTATTTTTTCGACATAATTCATATCGTGATTCTAAATATATCTATTTTAATTTATTATTCAAAAAAAAAAAAAAAAAACTGTAAAGAAAAAAGTTTAAAGCCTTAGATATTAATTATATTCTAAGGCTTTAGAATAGTCAGTAAGAAAAAGTATTAAAAGAGCCAGAAGTTAGTAGTTAAGAAATTAGTAAAGTTGAAGCAGAAGGTTAGTTTGTTAACATACCTGTGAAATATGAAAAGAAGGTTAGTTTCACAAAAATGCATGTGGGTTAGAACGAGGATCTTTTTGGTTACGGTAACGTACCGTCAACCACACACCAAGAAACTGAAAGATTCATAATACATTTCTTTTCAACACCATATTCAAATATATATGATAAACAGAAAATGTTTAAAAGATTTCAAGCATAAAGGTGAACAGAATGGATTATAATACTAATAGCACTTATAAGTATTAAATGAAGAAAGGCAAAATTATTTACTAAGATGTCAAGTTTTTCTTTTATTGAATTCTTAATTATCCATTTTGATTATGCTTAATTAAAGACCATTAAATCAAAATGCCAAACTAAATTCAAATTGAGCAATCAAGCATTTAAAAAGTTTAATATTTTTCTACGAAAACAATTAAGATACATTAAAAATTATTATAAATTACAAAAACTATAAAATTGAGATCATATATTTTTTTTTAAGCATATAATTCAAAATGCTGATATTTCTTCTAAATTCTATATGCTTAAAAAAATATCACAGTACTTAACTATTTATTTGTCTAAAGCACTGCATGTGTTTAAAATTAATAATTCAGATTCATGAGTATTATAATATCGAAGAAAATACTAATATTATTCAAACATTATTGCTGAGATACTATTCTTGATTTGGCGATTAAACTAAAAAAACTCACCTCAGTGAAGCTGAAAAACAATCCAACACCACCTGTTATTTTCAGAGCATTGTTAATAACATTTTGAAGTTTCATCCAGCAAGTATCTCCACTCTCTTCACAAAGTTTCATATTATCAAGACTTTCTTGACAGAATGGAACCTATAAAGAGAAAATTCATGTTAAATAAATTTGCTTTACATTAAGTTTTCAGCTACTAATTGAGAAAAAAGCACATACTGATGAACAAGAAGGTGCTTTCATCGGATCATTATCAGGCAATGATGCATTCTGAAAACCACAGCAGTTGAAATAAATTTGTGTCTCATTGCGAAGATCCATTGGAGCTTGGTGCCATCCTTCATAAGCCAATTTATGTTGTTGATCTTCATTAAAAGCAAGGCAAGCACATGCAATGCTGAATTGCACAACAAATAGCATGAATAATATAATCATATACTAAAAACTGTTAAGGAATTAACACTTATAAATGTTATTTTTAAATCAAGATATGAAAAAAAAATTAGTATCCTACAATTATAAATAGGTACTTTCATGAAGTCTTATCCAATAGGAAGATAACATAATTTGGAAAAATTACTTTGATAACTAATTTTATTTATTTTTTTTAATTTAAGTAAAGTAGCATGAAAATTAAAAGATGGCACATTATTTATTATTGAGATATATTTTTAAAATATTGGTCAAATCCCTACAGTTTCTAAAGTAATAAAAATTGCAAAAAGAAGACTACATTTATTAAAATTAATTTACAGCAGAAAATGTAGAGACAAAATCAGTATCAGGTGAACATTTTATGCTTAAGTATGAATACTTTCATTTAAATTATGCTAGATAAGCAATTAACAAAATCCTGGCATTGAACAAAGAACAATTTACAGGATATAACAAAGAAGCAATTATTATTATTATTTTTTTTTTAATCTACTTTTTAAATGATGTAGCAATATTTAATTTTTACTTTGGTTTCTAGTAAAGGAGGTTTTAAAATTTTAGTATTCACAATAATAAACAGATTCTTTTATTATAAAGTTCTCTGTAAAAGGAAATTACTGTTTTAAGTAAAATCCTACATTTAAATTTCAATAAATAACAATTTAGAAAATGGATCTAAAGACAAGATGGGCTAGCAAACTAGCACTTTAAATATTATTTATAACTGAACAAGAGATTGTCTGAATATTTATTTACAGTAAAATGTAATGAAAAATGATAAGCACCAACAAAAAAAAACAGCAAAAACAATTAATTAAATTTCAACTATTGTATTGCTGTAAATATAAGTGCTGCATTAAAAAGTGTAAAGATCTTGATGAATATCATATATTTGTGATTAACGTATTAAGTCATTAAATACTGATAAAGATAAAAACTATCTGACTAATAAAGGTTTAAAATCAATTTTGCACTTGTACTTAAAATTATTAAATATTTTAATTTATACAATAAATACTTTTATGAACAGAATAAATACAAGTGTTGATGAATTAACTAAAAGGATACAAAAAACAGCAAAACCTGGCTGTGCCTAGCAGCCCCAATGAGACCCATAAGAGAAAGTAAAAACAAGAATACACCACATGCTATAATTCCTCCAACAATAGTCAAACTGGAAAAAAAACTAGCGACAATACCATATGCTGCTACACTTATGAGGATGAAAGACACAATCTAAAAGAATAAAAATTATATTGATTAAACAGACTAGTAAATGCAATTTTATAATTACTTCTACATCAATTCTTCTATATTAATTCCTTTAAAAATCGCTGAAAAAATAAGTAAATTATCTAAAATTTAAAATATTATATGTACATGCAACATGTACTTAATGAACCACAGAAAAATAACTTGTGTAACCTAAACAAAAATTAAATAATATTAAACTATAAAAGACATTCAGCTAATTGAAATAATTTTTTAATTATGTGTTATTAACAACTTAATCATCTTTAATCCATAAATTTTTAGGAATATTACATTATGCATATCAAATAAACATTTGACCTTAATTCATATATTGTTAAAATAAATTTTGATCAATAAATTGTTAAAAGTTGCCACCTTAATGAAATATGCCACATAAAATAATTTAATTTATGTTTGATTCTTCCAAATTAAAAATTTACTATAAGCACATTTAGTTAATTCTTTTAGAAGGAGAGGAGGCCCATTGAGACAAAGGTTATAATTTCTCAATTGTTGCAAAATAAAATTTGTAAAAAATCTTCCTATAGTAGTTCATTGAGAAAAAATACTAGAAGTACACAAAAGAATTACTGTATTCTCACAATTACACTTATGTCCGTGGTTGGCTATAAATTGGTGGTAACATGTTGAAGTTGCCAGATTGTGCAACTCTGTTTACTTTCTAAACTTCTCGGTGAACAGACTACAGATAACCCTAATATAATATGTTTGTATTTGGGATTTCAACTCATTCTATGAAGATGACTGCTGCTTATTAGCAAGATAAGTTAATTTTACAATATAAAAAGAAATTTTTCTTAGCTTACGCAAATGTAGATATTGTATTTAATAAAGAAATAATAATTAAGTTGAGAAAATACCATATGCAATGTGTTGTAATATTTAATTAGAAAATGACCTGATAAGGTAATCCCAATACATCCCCTCCTTTTTTTAAAATAATCACAATACATCCCTAGCACATCTATAATAGGAATATAATAGATATACTAGAACAATATTTTTATACACAAGTTAATAATTAAATCAGACAAAGAGCCTGAGAAAAGTATACATTTTAACTTGAATACTAATATTGAATTAAAAGTTAAGTTAAAAACATTGATAAACACCAAAAATTGAAGACCTTCGACCAATTAGTGGATGAAACATATTTTGCAGAAAATTCTGCTGAATCTAAACCTGTGCATTATATTAGTTAAATTGGAAAAGCTGAAAATAAAGATGTTATTGTCTTTCTAAAAAAAAACTTTATTTTCCCGGAAAATGAAGATGTCAATGAAGTTGATACAAAAAATATGTTAAAACTTCCACTAAAAATGACAGAACCTGCAAAATTAACATGATTCTATAAAACATTAAAACTTAACATAGACTTGCATGGTTATGAAATTTATTGAATATAACTTCAACACTGTAGATAATTATTTTAAGAACCATCTATTTTTTTTCAATATTCTTTTGTTTCACGAACATCTCATTAGCAAATTATGTAAATACAAAACATTTACAATGGCAGTTTTGTCATGTTATTTGATATTTTAAATATGATAGTAAATAAAAATTAGTTATCCAAATAAGACCTTTCACTGCTGTGCTTCCATTTCGGATATTTTTACATATTTTAATTATTTTTTAAAATCATAACAGAAAGCTTATATAGTATATAGTAAGGTAACCAATATTGAATTTGAAATGAAAGCTTTCTTAAAGCAGTAAAAAAAAAAAAAAAGATTGAAAAATTATAAAGTGTCCAAAAAAAGTGCTCTCAATCTATCCTTTTACATCTACATAAGTTTAAAAAATCCAACTTGCTTTTGCAAAATTTCAGAAACACATAAATAAAAAGGATTAAAACAATACCTCTGTACTATTAGTTATTCTAAATAATGTAACCATTTATAAAATTAAAAAAATTAAAATTCCACACTAAAAGCTTCAAGTTATAAAGTAATTCTTTTAAATTATTTAATAACTGATTACATAAAATATTTTAAATTTCTAAGTATCATTGAATTACAAATGTAAGCTACAAGCTAAATTTAAAAATATATACTAAATTGCAGGGTATTCATAGTAAAATAAAAACCAATACATAACATCACAGAAAATATAAATTTGTCTTCAATTATATGGATGTATAACAATATTTTACAAATTATGAATCATAAATTAAACTTAATTTAAATAAGATAAAATTATTATTTTATCATTTAAATTTATAAAGATGCAATGTATTGCAGAATTAGCAAAAAGTTTAACAATATAAATATTTATAATTTTAATTATTTCTTTATAAAGATACTTTATCAACGCAAAAAACATCCACTTTACAAAAAATAATTCTTTACTAATTATGCTTTCTTTATAAAATCCTTCAAAATAAAATTTTAAATCAAATTGCATTTATAACAGTAAATGTCAACGACACATATTGAATAGTAACTTAAGTAATTGAATTGTTGAACTTACAACGTAAACTAAATTCAAAGCTATCAACGCATTTCTCGAACACGTAAAACCTCCACACATCTTGAAACTGAATAATGTATTATTAGTTTTTAATATAGCTAGAATAAAGTAAAATTTCACTTTGTTTCCTCAGGTTCGCAATATATATTTGTAAACAATGATTTCACTTCAATTGGGCGAATTTTATTATCTTTAGAATAAAGGTAAAACATTATTTTTTTAATTCCTTGATTATTCACTAGATTTATGATTATATTTGTCTAATTATTGAAGAAATTCTCTTTTGAATATATTTGACTAACAAAAAAACACCATACAAATAGTAATGGATTTTCTAGGATTTGAACCCAAATTAATAGAGTGATTTTTTTTTTTCCTTCTTGACTCTTTAAATTGATTAGTTTACCTTTGACAAGTCACTTAGAAAATGAATTAAAAAAAATTTTAGTTTCGTTTTGAAGATGTTATGTTATAATAAAATTTAGTTAAGGAAGTTCAATTTAGAAAAAAGACACATTTGAAATCATTCCAGATCATAAAAAAATGACTTATTTATACCAATGATTTGTTTATCAGGAATAAAAAATTTCAGAAAGCTCTTTCTAACTTCCAAATAACTCTACAAAAATTATATAATGGTATGAAAACGTGCTAATTTTGCCACATCTTGAAAAATACAAGGCCGTGAATTTCTCCAGCAGAAAATCAACTTCACATCTTGGAAATAGCACACTATCTCATGGAGGCATCAAACTCATATTTTAAGCTTTATCCTTTTCTCATAACCTCAATGAAATGCTATTAAAACGATTGCAATAAACTCTTGGGGATGCAGATTTCGACTTAATGAAAATAGTCAACTTAGAAAACCTAAATAAAAGAACTCCTTTAGAAGCATACAGAATTAATTCAATTCCACATTTAAAACACCTAATATCTTAGCAAGCGATATTTGCAAAGCTCCTGTATAACCTACGCATTTTACTTTCTTCCTTCAACCCCATCTCCAGGGCCGGATTTTTCTAGAGGCTAACTAGGTTTCAAGATCAAGAGGGGGCTATATTCAAATTGTTAGCAGAATTAGAATTACACTAATCTAAAAACAGTAAACACTAAAACACTTAATCGAAAATAAGGAGAAATTCTACACATATGACTAATAACAAGCATACAAATGTATTAGTTAAGATCAAGGCGTTTGGCACATTGGGTCTGTTCGTTTGCATATACTAGATTGCACCAAAGTATAGTTCATACGTTCACTGATTGCTATGCAAATATTGACGTTGCCCTTATGCTACTAAGCTCTGGTTTGTTCTTGCATAAATAAACTGCAGATTGATGAAGATTGGAACAGACCTATTGATATCCCGACGTTCGGTTATATTCATATTACTTCGATAATATGAAATACGTGTAAATGAATTTGCTTTAATCTTCAATGTATTGAATATATTTAATTTAATTTGATAGAAAATATGATAATTTTTATTACATATTTTATTTTTATAGTCAAAGTTTTTTATTATTTGAATTTTGTTTCTTTGTAAATGTTGTGTGTTATGTTTGATTAGTTATTGTTACAAGTACTATATAGGGTGCTGAGAATAAATGTCCAAATAAGTGTTCTCGACTTTTTTTTAATTTATTAACCATGCCACATTTTTTATAAAGATTAGTAGCAATCACAACATGTTTCATTTAACATATTGATATATATCACAGTAATGATGTATTTTGTTATCTCTCATGTAATTTACAAACTTAAAAATGGGAGGTGAAAGGGCCTCATAAGTGGAATAGCCTAGGGCCTCTTTTCATCTAAAATCGATCCGGCCCATCTCACTAGCATTTAAAATGCTCTTCACCTTTATGATCTTAATTTTCAAAAAAAGCAATTGTCCTCTTATATGACACTAGAAGACCCGGTCACGCGTTGCTGTGGCTTTCTTGTATTTCGTTCAATTATTAGATACTATAAATGGTATTGTTAAGGAAGTGATTGGTAAAGAATGATGAAAAGATCAAATTAAGCTTCAACGAATAGAAAATGTTAAATTTTTATTAATTTAATGAATGAGGTAGATAATGTTGATTTTTAAGACTGTTTTATAATTATTTTACGTAATTTAATTTTTAATAATCATTACTTTCATTTAACTAAGAACTAAGCGATGAACAATATTTCTTGTTAGTCTGTCTTTCGTCAAAATAAATAAATTCGATGGTTTTCGAACACGTGAGCATGCAACATACAGCTGCCCATGGGAGAAACACGGATTCTGAGGTTAGATTTTTTTGGTGGTCTTTTACTGAAAATAATAATTGAAAAAATACAACACAATTAAAATAAAATCGGGATATAATAAGAAAAGACTTTAAAAAAAATTCACAATAAAATACAAATGCAAACGATCGTTTAAAGTACACGAACACCTTCGAAGGAATTTTTCTGAAATTTTTTATCTTTGTACACATTTTTGGATTTAATGTATCTAAAAACTAACGATTTCACATAAAAAAAATTTCATTATTATTTTTTTTAAAATTTTTTATAAGCTAAAATAAGGGTAAAAATGGCCAAAAATTGATACTGTTACAAAAAATGAAATCAAATCAATATTTCTTAAATTTCTTTGTATTTATTTGTACTAACATTTTACAGTGAATGGACCTCTGGTTAATTTATATCTTTATTATTTATTATTTTGTGCTAGTTTAAATGCTGTCGACACAAAATTCTTCCAAAATTTGCATGTAATTCCAAGTTTAACAATTAAAATAAAAAATATTTATGTAGCTATAATCATTTCAGAGGTCTATTCGCTGTAAATATTTATGAAAAATATAAATGCAAAGTTTTGTAGCATTTGGATCAAAATTACTTGTGCTATGGTGTTTCACATGAAAACAAAATGCATAAAAATTCATTCTGAAAAAAAGCTAAAAACAACTTTTAATTAGATATATTACTTTCAAAAATGTTGTAAATATATTAAAATGCCATTGAATTATCAAGTTCATAGTCTTATTTATTAAAAAATATAGTTTTATTTTTCCTTAAAGCTGTAAATATTTTCTGAGCTTTGTTTTGAAAAAGTTAAAATTTGCTCGACAAAAATTTTTTTTACAACTTCCTGCTATTTGCAAAGGCTTTTTAATATGAAATGACCTGAATTTAAAATATTTAGCCTTTTTGCAAGTGTTTTGATTAAATATATTCAAACCTTTGAATTTCACATAAAAATATCAACTTTAACTATTTTTTATACAATTTATTCTTTAAAATATGGATAAACATTGCAAAAATGTGATATTGTTGCAAAACTTTATAATTCAAAAATAAATAAAACATGAGTAGTTTTTTTCCTTTGCAAGTATTTTTATGTTGGGAATATCCTTATGTAGCTCATATACTGTTTTCAAATTTATATCTTAATTATTTATACATTTTTGTATGCTTAAAGTTTGTAGACACAAAATTTTTTTGTCCAAATTTACAAAAATTCTTAGTTTAAAAACTAAAATAAAAATAATTTATGAATTTAGGTTAAATTCCATGTTCTATTCTTTTCATACATTTAAAGAAAACTTTTACATGAAATTTCAAAGCATTTAGAACTGAAATATTTTTATTATGATGTTTTGAATGAATAAAAATTCAAATAAGAAATAATTAAAACCTAACTTTTAACTGTAAATAAAAACAAGTGTACATACATAAAAATGTTATTGAGCTTTAAATTCTCCATTATTAATATAAACACTTATTTATTTGTTTTGTTTTCTTTAAATAACTTCCAACTTAAAAGTACCATTTATCAATTTTTCTTCGACAATATTTAAATCACTCAAATTTATAACTCAAATTCTTTGTTTTCACAATAACAAAAGTTTTTAAAATAAAATATCCTTGATTTTCAACTTGCAACTATTATAATACCTTTTATAAAATTTTAATGTTATCATTATATCAAATAATTGCAGAGTTTACTTCATTTTCACACTTTTCAAAAAATCCTTAAAATTCATCATCTTTCTTTAAAATTATATTGTCTATATTATATGATCTTGCAGATCACATTTCATTTTAAAATTCTTAATCAAATAAAACACATGTTGACAAACTTTAAGCATAGAAAAGTTCAATGTTTTGATTCACAACTTTTCATTCCATATATTTTATTCAAATTCAAGTTTAGAAAATGTGTTTTTTGTTCTTCACAAAAAATGTTTTATTATTTTATGATGAAAGAAATCACAAAACAAATGGAAAAGTTAATGAGCTTTAAATTCTCCTTTATTAATATAAACACTTATTTAGTTGTTTTGTTTTCTTTAAATAACTTCCAACTTAAAAGTACCATTTATCAATTTTTCTTCGACAATATTTAAATCACTCAAATTTATAAATCAAATTCTTTGTTTTCCATATAACAAAAGTTTTTAAAATAAAATATCCTTGATTTTCAACTTGCAACTATTATAATACCTTTTATAAAATTTTAATGTTATCATTATATCAATAATTGCAGAGTTTACTTCATTATCACACTTTTCAAAAAATCAAAATTCATCATCTTTCTTTAAAATTATATTGTCTATATTATATTATCTTGTAGATCACATTTTATTTTAGAATTCTTAATCAAATACAACACATGTTGACAAACTTTAAGCATAGAAAAGTTCAATGTTTTGATTCACAACTTTTCATTCCATATATTTTATTCCAATTCAAATTCAAACTTAGAAAATAAAAAAAATATTGATAATCAAATCAGGTAATACTTACATACATTTGATTTATTTCGCATAGAAATAATATAAATTTCATACAATATAATTTTCATAAAATTTAAAGTAGTACATAAAACAATAATATTCAGAACATGAGAATTTAACGGTTATGTAGTACAGGCATCGAGACACGGCGCCATCTAAAAATAGTCATTATATTGTTCGAAAAATGAAGCTTTGAATTCCTCTAATTGCAGTCTTGCAACCCTAAAGAAATTGGCGGAAATTTGGCGAAAATTCAGGGTTGCAAGATTGGCTCCTTCCTCAATGCTAGATTTTAACCGATTTTGCATTTAAATACAAAAAAAATCTGAATAAAAACTATCCTATTTCTCAATTTGGAACAAAACACACATTTAAAAAAAAAAAAAGTTAAAATCTGATGGTTAGTTTCGGAGTTCATCGCGAACAAACATCGTGACACGGGAATTATATATAATAGATATATTTTAGCCTCACATTGCCTCTGTTTCAACAACATTGAGAGGAAAAATTAATCTCGTTTCCGCTGCTTCTAAATCCTTTTATATTCAATTGCAACTGCAAAAATTTCAAGCAAGCTGTATTTTCCTTTATAACAGGAAAAGCAGAAGCTCTTGCTGTCTTATTGTTTATCTTGATTTACACTAATTACACTCATGACTTCATAAACTTCGCACTCTCTTTTAGTTCATTCTTTTAGTACTTTAAACTTCACAGACACCTTTTTAGTACTTTAAGCAATTATAAATAGCAAGTTTCAATCTACACGTGTCAAAAATTTGTTCAACTAATTCCAAAACAGTTAAATATAGCATCATTGTATGAGTTCTTGGAAATTTTGGTTTCTTATAAAACGAGTTAGAGGATTTTTTAGTTAAATTAGCCTCAGAGGAACTTATCTTGCATTGGAAATCGCCAGAAGTTACTGTTAATCATAAAAAAAAAAAAAAAAAAAAAAAAAAAATGGTAATAATAAATTAATAGTTTAAAAAAACTAAAAAAACACGCTTTTAGAGTTAATTTATCTAAAAAGTAAAAAATAATTGTTAACATAAGAATAAAATGACTGATGAGAAAATGAATGTCATTGTTCTAAAAGCGTGGGGTGCTCGATATCAATCGTTATAATTTTTCACTAGTTCATTTCGAAATGCAGAGTTAGTGTAAAAATGTCATACAAAGCACCCCACGCTTTTAGAACAATGACATTCATTTTCTCGTCAGTCATTTTATTCTTATGTTGACAATTATTTTTTACTTTTTAGATAGATTAACTCTAAAAGCGTGCTTTTTTAGTTTTTTTAAACTATTAATTTATTTTTTACTTTTTAGTTTCATTAACTCTAAAAGCGTGTTTTTTTAAACTATTAATTTATTTTTTACTTTGATTAACTCTAAAAGCATGTTTTTTAGTGTTCTTAAACTAATATTTAAATGAGGTCCCGATACGGAGGAGTGGAACTATAGTTCTTACAATAATGTAATTGTGAGTAAAACAAAGGCTAAATGCGAATAGTCCGTTGTGCCACTGTCCCACGGATCTGATCGCTTAAAGTAGGGCAAAATCGAGCCCAAAGAGTCAGTTATAAACAAACAAACAAACATACAGGTGAAACTAATATAAAAGCGTATTAAAACGAATCAACTGTTTTCTTAATAAGCGCTGTAAATGTTTCTTTGCAGCGCTATTAGTGTATATGAGGAGAAACAGATCTCCAGGGGGAAAAGTCAGTTACATACATACAAACATACAGGTGAAGCTAATAAAAGCGTATTAAAAAAGGATTATATGGAAAAGTAAAAATATAATGATAGGCAGTAAATATGCTAGAGAATTTTCACATTTAAGCAGCATCAAACTTAAACCCGTCTTTACCATATGAATAGGAAAGATGTTCTTTGGAAAACTTCGGTGGAACTTTTTTTGATGCCAAACAGTTTCCCTCTTCCTCAAGTATCTTCAGTTCAAATTTGAACTCATTGTGAGGAGTGGTTCTTATTTTTACAACACTTTGAAAGTGGGACTTTAATTATAATTACTCTATATATAACTTAACATCACGTTTAAGAGTATTAACTTCAATGGCTAAAATTAATCTTTAGTAGTTATGTATATTAGCATTAATTGTCAACATCATTAATGAAAATTAATAATTTTCCCATCTCTATTCAGTTTGTAGCAAACATCGAAAAAGAGATTGATTGGTTGGAGTTTTGTTTTGAATATGTAGTAATAAATAAGTAGTGATAAAACAAATTTCGGATGTTTCATCTTTAACTGCAAGGCAGACAATTGGCTTGATAAGTGGATAAATAAATAACTGCAATAAATAAAAAAAAACCTAAGGCAGCCCTTTCTCTGAAGGCCACTAAATTAAGAAGCTAATTATAATTCTGAAAAATATATTCATTTTTACTAAGTACCTTGGAATGTATTTAGATCAACACCTCACCTGGAAAAGAACATTTCACTTACATTAAACAAAAATACTGTGCTTGCCACCGTAAAATTAATTTTCTTAATGGCATTCTTTGATGAACCGGGAAAATGAATTACTATTATATTACTAAGGTTAATTACTAGATACGCTTGCCCTGCCTCCACCGTAAATTCTAATTCCAAAACAGTTAGTTAAACAAACTTGCCGAAGCAGGGCAAGTGTACAAAATCCTTAATGTACTCCAAAATATTTTAATTTGGCAAATTACAAATAAAAGTGGTCCATGAGAAATGTTAAACCTTCCCAAATCTCTAAACCTTATTTCACTCAAAGATTTTATTAAATATATTTCAACTACACTTTTCAATAGTCTTAATGAACTAAAAACTGCAATAGATGAAAATGACATATTCTCCATTATAACATTGAGATTTTGTTAACACAAGGTTTTCTTTTAAAACACAATATTTTGCTTTAATTGTTAAAAGTTTCCTTTCTCCTTTCTTATTTGTCATAAATCTTTTTGTTTTTAATTACTGCTTGTTTTAAAATTTTCCTCTGAAAATTTATAAGCTATGAATAAATTGATCATATTGTAGATTATATAATAAATTTAAGAAACCAGACCATAAAAATTATTTAACAGCTTAAATAATTCATACAATCGAATGTAATTTTACCTACTCATTGAATAATTATATAAGTTCAAAATCATCGAGAACTTGCAAGTTATATTGCAAGTTCTCGCAAACAAAATCATTTCAAAATTCCCTGCATTAGTTATATAGAAACTCTTACTTTTTAACCCTGCAAATACAAGTGATAAAGCTCTTCTTGGTCTAGTGAGCTTCGATAAAATTAACTACTTGGAATCTTAATGGCCTAGCTATCTGTTAATAAAATTAAAATATTACCCACATGATTATATTTTATTTCTTTACTGACGCTTACCTTAGGAGTCAATATCAACCATTGATTTAACTTTTACTGCTACAAATATGTTTAAAGAACAGTTTGATTTTTACAAATCTCCTACATAATCTTTATATATAATGTAGATTATATGATAATTTCTAAGAAGCCAGACCATAAAAATTATTTAATAGCGTGAATAATTCATACAATCGAATGCAATTTTAGCTGCTCATTGAATAATTATAGAAGTTCAATCAATAATTTATAGTTATTGCAAGTTCTCACAAACAGAATTATTTCCTGCAGTAGTTGTATAAAAACTTATTATTATACTATTATTATTAGTCATTTTACTTGACTTTTAACATTTTAGTTTTCTTAATTTTTTTAATAGATTTTAAATTCAATTCCAAATCAGTACCTTTTTAGAAGTTATGCCATTTTTATTAATGACAGACTATTCTTCAGTGATTATAAAGATGAAATACAATATTCTTTATTGAAAACATTATGAATTAATAAAAATGCAAATGATGACTTTCAATAATCAAATATTACATTATTCATCCACATTTCTTGCCTTTGTTAGCATTTATAATAAATTTTCATTCATATTGAATGCCTATCACTTTTGAAAAATATTCAATGTTGATTTTACTTTTAAGCTTGTTTTGGATAACATTTTGGAATAAAATAATAATTTTTCTGAGAAATCACTGAATTATATTAGGGGTCTAGTTTCAAAACTGCATTATAATTTTCTTAAATTTGATAGAATTGGTATGTCTATTTCTTGCTGTTCATGAAAATTAAGAAAAAAAAAAAAAAAAAATTAGCTTTTCTTAAACAATTTTTTACTACTTATAATAATCATTGTCTTTTAAAAATTCATTACATTTTTTTTTTCAAACATAGCATTATTACTAAAATTTTTAGTTTCTTTTTTCTTGAATTTTTTACTAATGATAATTTCTCAGCATCATTTCTATTCAATCCGTTTATTATTACTAAAAGATTTTTGATAAAGAAGGTAGAAACTCATTTAGATACTTTAGAACATTGATTGTAAATAGCATATTACTATTTGTACTTGTATATTCATGAATAAAAATTTTATAATATATATATTTCTTTTTCAAAACAGAAAAATATAAATGCATCCTTTACAATTACATAATCTTGATATTACTGAATAGGAACATGTGTTTATTTCAAAAATATGAAAGACACTAAAAACTTATAAGTGATATTTTAATCAAAATATTGAATACAGCACATTTTTATGAATAACTCCGGAATATTAAAACAAATTGATTTCATGTACAATAGGCACTTAGATTCTCAATTTAAATTAAAAAAAAAAAAAAAAATTGCACATGAACAATTGTGAGCTTGCATTTTCTGGGGGGGATTAAGACTGTTTATTATGTTTAGAATTGAAGTGTTATAGCTTAGATAAGCACAAGACTTCCAATTTTACAAACAATATTTTAAAGCTAGAAAGTTTTATTATTTTGCTAATTCCCACAGATTAAATTATGAAAGTATGACTGAAGCAAAATCTTAATCAAATTAACTTGAGGAAAACAGACAGCTCTTTTTTTATTTATAATTCAAAACAAAAATCTCATCAACCTAATGAATAACAATAATAATACATATAATTATAAAACTTATGTTTTATATTTGGTAAAAGATTAGCAACAAATAAACTTTAAAAATTGTAAAAAAAAAAAAAACAAATTTTATAAAAAATAATAAATATTTTCCTACCTTTCATTAGAAAAAGAAAAAAAAAAAAAAAAAAAAAAAAAAAAAGAAAACAATGGAATGTATTTTTAGTAATATTTTAAAACAAATAGAGAAATTTATCAAATCTTATTGATAAAAATGGTGAACCATAAAAATTATAATATAGCTTATAAACATTTAAAACTTGAAGAATAATCTAAAGACAAAACCTTTGTTATTTTATTAAAGTACCTAAAAATTTTCTTTTAAAATTCAAGAAATTTAAATTTTTGTTTAAAAATATATTTAAATAATTCTGTATTTGATATGATTTTCTTTGATTGTAATACAATATTGTATTTTGACCTCAGAAAAATAATAGAAATAATTTTTCATTTTATGCTCAATATTTTACTGTAAAAGGCCTACTTTCATAAATAAAAATTGGCTGAGGCGGTGATTGTTTGAATCAAGCATACCTTATATCACTATATCAATTATGTAATTTGGTAAATATGAAAGTTTTATGTTAACAACCATAAAGTATGTACAACTTAACACAATTATATAATATAATAAGGGTAATAATTGGCACTATAAAGTAATTCTTCTGGATGCATGCAAAAAAATAAAACACATATAACTTATGAAAAGCCAAATTTAATTATGTACCTAAAATGTTTTTGTAGCATAAATTACAGGATTAAATAATTTTGGTGATTGCCTTATATTAAAAATTTTTTTGTTGGAAATATTTTTAGAAAAATTCTTTCAAAGAAAATAAAAATACAATGAAATATTTTTATTTGTAGCAAAGCAATAAATTTTTAAATTAATACTCAGACAAATATCCACATAACTCTTGATAGATATTTGTCTGAGCTTATTTAATAATTTTATCAAGAAGACAAAATTTCTTTTAGGAAATAAGGAAAAGTGAACAAAATAGCATGCCTGGTTCTCATCTTTATATATGTCCCATTTTGCAAAAAGTTTGCAAACTATTGGAAAGAATTATTGAATAAAATAATTTGCCTTTTTCTGGAATTCATAAAAATGAGAGAAATGCACCAATAAATTATTTTATTAATTTTAGAATCACAACAAAAAAAATTTCAAAATAAAATATTTTGAAAATTCATTCTATTTAAATAAATCAAGAATTTATGAGATGAAGGCCATCTATTTGATAGTTAAGACTATAGATGAGACAGATTTGAATATTAGCACCATAATTGATGTTGAAATAATTATATAAGAAATAAAAGGGATAGATAGAAAGATATTTTATTTTTAGCATACTTTACTCCAAATAATTTCCAAAAAATTGCTTCAAAACAGTAGAATCAATAATAAATATGAATTCTAATTCAAAACACTTATGAAAAAAATAATACCAATTAGGAAAATGCTATGCCTGAGGATAATATAAAAAAATACAAGAAATTTATATAAATTTTTTAATTTAAAAATGTCATGGTTTAATACATAAAATCAGAGTAACATTTCTAAAAACTCTTATTTTAATAATTAAAAATGATAAATCACTAAAATTCCTTATTTTTTAGTCAAACTAATTATAAGTAATCCTAACACATAAAAATTATACAAAAAAAATAAAGGAATGTACACTAATTTGCATAATATTTTTAAAAATTCTCCTTTAAGTGGCCTTATATTATAAAAGTTAAACACAATTGTATAAAGTAATGACACACAATTTTAAAATGCATGCCAGGTTAAAACTGTTGGAAGGAACTCTTCAAAATAAATATAAAAAATAATTATCAAGTAAAATTTTTCAACTTAAATATTTGTCTACAAAGCAATATTTTTTATCTTTTTCAAATTTCACTCTTTCATAAAAAGCAAACCCGTAATCATTTATCTTTGATCAAAAATAAAATTTTAAAATGTACATACACAAACATATTTTTAAACAACCTTAATATTTTAAAATTCCACAAGTATTCATTACAATTTAATATTACAATGACAGAGAATTAGAATACAAAGAAAATGTAGGATAAAACATTAAACTTATTAAAGGTTCACTTTGTTAACAAATAAACCTTAAACATCTTTAAACAATAGTCTTCAGCAAAAATAGTCTCATATCACCATAATTCAACATGATAAATATATTTACAAAAGTTGTACAATCACCAGTTGAGATTATATACAAATCACACACACACACCTTGAATACCTAAACAGGAAATGCAAATACAAAAATACTTGTTAAATATCCCTCACCACAATACTATTGCTATTGAAGATTATTTTACAACAAGTTCTCTGAATATCCATTTTTGTCCATTTGAAGCACTGTTACAAGGTTGCAAGTTAAGAGTTCCTTTATCATGACTTAATTCTAGACATTTTTGATGTTGCTTGTGAAACAGCAATTTTGAAGTCTGGGGGAAAAAATAAATAAAGTAAATTACAAATTAGAGAGCGATATATATTTTAAAAGAATTTAATACAATGATCTTAGATTCAATAATTTCATATTAGCCATAAAGCTACAAGAATTTAATTATACAAGAATATGTGATTTACTAACATACAATCTATGTTAGAAATAAACTTGATATCAATATTTCTAGGAAAAATGACATATTTATCTGATAAATTAGAAAAACAAAACATTTTACAAAAAAAAAAAAAAAAAAAAAAAAAAAAAAAAAAAAAAAAAAAATTGAAGTCAGCTAACAAATTTTAATTTATTAAGTGTAACCAAGTCCTTTTATTATATCATGAGCAATCATGATTATATAAACTTTCACAAAACAGCAAATTGTTACATCCAATGAAAAGAAAGCCACAGTGAAAGGAATGGTTATAATATAATTGTTTATATTATTTTTATACTTAAATCTGATATTAGTCACAATATTATTACATTTAGAACTAACAGCTACAGATGTGAAATATACACTAAACGTCTCTTTATTCAAGGAAAAAAAAAAGTGACATAAAAAATATCAAATTTTAAACAACAGCAAAAAATATCTTCGGAATACAATAGGAAACAGGATTGTCTTTAAGGTTCATATGTTATTATTGCATTTATGGATATTTTCTATCTCATGGGTTTGTTTTGATTCAGTAACTGTATTCTTTTTAACATCAATGTAGAGTTTATTCTTTACTTAATGATGTTTGCCTATGTTTCCTAATATACAGTTTTGCTGCAAAATTTCTGTTCTTTGTATTTCTTTAAGTTTGATGGGGAGTTTATAGATTAATTGTGTTAAAAATGTCTTTGTTCTTTTTTTTTTTGTTAGCCTATGCTTTTTTTCATTTCCTGTGGATTCTTATTTTTATAATGTTGACAAATTTCACCTACTTTCTTCAACTGTACTTTTTTTTGTAAGTTTTATACTTTTATTAATTATAAGTTTAGTAAAAAAAGAAGATGCATTATTAAAAAAAATTATATGCTAAGGAATGAAATTGCTTTTAAAAATTTCAAAACTCTTCTACAGAAAAATTTTGTGTTAATATGATTTAATTTTTTTTTATTTAAAAAATTAATATATAAAAAGTTTGGGCCATATTTTCCACAATGTGCATGATTGTATGAACTTGAAAGAAAGCATACTTTACTCAGTTTCATTTTCAAAGTACAGACATAATTTTTTTTATATTTTATTGTAGAGAACTAAATATCTGATTAAAAAAAATATACAATATATATTTTTTAAAGATTGCTTTTAATGGAATTTTATTAATTGAATGGTGAAAAAAATGACCATGATACCAAAATGACCATATACCAAAATAAGATATATTTTTTTTGACAACAATTAGGTGTTCAAATATGTTCAAAAAATATATCAGACTTTACAAGAACTAATGCAAATTTCAAATTTAAAAAACAATTCAATCATAGTATTGATTTGTATAACATATTTAATACAATGGAACACACTTTAAAAAAAATATTTTTAAATGATGTATAGAGGTGTAATATCATTTAAGATAAATTTGGAATAATTTATTATTCAAATGTAAAATTTAAATTAGAAAAAAAGCTATTTTTAAACTGCAAAAATCACATTCAAATATAAAGTCCACATAATTAATAAATAATATTTAAAAAAAGCATTAGAATATGATTTCAATTTAAATCATTCTAGGCCAATTAGCAATTTTTTTAAAGAAAAAAAAAATATTACTTAGTTAAAAAAAAAAAACAATATACACTGGTCTTTCTTTCACACCTTATCATATGAATACATATAATTAATAAAATATGTAAAGATAATAAATACAGTATGAATATTTTAAAATCTTTCAATAGCAAACAAATTTCATTTTTTAATGACATTCAGATTAAAAAAAAAAAAAAAAAAAACTCAGTTTATAAAATATACTCACAGGATTGTATTCCCATGGACCATCTACAGTGCCCAAAGTACAAAAAACTAGTTTCATATGATCAGTGTCAGCATTAACGCATCTCTCTCCTACTCCTAATTGTCCTTCAGCATTCAAGCGAAATATCTTCAATGAGAAAAGCCCCATAAATATTTTTAATATGAAGTTTTTTAAAAATAGTAAACAAAATCATTATGTTTTGAATAAGATTTGTTAAAATAGCACAAAAAAACAATAGTAATCAACAAAAATTACCATCGAGTTATCTACGTGAAACATCTGGAAAAAAAATAATAAAAAATAAAATGCAAATTTATGTGATAATTGAGCTAATTTACTTGAATTACACCATTATATAAAAATATCACCTAAGTTTTAACAATAGAAAATTTAATTAATAACCAATATTTAATTCAAATAATGAACATTTAAAAAGAGTAATAGAAAATTTTTTAATATTTAATTTCATTAGGTATTTAAATTCTTTTTTAAATAAGCACATTCATTAAATTAAGAAAACATATCATAATTATATATTAGCAGCTTTAAATTTAATTTATTTGCTTGAAATAAATAATATTTAGATAATAATAAATATATTTTAATAAAAGATAATCATTCATTACTATTTACTATGAAACTGGATGACAAACAGTATGTATTAAATAGAAAGGCAAACAGTATAAATTAAAATTATTGTTCATGATGTTAAGCAAGTAAAATCATTTAAATGAGATTCTTAATTACTGAAGAAGTTGATAAAATATTAATTTATATATTTTAAATATATCTTCAATGAGTAAACAATCTTACAATTAATAAAATACAAAACCCCCTTTGAGTTTCAACAAAACAAAAAATATTTAATGAGATAACAGAAAAGAATAATTATGTATACTTAAAAAATAAAAATTACCACTGATTGCTAAAAGAAAAATGTATATTTTCAAATCATAGAATTTATTTAAATACTAACAATTCTTGAAACTTTTAAACAGAAATAATTTATGAATACAATCATACTTACTTAAGATTTTATAATGCAATGGTTACAAATGTTAAGAGATCAAATTTAAAAAAAAAGTTGATAAATTATGCTTTAATAGTAATGATATATTGTTAGTAAATGACCTTTTTGATGTAAAATTTATAACACAGATAATTTTTAATTTTATTTTAATTTTGTAATTAAAAATGAACATTAATTTAAAGATTTACATTCAAGTCAATCATTTTTATTGAATGTTTTACGATTTTACTGAACAATATCGTCCATATGATTATAAAGAATAAAATTTACTAATAAATAAAAATTACAAGAGCTCAAAATTAAATAGTTGGAATTAAGTTTTATTTCCATATATGACTTTTTAAAAGAAATTTTCTAAACCATGAAATATTTATAGATTACCAATAAATAATTAAACTTTATGCTAATAAATTAATAAAAGTTCAAAAAATGAATAATAATTACTGATGATCACTAAAAATTGAAAACTATAAACTTTTTTAAAATAGAAGTAAATGATGCATTTTTCAAATAGTTTACCTCCAGAAAAATAAAACATTAACACAGCCCAAATACAAATATGCCATTATTTGCATATGCACTCTATATACAAAAGCATTGGGTTCACTTAACAGCTAATGGTTATAATGATATGAAATAAATATAAAAATTTTCTTGTTTACTTACTTGATTTCCTCCAGAACCATGGCAGTGACTCATACCAACAATGGAGGGAGGATGAGAGCTCATAGTATCCAAGCACTGTCCTGTTAACATGCTTCTTATCTATAAAATATTAAAAAAAATTATAATAAAAATTTAAAGTAATTTGCATTCGAAAGTGACATTACTACTTTAATAATTATAAATAGATATGTATATTTACATTTAGAATGATGGGTAATTTATTTTTTCGTTAAAAAATTTGTCTTTTTTACAATTTAATTAAATATTAATATTACTTCCAAAGACAAACAATCAACTTCAATAATTTTAAAAAAGAAAAGTTTTTAATTCTGTTTACTCCATTAAGGAACATTTGAATTATTTAAAAAATGATTTGTATCACAAATATTTATCATAAATAAAAATTATTAATTTCTACTAAAAGAAAAATGAAGCAGAGTTATGACAGGAACCATAACTTTTAATTGATGATAAATATTGGAACAAATAATTAATAATTAAACATAGAATCTAAAAAGAATGAAGCACAGACAATTCCCGAATATCTTTACAGAACGACAGCAATTGAAAGAGATGACATCACATAATTATGCAATGCAGTTCTGCAGATTTCTATTTAATAGAATTTTTGGTTTTGTTTGTCGCTCTACGGTCATCTTGTGCACACTTTAGGCTAAACAGACAGGGACCTACAGTTTAATGTGGATTCCGAACCACTTAGAAACATCCATGCCACCACCAGGATTCGAACCTGAAGCCTGGGATACCAAAGGTCAGAATTACAAGGAGAGAAAGTTAATGGAATTTTACACATACAAACACATTTTTCCGAAATTCCCCTTTTAAAAAATCTTTTTTGTTGGTAAATATACAAATCCTTTTCTGCACAATAGACCATGACAGTTCTTATAGAACTTGGCAACAGATGCAAATGTTTCTTCATAGCCCATACGAATTAGGATGAATCCTAATTTAGTAGTTCCTGAGACATACTTTTTGCTAAGCAATGCTGCTATCAAAATTGAATTTTGCCCTTAAGATCAAACTGGAACAAATAATCTTGTTCTTGAATCTTTTCACCAATTTCCAGACTTGATTTTTCACAAGAGCATTTTGCTCTTTTTTTGTATTGCTTGAAGCCAATCTTCCACATATGGATAATTTGATGCTATTATTAATGATACATTTATGTTATTTTCAGCTAATTGGGCTTCTTTGATGAATTCTTCCCCCCCCATTATACTGTTTTCTTGGACACCCTAACTGGCCTATGTGATTTATTTTGGTCTTGAAGACACCTTTTGAATTTCAATTGTGAAATTTTCATCTTCATAATAAGATGCTTTATTTTTTGGTCAGCTCTGCAGGGAACAAGAACTTTCAAGTTGAAGGATGCTTTCGTCTATTTTGGATTATAAATTGGAATTGATGACATTGCTGATTTTATTTATTCTCCTGTGGAGTGACAACATGGACCTTCATTTCTCTCATGTGGAGTACAGAAACTGTACTTTATAATTATTGGAGTTTTCAAATTCATTTACAAATTTTACATCTTTGCTTGTTGCAAAATTTTTCTCTTTAGGATATTATGGTCAGTTTGATGAGTTGTCTGTTGCACTGGTGTTTTACACACATTTTTCCAACTTTTACTAATTAATAGTCTTCGTATATTAATGTGTTCATTAGTTTTCAATGTCTACAAAATTCCATATTTTATTTATAAACAAGATAATATAACATTTTAATAACACTCATTAGAATTACAAACTTCTACAGTATGAAAGATTGAGAGAATCCAAAATAAAATTTAGTAAATTTCTTAAAAAATGATTTTGATACACTAATGAGAGAAAAAATATAATAATTTTTTTAAACTTAATTTTTTAAAACATTTTATAGAATCATTTTTTATTTGTGTTTAAGAAATTCGATAAAGTGTGTGAAATATAGAAAAGAGTAATTAAAAAAATATCTTAAAATACTGTCATTTTGTGATATATTTGCATAGATATTTTAATCAAATATAGATAAAACTTACTTCACCCCAAAATAAGTTTTTAGGCAATAATGGGAATTTATAAAGAACATCATATGCAACATTATCCATGAACCACTTAAATGATTTACACTGCAGTCGTTCTTTGATTGCTAGTTGCCCACTTATGTCTCCATGATCATACTGTCTTGCCATTGGCTCTCTGGTGTAAAAATATTCTTTGTAATCATCCATCCAAACTTCAACAACTCTTTTGTAATTCTGCAAAAGAAAACTCAATCAAGCATAAATATAATTTAAGAGATATCAAAAATTTCACAATAATTTCTTGCTGATAATTAGCGGTTAAAAAAGAAACATTATTATAAAAGAAACATAGTAACATTAAAAAGAAAACATTTTTTAAAATCAAATTCTATAAAATCATGAACAAAAAAATTAGTTTTATTGGGAAAAAATTGACATAACTTAAGAAAAAAATAAGCAATCTTCTAAACATAAGGAAAGTAACAAAGTTATGGATAACAGAAAGAACTAGACATTGACATGTGCTAGCGGATGAAAAGGCCTGGCTATAGCTATATGAAAAACTTATGTAATTCAAATGCTTTACAAAAAGGCTAAATTAATAATAAACATCAATACTGATCAAGATTTGTCTTCTTTGTAAATATAATTAAAAATTGCTGGAAACATATCACTTCTGTTTTCACTATTTTTCAAAAGCATTTCTTCTTTATATTTTCCACCATCTTAAATTAAATTTTTTTTTTTTTTTAAACTGTGTCATTGAAGACACACTTTAAATATTTTGTTTTAATGTCTTAATTTAGTAATTTGTTACATTTTTTTATGCCATATGTATAAACAACTTGATTCTCATATAGGGGGAAAAAAGCAAATTAACAAAAACAGATATGAGTTGCCTGCAGGTTATATAAGTTTTGAGGACCACAAATTACACTTGTAGTTTATAAAGCATTGCAGAAAATGGACAGGAAGTTACAGTAGATGAAATAATTTTCATATATTTTTATGTTTAATTTTGGATAAGGAAAATCAATCATATACCTGTATATTACAGTATTTTGCAAATGATAAGTACATTATAGTAAAAATAATAATATTTAATAATTAAGATCAGTTGATGAGACTGATGGAGCTTTTCTATTTACTTTAGAAGCAAACACAAATAAATATGAGTGCCAAATAAAATGTTTCTTTTAATTGTAAAAATACTTTTTAATATGAATGTGTTTACATATGTTGATGTTGATAGATCAAGAATCCTTAATGTTCTATAGATCAAGGATATTACTTATAAAATGTGATAATATTGTGGATTATAATCCGAGTTTAATATGAATAATATTAAGTCATCTTTATATGCTATAGAATAATAATTAAATTATTTATAAATCCAATTAAACTAAGATATTATAATCTAAATTTAACTCATCAACTTATCTAGTAAAAATCACAATTTAAAAAAAAATAATTTCAATGAAATAACTTGTTAATATTAGATTGAAAGAAAATAAACAACTTTTTTAATATAATAGTAAATAATATTACAAATGTAAACTTTTTACTATTTTTATGAGCTAAAAAATCAAATTTAAAAATTAAAAAGTTTCAGAGACCACCATTTTTCTAATATGAAAACTGATATTTAATTTTAGCCAATTAGGCCATTCATAATAGGAAAAATACACAAATGAAGTGCACGTTTTTTAAGCATTAACAGATTTTGCTAAATTAAGAAGTTTTATAAAGAAACATTTGTTTCATTAAAAATCAAACAGTTCTTCATTTTGTTTTAAAAAAAATGCAAATATGAATATAATTCTTTATTCTGTCTGAATCAATTTTATAGCAATTGTAATTTAACATTGTTAGCAGGAAAAATTTTTATATGAACTAAAAATCTAAGGATGAAAAATTTGATAATTTCAGATAAAGTTGCCAATTAATGTGTAAAAAACAACATATTCAGGTCGAGTTAATAATTAGAAAACACAATTAACTGAAAGACAGAAAAATGCTAAGAATTATGAGATAAATAAAAATATGAGTTTTTTTTAAAAATTATATTTAGTTGTTTTCAAAAATCAGAGTTTTAAAAAGACTAAAGATGCAACACCAAAACTAAATATTTGTTGCAATGAAATAAAAATAAATGCAAAAACAGGTTAAAAAGCTATTATATTAATTTTCATATTATTTTCTATTAAATGAAATTGCTATTATTTTTAATAAACATAAGCATTGTAATAAAATTATGCAAAACAATTTATTATAAAAAATAGTAAAAAATATGCTATTTGTTAAAAATTAATCTTGCAATTCATTGCAAACAAACTTGATAATTTTCACAATTAATAAAAATTTTCTCACTATAGTAACAACAGGTCCTTTTCTTTTTTCCACTAATTTTCCAAAAGAATATGGCATGAAACCTCGATAAATATGTCCTACTCGGGAACAAGGGACCCATTCAATACTTCCACCACATTGCCAGATCTAAAAATATGAAAACATTGTTTTGAAATAGCTTTATATTAGGAATTATTACAATATCAACAATTATATAAAAATTACATAATCATAATGGTAGAATCCAAGTTTTTTCAAATTACTACAAATTTTTTTTTCTTTGCAATTAAGCAGGCTCAGAAAAGTTAATTTCGAAATAAAAAAATCATTATTATGAATGAATATCATATTACAAATTATTTTGATTGGAGGCATATTGTTATCAAGCACCAAATCCTAATTGTAATATAAATAAAGGAAATATATTTCCTATGTTAACACAAACTTCTGTATAAACACTTCATTTATATCGGCTTGGAAACTAATTGCAATTGTAACTAAAGTTTACTTAAATTCATTAAAAAAAATTAATTAATATTTTGTTACATGCACAAATACATACTTTAAATGATAGTTCAAAATTTTCTCCTCCCCAAACTAAAAGACCAGGATCATAAGCCCCAAGTTCCAAGAAATACTCTCGATTCATGGCAAACAAACCTCCAGCATGAGTAGGAGATCTTAAAAAGAAATCGACATTTTAAAATTACATGCTTGGAAATTTTCTATGTTCCATTTCACATATTGCTTATATTCTAACATTAATAAAAAACTAATATTTTAAGGAATCTGGGAGGGGGGGGAAAAAAAAAAAAAAAAAAAAATGCAATAAAATAGTTTTGTTCACTTTAGTTTTTTTTTTAAAGTGATGTGAATGAATAAAATTACACATTTCAATTGGAAATTGTGCTAATTAGCTAATAGCTTTTAATTTTTTCTAATTAGCTAATAGTACTAATTAGCTTTTTTATTTAATCAAATAATTATGGCATTGTTATTTCTATCAAAATTTAGACAAACCAACTTTAAAACAGAAATTTGGTTACAGATGTGAATGAAATGTATTAAAAAACATTCTTTTCAAAACCTTTACTAATTTCCACTATGTTTTAAAGTTAATAATTAATTAATCTTTATTCAAGAGAGATAATCATATAAACAAAAGCCCATTATTGAACTTTTAACTGCTCTATTTTATATAAACAAACATTTAAATATTTAGTTTAATGAAACTTCAGTGCAAGACTTAATATCTTTATTAAATCTTGTTAGTATATTATTTGTTTTACTAATACTACATTTGTAAATATCTGATTATTATTTTTTTAAAAAAACAAATTTTATTATTACAAAGAAATTGCACACATGCTATTTCTGCCGCTAAAAATACAGAAAAGAATTAAGACATAACAAGGAAGGATTTAGATTAACTTTAATTATCACAAATAACTTGTAATTATTCTTTAATCATAATTTCCTTATTTTAAATTTAACAAAATATAGATTCTGATTAATTTTTCAATAAAATATGATTTTTAAACCATGTTTTTATTTTATGTAGTTACTATTCAAAAATGAAAGGAAAAAAAAAAAATGTTTAACAGTTTGAGATCTCTCTAATAAATAATGTTTTATAAGAATTAAAAAAAATTAGGCTATCTATTAAATAGATAATCTATTATATTTAATTTTGATTAATACACGATATTTAGTTAATACAAAAATATTAGTCGTTGCATTAAACATACTTAATTGCGAATAAGAAAACTAATTTTTTTTCACTTTAACCATTTAGATAAGAAAATTTAACATAAAAATCCTTCTATTCATATGTTGTTAATTAAAAATGAACTACACTCATTATGTCAATAAATGAAAAAGGGTAGAGGGTTAATATAGATAAAGTTTGAAAGCCACAGTGCATAAATATGTTAAACAAAATCAAAATAGATAAGTGATAAAAAATATTCGGAAACTTAAATTATCACCCTGTAAAACAAATCAGCAAAATTAGAAGTACTGAAAAGCATGCTTTATTTACTTATATGGTTCACTATGATATTTTCTTTTCTTTGCCTCTTCTTCAGGTAGTTCTGTTTCCTTATAAAGCATACCCCATTCAAATATTCCTCTGAAATGTGTCTCTCCTTGATACACTGGTCTATACTCAAAATTATCTTTATCAATTCCATCAATAACAGGTACAGTCATAATAGTTCTAAAAGAAACAATCTTGTATGATATATATATATATATATATAAATTAAATGACACCTATATTAATTCAAACTTTAAAACATATATATTTAAAATAATAAATCCACCGGTACAAAATACTTAATTTTTAAATAACTTTCTATACATTCTATGTATATAGACATGATTTATTTTATTTAAAATGAATTTTTTAACAAAATAATTGATAACTTGACTTTTAATTAATTAACTAACAACACTTAATTTGTTTTATTTTTAACAGTTAAGCTAATTTTAGTGGCATATAAATAATATGAAAGTAGTATAAAATATACAAGTATAAATAAGAAATTATTGAGATCATAATAGGATGTTAAAATATTAAGACTAATATTAAAATTCAGTCACCTGTTTACGTAAATTGGAGTCAGAAGAGGTGGCAACCAATTTGCATTCACTTCACAATGAGCATCTAAGAAAACTATAACATCTCCAGTTGAATACTCAGCACCATATGTTCTAGACCGAATCAGACCCTCTCTCTGTTTATTTCTAAATAAACGTACTTTTTGCCCAAATTGTCTGATGTAATCCTCTAAATCTCCTTTCAGATTATCTATGTGTAGGATTAAAAAAAAAAAAAAAAAACATTTAAATTTAAATACTTCATTAAAATTAAAAGTTCAGTAACTTTTAAAGTTACTCAAATAATTTAATTATCAATAAATTAATTACTAATTAATTTAATTAATTAATCAATAAATAAACTAATTAAATTATCAATTTAATTTCAAATAGTTAATTTTTTTCTAATTTTAACATATACAAAATCATTTATCTGCAATCAATAAAAAGCAAAGCAAATAACTATTACCTCGAAATTTTTTTTTATGATTTTTTAAAAAAGCCCTTTTCCCGATTAGAATAATAGTTAATTTTAAAAATTAATTTTAAATATTTTAAAAGTAGAAAAATAATATACTCGTATCATTATAGCACTACTTAGGGCCACAAATTTGAAACCAGTTAATATAAATGATAAAAGGTAATTGATTTATTCATATTGATCATTAAATTCCTTAAAATGTTGCATTTTAATATAATGGAGAATGCAATCTATTAAAGTTTGGATGTAAAATAATAATGAATTTTGTTGTAACATACCTAAATTTTGATTATTGATATTATTACAGTTAAATTTAAAAAAGTATGGCATTTTAAAATATACAAAATATATTATAAACTTTGAAAATATTATTGTTTTTCACTTTTTATTAGTATTAAAATTCTTTAAGAAATAAAAATGAGATGTTTAAAAATTTTTTTTTCTCAGAATTAAATTATTTTACATATCTAAATAAATTTTATTTGCCTTTCTCCAGTTAACTGGTTTAATATTTTAATAAAAATTTAAATAATAAATTTATTTCATTACACAGTTAACACATTTCTAACCTTTATCACTAAAATCATCAACTAAAACTACTTCTTTCAAGAATTGTGGAGGTGATCTATTTAATACACTGTGAATAGTTCTTAAGAGTGTTGACCATCCTTCATTATGGAAGACAATGATTACGCTGGTTGTAGGTAGATCTTTTGGATATTGCCAGTATTTACATCTGAAAAATTGTAAGAAATAAGACATTTATATAAATACACTGACACATATATAAGAAATTATGTTAACAGGAGACAACTGTATAAACTTACAAACTAGATGGGAAAAGAGAAACTAGATAGGAAAAACTACAGGAAACATAAAATTTTGAAAATCTGATATCAAAATAAAATGCTAAAAGATAAAATGCGCTAAATTATTGGTGAGGATTTTCAAGTTTTATAAAGAAGCAAACAAAATATTATGTTGCACTTACTTCAAATGTTTTAACTCATTTAATAACATGCAATTACAAAAATGAAATAAAAATAACTCACAATAAGTGTAAGAGTAAAAAGAAAAAAAAATATTGACATGTCTTTCTGCTGCTATAGATTTTTGATCATTTATATTATTAGAGAGTATTATATTATTTTATCATTTATAGTATTAGAGAATATTTTCTTCTAACTATTCAAAATCATTCAGCTAAAACACCAATAAAAAATATTACAAATTGAAGATAATTTTTTTTTCTAATGAGAAGGCATTAGACAGCATGCAAGAGAAAAATTAAAAGGTAGTGGGAATGAACATTTCACTGTCAACAATAAATACAATTTTATAAATCCTTATATTGCATATACCACGTACATGTTTGTGTTTAGAGTAATAAATAATAGAGAGTTTTTGCATACCGAACGTTAGTTACCGTAGGACGTCCGTTAGCTTTTTCTCCCTAGCGCGCATGCTCAGTTTCCTATGAGCATGCGTGCTAGGGAGAAGGATGCCCTACGGTAACTAACGTACGATATGCAAAAACTCTCTAATAACAGGGAAATGTTTATAATTTAGCTTTGTACTTAATCGAGTTTATACAGAACAGTTTATAATCAAAATAAATATTTTCAGCAACAAAGAATAAATTAGTAATTGCCTATATGCTGTTTGCATTATTGTTATTCATTACTATTCTTTTTTATTTCATTTCTATAATTGTTAATTTAAGATAAATTAAAGGCCTTTGCTTCTTTATTTTCATTGTTTTTATGGTTAATGATTTTTATATTTCATGACTATCTATTATATTTGATTAAAAATGGGGCTAAGTTCTCCTACTACAGTAATATGATGATATTACAATAAAAATCGGATAAATTTAAAGCAGAGGATCCTATAAAATTCTGTTTCAAACCCTTTTACCAAACTTAATGTAATATGGAAAAAAAAAAAAATCAATCATTTTACATTTCTTCACTACTTATCACTTGCAGACCATATTTTTAGTATCCATTTATAAAAAATGTTCTGATATTTAATTGGATGAAAAAGGTAAATTTAATTAATTCGTCATCCATAAAGATATAGCTGTCAAATTATTTAAATTAATTTTTCAGATAAGCATAATTATATTTCATTGAAGTACTTAAAAGAATAACTTACTAATTACTTATTAATTAGTATATACAAGAAATAAATGTGTAATAGAAGAAGGCAAACATTAAGTATATCAAACAATTTGAAATAAGGATAGAAATAAATACTGAAACTTTTTACAGATGCTGATATATATATATATGCCTCTACAAAATGAAACATTTATCACAATTGGTTTCAATTCTAAAGGTAAATTATATTCCTATATCTCCATTCACTGAAGTATATTTGATTTCAAACCAATGGTTTACTTAGTTAAACATAAATTAGTATCAAGAATATTTTTAAAAATGTTATATTGAATTAATCTTGTAAAATAGCATAATTATAATTTAATAGAAGCACAATATTAATTACTCAGGTAATCTTTTATCCGGTATTGATCTATCCATGGCAATTTGATCACTGACAACCAAATTTATTCCATACTCCATCATTACTTGGGCAACTTCATTTTGATCTTCGGGACGGGCATAGTGAGCTTTTCCATTTTCACCGGGACCTTCACGAACAGTGTCAGTAGGTTGTGGTTCAAAATTGCCTAAGATATCCTTCTTGAAAACAGCACCTTGTCTATGGGGAACACTTCGTCCCTAAAAAAGTTTTAAGAGAATTTCTTCAAAAGGGCAAATAGAGGAGCAGATAACAGATTCCCAAAATATTTGTATTTGTTAAAAGGAGTATTTATGTATTGATATTCAAATGTACTTAAAATTTTTTTTAGCTGTTGTTTTTAATACACATGGGTTGAAAAAACTCAAGAAATACATTTTTTCATACTACAATAATGGAAAACACTTTTAATTATAATACAAATTTTGAACATAATCTTAACTCTTTAGGATAATAGTTGGTTTTGATTTTAATCAAAGAGAACATACATACCAGTATAAGATGAACAGCATTCAGCTGAAATAAAAGTCAAGCACATCAAGCTCTATTAAAAATCAAAATAAAAAAATTATAGCATAATGTATGTTGAATTAAAATTTCAAAAGTCTAAACTTTGGTTTACCTGTAATTTCATTAATGGTTACATAATAATCCTTTTGTAATAAACAAAATTTAAAACATTGCACATAATTAATATCCGATTTAAATATGAATGCTTTTTACAACATTAATTAAGTAATTAAAGAATTTTTTGTAACGAACTTGCGTAACATTCTTTCAGTAATTTTGAAAGAGTAATAAAATACTTTAATATTTAGAATAATTACATAATCTAAGTCTATATTATTATTTACCTTTAACTATTCTAATTAAATTGATGAACATTTTTGTTTATTGATTTCTTATGAAAGATGGATTTCAATCCTAATTAAGGGCTGTGATAGATGATATTTGTGACTTCTCAATAAAAGAACAAAATATCTTTCTAAAAAGATATTCATTTTAATAGATCAAGGCTCCTCTTGGATTGTAAAATAGATAATCAATATCTCCATTTAAATAAAATTTATGAGAAAATTCAAACTTACTTTATTGGCCAAAGCTGATCCAAGACTTGCATCATTTCCTTTTGGTTTAGGAAGAAAAAATGTTAAAATGCAAATAAAAATGGTTACAGCGATGCATATTTTGATCACACGTCCCTTTTTTAAGCCAATAACTTTCATGATTATAAGTTGTGGTTCTACGTAAAAAAAAAAAAAAAATGATTACATTAAAAACACATTGTACAAAGTTATATTAAATTTATATAACACAAGTTATAGTTAAGTTATATAGAAATATTTAAATAAAAAATAAATTTATGCTACTGAAAAATGTTTAACATTAAAAGATTTAAATGCTTACTAAAAAGTTTTAGCTTCATACTTTTAACACTAACAAAATTTCAAAATACTTTGCATTCTTAATGTGTATTTAAAAAACACAAAGTTATATACAATAAAACAGAATTTTAAATATACAACAAGTATAGTAACAATCAAATTTTTTCTAACCTTTTTATTTTAAAAGTAACTTCAATATACCATTTGGAATATTTTCACCCAAAGAAAATTCTGATACTACTGAAATACTCTGATTTAAGACAAAATGTTAAATTATAACTAAAAGGTTTGGATACTACAGAGTAATTTTTTTTTTAAAAGAAGTTTCTTATATATTATATAGCTAAACAATATTTTGAATAAAAAATATCAAAGTATGGCCCTGAACAAATGAAATAACTACAAATAAAGGAACTAAAATATTAATATGCGTAAAAAAATAGGCGTTAAAATGTCTTAATTATATAATACACTTAAATATCAAAAATTTTTGGTAAGAAAGGAAGATGTTAGAAAACTTCTTAATATTAGATAAATAAAAATCATGCCATTTTGCAATTAAATGTCCACGTAGCCTATCATTGAGTACTAAGTTATAGATATAAAAATTTAATTAATCCTTTTTTTTTTAACTGAAGAAGAGTAATTGTTCCAATTTCTAACTAAAATAAAAACGAATACTATATAGAAAGATGCCAACGCAGCCGCAAATCGGATTATCAGATATGAAAAACATTTAATTTATATGAAAGAAAGCCATTAGATATTATCATCGTTTTATGACTGTAACATACCTTATACACGCGGATTGATTTTTTATGATTCTAAATAATACGATTTTATCATAAAAATATCCATTTAGCAGCTGACAGCCGCTAAAAACAAATTTCGACTTTCATGATAGACAGTCATGGTTTCGATATCGACTTGTTGTAAATAAAACACTATTTTTATTTAATTTCTTTATATTTTTAATATTTATGAATTAAAAATAATTTTATTTTATGAATAGAAACATTAATTTAATTAAATAATTACGATAAATTTCAATTTAGGATATTTTAAAAGAATAATAATAATATTTAACAGTATAAAAACAAATCTAAGAAAATACCAGGATAATTTATAGTTAAAAATCTACTGAAAATAATTATTTAACTGAAAAGACACTGAAAATACAGATTTCCAATTGAAAGATTTTAAATGTTAAGATTATAGCTGTTAGCATATTTTTCAAAAGCGTGGGAAGATAGACATATCGTGCTTATAGGAGTAGGATTTCAAGCAAGCCAGTCGAGACTGTTTCGATCTATTGTAATATTTCCATAATTTACTAGGTATGCCTGTAAATCAAAGCTTCATTTAAAATTTTGTGTAAGTAAAATTCTTCTCCTTCGTCATTTGTCAAAAAGGGAATCAATTCTCTTTTCCTAAAATTGAAAATTTTGAGATGTTTGCCATATGGAATTTTGTTTTTGGCTCTGATATTCAATTACTTAATGAGTAAATTATTATTGTTCTATATAAAAAATGTGGAATAAAAAGAATTTTTGATCATATCATTTATTCATTAATTGCGAAAAATGTTTTTGACAGCTGTTTTCACTCTTTCATTCGCTGTGTTATTTATAACCGTTACATTCACTAACGTAAACATTCATGACGTAATATTAATGGTTTTAGTCTGGCATGGATTCGAATATTTATAACCCAGTAAGAAACCAGTATGCGCTATTTTAGAATTTATTAAAAAAGTTTTTTTTTATGTGAATTAATATAAATTTCAGCAATATTTTCTTATAACCTTCTTTGTAAAGTTGTATGTTCATTAGTTTTTCTTTACAAATAAACTTTTTTTAATTTTAATTTGAACACTATTTTAAATAATATTAATACGCGCTTTAGTTAATACGTGATCTAGTTTTAAATGGTATATTAAATATATGGTCCCTTTTCAAATATTATTCCTTTCAATATTATTTAAAGTATGTATGTTGCAACTTGAATGTCAATTGCTGTAATGCTTAAATTCCCTTGATAATACTATTTTTAGCAAATAATGTTGTCATTGAAGTATATTTAAGTATTTAATTTAATTAATTTTGAAATTTGTAAATTTCATAAAAAGAGATATATTTATTTGAATCGTCTTGAACAACTAATAGTAAAATTTAATTTGATAAATATTTTAAGAAACGAAGGCACATAATTTGATTTATTTTCTGTTAAAAATTTCATTATGTTTTACATCGTTTATTGCAACAATTTAAATCACTATGTGATATTGTAAGGGGTATACATCTAACTTTACATTTATTTTTTTCAGAAAGATAATAAACTTGTTAAATAATACACCAAATACAATGAGAATTGTACAAAATATTTATTGTAAAGAAAAAATATTTCCATAAAAAAAGAAATATATTGTATATAATTCTTATTTAATATTTCAATTATTTAATCAGCTTACAGTAACTCATTCGTTAAATATATATTTTTTATTTTATATAAGAATTTTTCCAACATTTAAGTCAAAGTGCACTAGAAAATGTTGCTACATTTTCCTGCATTATGAAAACTATTGTCCTATAATTAAAATTGTATAATTGAACTATTCTTATTTTAAAATATATAAATTTGAAATAATTTTTAAATGATTTTTTTAATTTATTAATTCTGGTATTTTTCTGTTACTACCATGGTACCATTTTGTGTCAATTGTAAAAATTGTGCATAATTATCATCATCATTCATTATATAATGAGCCACATAAATTTGTTTTATGATTAGTAATTCAGGATATGATTTTTGGTAAAAAATTTTATTCCCTGACATGTGAACTGTTGGAGAATAAAACTTTTATTCATGTTCTTGCTAATGGAAAGTGCTTTAAATCTTTATCATTCTGTTATGATAAGAATATTTGCAAAAATTTGTAAGCAATTCATTATAAATTACACTATGTATATTCTGATATTTAAAGTTTCATATTTTATCTGTATAATTTAACAAATAAACTTTTATTATTAATTTTTTTTAACATACCAGATATCTTTTGTTAGAAACAAATCAGATCAAAGAAGAATCAGATAAGTTTTATAATATTATAACTAAATGCATTTGAGAAATTTGACATTCATTTTTAAAATAGTTAAAAAATATCTATCCCTACTTACTTAAACTACAATAACTGTAATTCATTCATAAAATAGTAAAATATGTTACTTTTCTGTACACATGCATAATGTTTAAAAATATGAAATATAAAATTACAATACTACTTCTATAAATCAGTACATCTTATATATTTAAGATTACTTGAATTCAATATCATCAGTTAAATGAAGTTGCCTTGCCCTCATTATTAAGGGCTACATATCCTGTATTTTATGGAATATTAATAAAAAAATAATTAAAAGATATTTATCTGTTACTTTTATTTATTAACTATTTTTTACATAAAATATTAAATGTAAATAAAATTTTTTATTATATTTATAATTTTATTATTTATAAATTTTATAAAAAATATAACTTTTATTTACATTTAATATAATTTTTATAGTAGTCTAATGATTACTATAAGAATTGTTTCTAAAATTTTGTTGTTCCATCATATAATTTTATAATATTCATGACTGAATTGTTTTTTTCAATATGCATATTACTTTAAAGAGACTTGTAACATAACTTGTTGACATACTTTTAACATTTATATATCTTTTAACATTTATATAACATTTATATTTGAATATCTTTTAAGAACAATACAAATTTAATAAATTGCTTTCTTTAAATTTATGCTGTAAGATCTCATTATTTTTAATCTTGTAAATCTCTATTAATTTAGATACAATTTTAGACAAAATTCAAAAGTGTTAGCTGAAAAACTAAAAATGGTTCATTTTGCAAAAAATCAAAGAAAGAAGTTAATTATTAAGTAAATCAATCTTTTGTACATTGCAGTTGTGAGTTGAAATTCAACTTTTAATAAATATTTGTAACTGCGAACATTTAAGACTATCTATTGTATGACTTGTTAAATTTTAAATAACTTTTGGTAAGACAGACTACTAGCAAACCAATGGAGAGCCACATTATTTTGCCTGCTAATAAAAATTCTAATAAATACTTTTAAAAATCCCATTATAATTTATCTGTTATGCAAACAAAGTTGAAAATATTTAATTGTATGTTATTGTATTTATATATTAGCATAAATAAGGTGAAAAGGAAATTAAATAAAACAGCAAGATTAAGAGTGCTATTCATTTCTTTGCAGTCCATTCCCTTCATTGGACCATTACCACGATCTCTTCAAACAGGAAATATAATAAAGATTTCTGGAGTTGTCAATAGTTCTGCCACATGGTATGTTTTCTCCATTTTTATTGGAACTTGATTTGGAAAAATTTTTTTTCTTTTCTGCTTTTTACAGTTTTCTTTTCGACTTATCTTTATGATTACTTCAAGTGTTATAAAGATACGTATCAAGTATCTACCTTAAGCACTACCTTGAAGTATTACTTCAACTATCTACCTTAAAGATGAGACCACTTTTTAATAATTATTTTCATTCTTACCTATATGATCACTGTTTTGATTTCGATGTTACTAAATATATATATATATATATTTCAGTATAGCTAAATGTAGACTATTTAGGATTTTGACATATTCTATAAAAATTTTAAAAGCATTTTTTAAAATCTTAGTTATTTTTGCAAACTACTACAACAAAATTTTTATGGACCAAACATTTTTTGAAGAAACATATTATTTTTAATATAGACAAATTATTTATCTTACATATTAAGTACTAATAATAACATATTTTATAAAATTATTTTTACAAAACTATATATTTAACCCTTAAACATACATGTAGCATTTTGTTAATGTATGCTTGCAATGAAATTCTATCCTGAAAAATATTTATATGCCTTTTAGATATTTAACTAATAATTAATTTATTTTCCTTGCATTCTAAAATGTGTATTTATTTTTAAAGATTCAGTGTTTTAATTTTTTACTTGGCATAGATTACCATATTCCATTTTATAATTCCTGAAACCTCTCTTATAATAATATCACATATAAAAAAGCAAATATTTCTATTCTAGCACATGCATGTATTTGTGAATTAAATATTTCATTTTTATGTAGTTGAATGGATTACTTTTATAACTTTCTGATTATCTCAATTAAGATTCAAAATGTACTTTATAACTATTTCTTTGCAGTTTTTCTATTAATCTCCAAAATGGTTCTAATTCCTATCAAAGAAGTGACATCTCATTGCACTTGAGTCCTGTATTTTCATCTCCGCCTAGAATAGTGAGAAATTGCTTGGAAAATCAGCAGTGGGGTCCTGAAGAAAGTCATGGCCCACAGTTCCCTTTAATAATTGGTCAGGGATTTGAGATTTTAATATTAGCTGAAAGTGATCATTTTAAGGTATGTGAAACTTTACATTATTTTAACATTAACTCATTTTTACATATATGTACATTCTCACGGGCACACACAGGTAACTGAAAAAAGAATCATGTTTTCTATATTGTTCCACACTTTACAAAAAAATGAATTTTTAATTCTTAGACATCAAAATATGTTAGTTGAGATTATAGAAAACATAGGCAGCTTAGCTGTATTAACTAGTTCCTATTTTTTGTAAGAAAGTTTTGGTTTTTTGCCCTTGCTGATGGCATAAAGATAACTGTCTAGTACTGTCAACTGCATTAGAAAAAAAAAATAAATTCATTTAAATTTGCTATTTATGAAGGGTAAAAAATCATTTAGACAATTTGTAATTCTTAAAATCTCTATAATTTATTAAGATTGAAATGAGTATTAATTAAATTAATTTTTTTAAATGCTAATTCTTTTATAAATAATGAAACTTCTTTACATAGTTATTTTGAAGGGTTTAGATATTAGACATTTTATTTTACGTAGAACTATTTGCATATAAATATTAATTCATTTGTGTTAGATAACTCGTTATTATGAATGCTGTTTTTCTTTCATTATTCTTGTAGTTTTTTTAAGAAAAATTGGTTCATTCTACTTAGTTTTCATGTACATATGCTGTAAATTAACTATACAAATTATTTATATAGTATATTATGCACAAAATACTTTAATGTACATATGCAAATTATTTATATAGTACATTATGAGTAAAATAATACCTTAATGTACATATACAAATTATTATATTACCCATGCAGCATTAATATATTATTTCTTTTATAGATAGCTGTGAATGGTGCACATTTTACAGAATTTAGTTATAGATTACCTTTACAAAGCATTTCACATATTGCTGTAGATGGAGATGTAACTATTAATTCTATCAAATTTGAAGGTCTGGCCACAACACCAATGCAGGTTAAATTTTTTTGTAGTAATTTTTAAAAAAATATTGCAGAGAAACTTGGAATGCTGTTTTTATATTCAAAATATGTTTAATTGCATGAGTCAATAATTTTGCAATTAATTCTTAACAGATATAAAATGTTCTGAAATTAAGAAAAGGCCTTTAATGTACTTATTTACAGATAATTTATTTTTCAGTATTTTTAAGTTTTCATTTTAATTATTAAGTTTAATTTTGCATGAATGCTTTTTTCTACTTTAACATATAAATTAGTGTATGTGTTACATTTAAACAAAATTTTTAATTAATTAATTTACATACTAGTAGTTATACATTTGAATAATTAAAGGATTTTGGTGCTTGAATATTATTTGACTTGACTTGCGATTTTGAAATTTATGCTCGCTTATATTGCTTTATCTCAATTCATCCAAATGCTATCAAAATAAATGAAATACTGAAATGATTATATATAAAAAAAATTAGAATCAAACAACTATAATAATAGAAATTTGTTAACCAATGAGGGTCTTTTGGGTTTGATAGATCTAACAATGAGATTTGAACTAAATGAACTATTGAATATTATTATTGCCAGCTGAGCAAAAAATAAATAAACAGGATGAATTATGTAAAAAGTTGAAATGAATAGATTTAACTGTTGATTGTGATTAGATTACAGCAACAAAAATTTGGTCAGATAATAATAAAAGTTAAATAACTATTAAAAAAAAAAGTTGAAGTAGTTCTTAAGTTTATGAGGTTACAAGACATTTTGTAGAAAATGAAGTGTGGTTAAAGTCTTGTAATATACATTCTCAGTAATATTGAATCTTCATGAAAAAGGTAGAACCTTGTAGCTGAATACTCTTTGTAGCATATTTCATGACATTGAAATAAAATATATTCTTCAATTATTGGAAATTTGCAAAATATACAAAAAGAGATGGGGTTAAACTAAATCCAATCAAGTTTTTGTTGGGTATGTTTTTATATGTAATCAAGGAAGTAGTAATATTCCTTTCAATTTGTAAGGATAAGCTGACTGTTTACATCAGTGTTTTCCAATCTTTTTTGTGCCATGCCTCACCTAAATTCTTCTAAAATTCTCATGTCCATATGTAACATTTACATAATTTTTAACATTCAAAAACTGAAATGTTTATTGAAGAAATTTAAATGATCAGTTTTAGGAAAGAAATTAGAACATTGTGGAGGAAACAGTAAATAAATTTTCAATATATATAAAGAAAATTAAATTCAAGTACAAAATTATTTTAATGAGAAATATTTCTATATTATTTTAATTATTAGTAATTATTTATTTAAATTTAGTGAAATTTTTGCTTATTGCAAAAAGATTTTGTTAGTTTCTAATTTAATTAACTTCAATCCCAAATATGCCTATCTTATTATATGCAGCTGATTTCTTTTTTTAACAGCAAATCATTTATAGCACTAAATCCACATTCAACTAAATATGAAGTTGGAAATGGCCACAATAGTTTCCTTGCTCATTTGATTAAATTTGGATAGTTGATTTCTGTTTTCTCGGAAAGCATGTCATCGCCCCATTAAATAATGTTTTAACTGAGTCATTTTGCATTTCAGTAATTTTTTTTTTTTTTTTTTTTCGATACTGCAGGTTTGAAATAACAGACAAATCCACTAACATTGACTGCAGCATCCAACTCGGAAAATCAATTTGTTTCAAATTTGAAAATCTTTCTTTTAAATCAACCAATAAAATTTACATATGATTGACAGTATCAGTCACTTCACATTTTCAGAACCAATAAAATTTTCAGAATTTTTATTTCATATACATTTCACATATAATTTAATAAAGGTAATGAAATCAAATATCGTCACTTTTGCATTGACAAGGTTTTATTTGTTCTTTGAAAATGGCTATTTAATATATTTAGTTTTTCAAAGATATTGTCTAAACGCGCAAATGCTTTACCATTGACCATTAACAGATACTTTATTTCTGGTTTGTCTCTTAAAAAATCACTCAAGAGTATCAGATCTTTCCATAAATCTTTTTAAGCAATTTCTTTCAAGAGCCATTTTATGTCAGCATAAAGTAAAAGTCTCACTTGGTCTATATTTTGTTGTTCACAAAACAGCTTGAGGAGAGGTTCTTGAGAGAATTGATACTTTTTTTTATAATGGAATTTAGCACTTCATTTTGACCAGGAAAAATATTGTTGGATATCAAGTTTTTCTTGTGCATAATACAATGCACTAGAAGCATTTCTGGATTCTTATCAATTTTAAGCAGCTACATATATATATATATATATATATATATATATATATATATATATATATATATATATATATATATATATATTATATATATAAGCACAATTCCCTTTATCAGTATATCTTATGCAAGCTATGGCTTTACTGTCTTTCAAAGTTGATTCATTCCTTTGCACTGAGAATTTTATTGCTTTCAATTTTTCAACAAGGTGTATTTCGATGTCTTCACTTATTTCATGTTTTTTTTTTTTGCTAACAGTATTGTTCTAAGTAGAATCGCTTTCACAGCTTTATTTTTTTGCTTGAATTATTTTAAGAAATGGTGATATTGATGATTTAAATTCTCTTCTATAGTATGATTTTCTCCAGATTTAGCGATGAATAAAGAAATTTGATAGTATCTTCAAGAGTGCAATTGCAGAATATAATACTATTGCAATATGAGCAGTAAATAGAAACTTTAATGCTATTCCTTCTCAAAATTTTTCTTTAAAGTTTGAAAGTATTTCAAGTTGGTATTAATAGGAGCACTGTGTTTTGTCTTCGGTCATGCCTCAACACAACCTTATTTCATTTTGTTGGTCAAGCAATGTTGGTATAAAAGTTTAAAAAGTAACCATGTATTGTGGACAGTGGCTATGAAACCAAATTTTAAATATTCCTCCTAAAACTGACGAATTGTTTTCTTCATGTTACTCATTTTACCACAGGCTGAAATAAATAAATATAAGATCAATTAAAAACTAATATAACTAATAAATAATTAAACTAAGTAAATAATGCATATCCAAGCCTTTGGGTTTTATGATCCAAGTAACCAAGGAAATCTTGCTGTGAGTATTCATTTAAAATGTAGTTTTTTTTTTTTGAATTCAAAATTTGTTTTTGAATTAATTTCATATTATATATTTTTACATTATGAAATGTAAATTATTATTTAATAAAATTATGAATAAAAGAATTCTTTTGAAAATTAATAGTTAGCTATTATTTAAAAATGATTTACTTCATATAAATTTTTTTATCTGAATAACTTATTTTATTGATTTTATTAAGTGCTTTACATTTTAGGGTTCAGGTGAAGGTATATCCAAGCCTTTGGGTTTTATGATAGATCCAAGCAACCAAGGAAATCTTGCAGTGAGTATTCATTTGAAATTTTAATTTTTTTTTCTGGAATTTCAGAGAGACAGGTAAGAAATTACATCTCTTAATAATCTTTTTTTTTTTATCTTTACGATTTCAGAGGTGTATTTTTGTTCGTTTTATGTGAACTATTTTTGTAGTGGGTTGTTTTTAGATACTGGAGGCACAGGTTTTAGAACTAACACTCTTATTTCACTCGCAGAAATGCCAACATACAATGTTAATAGTTAACGCAGAATTAAAAAATAAAATAAAAAAAAGGATCTAAGTTTTGTGGAAGAACTCCACTGTTGAATTGGAATTTTGGCAGAAGCCCAGGAGTATGCTAATTACACTACTATCTCGGATGAGAGTCTGTGGGTTAATTAAGCTTTTCTCTTGAACATAAGTTGCACTCTTGCCAATGTGTCAGAGGAAAGAGGGTTACATTTTTAATATTTCTATAAAATAGTAATTTTTATGATTAAAATTACAGATAAAGTTGTTTAACAAGTAATATCCTCATTCCTCAAAATTTATTGTAATACATGATTCCATTCTGAATATTAGTAAGTTTTCCAAAATATTTATTCTCTCTTGTATGTATATAATGATGGAAACTACAGAAAAAAATTGATACACATTATACCCAGTTACAAGGTTTTATCATGTAAATTCATTTTTTTTTTCTATAACAAGTTATACTGCCAGATTGTTCTTCTACAGTTCTTTACCATATTAACTCTTAACAGAAGGTTATTTTATTCCTTCTATGTTATTAAACATATATATTGCTAGATATATTTTTGATTCAAATCCAGTCGTGTAATGAGCATAAATAACATGATTTACTGAGGGTACATGTTTTTTGACAAAGCTATCCTCAAGATATTATAGTAATTTCTTTTGGGTTGTGCTAAATTCCTTGGTAACTTATTTCACACCATATTTTTGTATTTTTAGATACATATATGGGACCTTTTTTTTTTTTTTTTTTTTTATCTGCCAATGCAGTTCTAACCATTTATCCTTTTAATATTCATGTTTGTTAAAGAATTTTCAATTTCTTGTCTGCATCTTATGTGTACTTTAGATCTTGAAATTTTTTTTTAATAGGATGTAAGGAATAAGTAATCACAAATTTCTGGGATTGAATATAGTGAATTTTATTATGGTTTTTTTATACAATTAATATTTAAAAATTACAATAATATTTAAAAATAATATTAAAATATATATATGTATAATTTTTAAATATTATTATTCAAGTTTTGAAAGAATTTCAGGACTTGTATTTATTTTTACTTAATGAAAAAAAGTTAATGCAAGGTGTTCAAGTTTATTAATGTGAATGATACTACAAAGTTCATGCGAAGAAAGTTTTATTAATAAAAAAATGTTTTACTACAGATATCATTCAATATCACATATGATAGATTTCACAGGTTCTGTTTGTTGTCAGATATATAAGAAATCTTTTTTGTTTCTGATTTTAGATTAGAATAATCAATAATAAATTGATTTCCAATTTTGATTACACTGATTTATGACTTTTAATTTTTTAGCCTCCTCCCTCTTCTGGTCGACCCCCGTCTCCATATGATACATCCTCTATGCCTTATCCAACCAGTTTTGGGCCTTCCCCAACATCCTACAATCCACCATCTGGTGGTAATTACAATCAAAATTCACCTTCCAGTCCATATGGTCCTTCTGGAGGATATAATTATGGTATACCTCCTTCAGGAGGTAGTCCCTATGGTCCTCCCCCTTCTGGTAATCCATATGGTCCACCAGGTGGTAACCCGTATGGTCCACCAAGTGGTAACCCGTATGGTCCACCAAGTGGTAACCCGTATGGTCCACCTGGTGGTAACCCATATCCAAGCCCTCAAGGATATCCAGGACAATCAGGAAACTATCCTTCTCAAGGTTATCCTACTTCAAATCCATATCCAGGACAAGCAGGGCCTTATCCAGGAACTTCAGTTGTGTATCCAGTAAACAATTTTTTTTTTATTACTTGCTAATTTTTAGTACAAATAACTGTTACATTTAGATATGCAAAACTGAACTGTCATTTTATTTGTTAAAAATTATTTATTGTTTATTAAATTTTGTTTTCACGTATTTTGTTTGTAAAATTTTTGCTTTTAGAAATTTTATTTTAGTTTTATAATAAAATATTGAAATATGTATGTAATTTACATGTTAAAAGAAGCTATGAGCTTTTTAGAAGTCTATTTGACATATTTTATTTTTATTAGTGAAAATATTATCATATTACTGTATTTTTACTATAAGATAATTGAAGCATTTTCAACTTTGGGACTTTTTTTCCAGATAAATTTTGTATTTATTTATAAAAAATATATAAAAGGTCTTTTAACATTTTTTTGCCTAGAACTTTCGTGAATTACTAAGAAACTTTGAATAGGAGTACATCTGCTACACCATCTTTTCCTATAATTAAATATATCCCAACATATATTTGCGTGATACTGAACTATATCCAGTAGACTTAATTTTCTGTTTATACAATAAACGTTTTCATATTTCAGCATCTCAATGATTTTAAATATTTAAAAACTCAATCAAATTTTTCCTTTTTTAAATTTCATATCAAATAAAGTTTTATTGCAAGAATTTAATAACATTTCAGGGGCAAGAAAAGAAAAGTGAGTCTGGATTAAATTTAGGTCCATTGGCAGCTGCTGGTGCTGCTGCTTTGGCAGGAGTTGCTGGTTCCACCATCATGGGGAAAAAACATAAGAAAAAGAAGCATGGGCATGGGCTTGATATACCAGGCATGGGACATGGTTTAGGTCCTGCTGCTCTCATGGGAGGCGTCTCATCCTTTCTAGGTGGTGACAAACATGGTCATGGTGTAAGTGTGAATTGATAACTCTTAAAAACAAATTACTATTGACCATTCCTTAATTGAAAAAATCAGTAATTTTTTAAAAAATGTTTTCACTGGATATGTTTTTTTAGATAGGCAATGTTTAGCATAGTGGGAATGTAAGTTGTTTCTTAGTGGCGTAGTTTCTTGTTTGGCTAGTGACAGTTAATTTTATTGCTATTCAGTTTTAAGATTTAAGATTCTGACAGGATTTCTACTATTATTTTTAGATTAAAAACATTGAGTTCTCAGGTGAATATAATTTAAAAATTTTTATGTTATGTTTAATAACATCATAATGTTTATCAAAGGCATTTTTAAATTTACGTTATTAGGTGTTTATCAAACGTTTGGATTTGTACAATGTTATCAGTTCTTCCCTTATAGTTCATTCTGATGCTGAAGTACGACTGTTTTCAGATTTTATTCTCTTTACTGTGGTAAATCGATTTTCAATGCAAATTTTCTTCAAACTATGATCTGACCTTGGCTTGAAGATGACTTCTGAACTAACAAATAAACAAGTACAAATAAAAAGATTTATTTTATGTTATGTACACTAGCTTTAATTAATGTTTATCTGAAAAAACCTGGGTGTATATAATAATTTAGTCAGTGATTGTAAGTTTTTAAGATGAAAGACAAAATATTAAATGTATTTTTACAATTATGTTGTGTCATGCATTGCATGCAAAAAAAAAAAAAAAAAAAAAATAAAATAAAATAAATAAATAAATAAAAAATAAATGAATAGCTAGTATTTTCTTACTATTTCTTTCTTTATTTGGTTATTGAGATAATTTGAAGATGATTGTTTGATAGATTGAGAAGATTTGATAGATTGAATTGAGATGTAAATATATATATATATATATATATATATATGAATAGCTAGTATTTTCTTACTATTTCTTGCTTTATTTGGTTATTGAGATAATTTTTGAATTTTTTTTTTTTTGTACAAATTATATGCAAGCAACTCTTATATAATATATATTCCTATACCCACAATTCAAAAATATCCTATCTAAAAGGCTTTCGAGTTTAAACAAAATCCATAAAATGAGGTTGCCTAAAATCTATGTTAAATGAGAGTTGCATGAAATCTTATGTATGAATAAATCTTATCTTATGTATGTAAAACAAATATAAGAATTTCAGGTATTACAATTCTTATTTTACATAAAAAATAAAAACTGCAATTTCCTCCCCTCCAAAATATATATATAAATTATACTGAAAACAAATTCCTTTATTTTTATTATGCTTAAAAATTATGAAAAAACAATAAATGTGTTCTCAATATTAAATATTTTTGATAGGTTATTGTCATAGTAATTTTATCACTGTTATTCATAAAATAGAATTTTTTTTTTTTAAATTTTTGGAATCCAATTTTTTTCAGCTTAATTTTTTGTTTTGCATAATGCAATTCTTGTAGTCTTGGACTTTTTAAAAAAAAAAATTATTATTTCTATTATAAGAGTTAAGCCTGTATGTTAATAATTTTATATTACCTGATTAAATTATTATGTGCACTATGTGAGTTTTTATTATTTATTTTTATAAATTATATTATATCATCTGTATTTCAAATACAATATCAACTTTTGCATTGAATATATATTTTCCCTCTTTAGCATAAGTCAGGTACTGGTTTGGCTGCTCCATTAGCTGGAGGAGCAGCTGCCTTAGCTGGAGCTTACATGCTTAGCAAAAGTCCTGTGAGTATTTTAGTCAATAAAAATATGAAATTGAAAACTTCATAAATTTCTAATAATTTATTTTTCAGTTTTTTTAATCAACTGAAGAAATATTTGAATGAAATGCTTAACTATAAATTTTAAATTTATAAAAAATAAATAATTTAATTTTTCCATCCAGTATTTACATGCATTTCTTATATTACTTGTTTACAGGTTTACTGTAAGAAATAAAAGTAACTTAAAATAGTTAAAATTATATTTCTTTAATTCATAGAGCTGTAATGGAAAATTAATTTGAGTTGTATAAAATTTTGACAATTTTTAAATCATTTTTCAGTGGCAATAAGATGGAGTTATTTCAATTTTTTTTAGGGGAATAAGGAGGTATGCACTCTTGATCAATTAAAGATATACCAATATTTATTTCCTAAACTATAGTTGTCTACTTTTTAATGCTTTTGGATACTTTATTTTTTGTAAATATAATGCTAATCGTAATTGAAGCTAAATGAATTCTAACTGACTATACAAACAGGATATAATGACTTATTGTATCTCTTCTTTTAATGATCTGACAGTTGTATAATTAATTTAATAGTTATAATAAATTATTTTTCAGCATGCTTTTTTATAATTGAATTAATATTTTTATAGTCTTTTTTAAAATTTGAATGTTATAAATCATGCAGATATTTTAGTATTATAGTTTAAATATATATATTTTTTTAACTGGTTTAAAAATAATAGCAAGTAATAGAATTGCTAGCAAGTATATAGTAATATACTTGCAAGTATATATAATATAATAGCAAGTAATAGCAAGTAATAGCAAGTAATAGAATTGCTAAATAAATAATTACAAGGAATATTTAATAAAAATAAAAATAAAGGAAAAACTTTTATGAATAATTAAGAAAATAATTTTGTAACCTCCAGAGGGGAAAATTTACCAAATTTAACTTCTTTTTACTGTGATAGATTATAATGAATTTTTTTTTTTTTTTGCAATCTTATCATTGACCTCTAATTCCTTAAAGTTGATAATAGGTAAAATGAATAATAGTTTTAAGCCATTAAGCAGTTTTGTAAAATCTAAATATTGTGTTTATTTTGCATTCAATTTTCAGGTTGGCAAAATGATGAAACCCAAGAAGATGAAGAAGCTTTACAAGCACAAAGGTGGATGGGGTAGCAGTAGCAGCAGCAGCAGTAGTAGCTCCGATTAACACATTTTTTTTTTAAGTCCAAAATTATATTATGAAGTTTCTTTGCCCTGCTACTGCTTCATATCAAAGAAGTGCTACTTAAATAGTGACAATTAAAAAAAAAAGAAGAATTTTGTCATGGAAATGGAAGGTGTTAATGGTTGTACAGTTAAAAATGATAAATTTTTATTTGCTTTTTTAAAAAAGTAATCCATTAAAAGATAACGAGTTTATTCGTTTTATAAAAGAGCTTATATATTTTTAATACATTAAAGGTCAACATTGGATTTATAATGAAAAATCAAATTATAACTAGTCAAGATTAATGTAATAATACACAGAATATATTTGTTGAAGAGCATTTTCCATATTTTAATGTATAATATATTTTATAAAAATACTATCTAAAAATTAATAAAAAAGTTTCGATTATTTCAAATTTCTTTTCATTTTAAATTACTTTTGAATTTCGATTTTATGATTGTGGTCAACTTCTTTTGTTGAAGATTCATTAGTGATAATGAATCATTATAATATGCTTATTGTGTGATAATAAGAGTATCTTTAAAACTGTAAAATTTAAAATTGTTTTTAAATAAATATTTTTGGGAAATTTTTATCCTGAAAAAAATATTGAGTTATAGGTTTTAGTTATACACTATAGATTATTTTGACTCCTTAATAGTCTGTAGCTATGCATTTGAAAATTGAAGGAATGACAATCTTACTGGTTTGATAAATGTTTATAGTATTAGATTTAACAGCTTTGTTGCTGCCAAAAATAAAGTTTTTTATTGCTTTAATAATTCAGAGATTCTTTTTACAATATGTGTGTCATTTAATTTATACTATTATGATAATAAATGTTTATTAAATGTACCTTAAAGTTTAAGAAATGAAAACTCAAAAAAGCTTCTATAGTCTAAATTTCTTGATCAAATAAAACACTTTTTGATGTTTATATTATTTTTTTTTCAATGCTAGAATACTAAAAATTATGACTATAAGTAGAAAATAATTAGAATAAATGATAATGTAAAATTAATATAAATTCTTTTAATATTAAAATAGTAGCATCTTGGCAACATACTTTATAACTAGGCAAAACAAAGTAAAATGCCCTTTATGTATTTCTCTTAGTTGTGGAGAATCCTAGTAAATGTGAAAATCATCTAACAAAATAGACAGTGCTAATTAAAAATGCATAAATTCTTTCTCTATATTTAGAGTTCACTTATTAATAGTTTCTAATATAGTTTTTGATTAAATTAATAAATATTCTTCTCAGTTCTTCTTGATATATATGAAATATATTCAATAGTGGTAGTAATAAAAGCTGAATTTTGTAGTGAAAGACATCAATAGGTACATTATTTTACTAGAACTTTTTATATTGTGGTAATTTGAGCCTTTATATATATATATATATATATATATACAAATACCAAAGAATCAAAATTTTCATTATTAATTCTTTTATCATTTAAGAAATTGGTAGTGCTTTCAAACTATGATATTATAATTAATAAAAGCCTAATTATTAGAAATTTTAGAAATTTATGAAGTTACCTTAGGGTTCAGACTGATATAAAGTGAAGAATTGAACATTATTTTAAAAACTGAATGAAGTTGAAACTTAATAATTGAATTTTATTTTGTTTAATAATTTAATATTGTGAATTTAAATCTGACCTTATGGTATTTAGTTTTAAATTTGTAATTGAACATTTTTAGAAACATTTTTTGTTTTTAAATCTTCTCTTAAAATAATTTTTTTATTATATTTGGTTTAATTTTTTTAGAATTCTGCATACTTCTGTTACTTATTTCCATACCATTTTAAGTTAAAATTTGTTTCGCAGGCATTTTGAAACCAAGTTTATTACTTATTTAAATCCCTTTTATTATTGCTAGACAATTTCAATTGTGTTGCTGTGTTGTTTCATTTGTTGAATAGCAAAATTATATTTAAGAATTAATCTATTCAGTTAAATAACACTTTTATTGTATGATGATTGATTGATTTTTTTCTAGTGTTTATATTTAATTTTTTTATTTTTAATGCAAGTCTCAAGTTCTAGTCTATTATCTCTTACCTCAGTTTTCTGAAATAAAATAGGAAACTTGTTTATTTTTTAATGAAATTTGCTAAATATTGTAATGCTGATAAATATACATAACTATGTCATTTGGTTATTCTTGTAAATAAAAAAATATAGTATATTTGCAGCAATTTCCAAAATTAAGTATTCATTCCTCTCTCTCTAAAAATGATATTAAATTCTTGCTTCTGATTATTATTTTTGTAAAAGATAAAATATACATTAAAAAATGTATTAGGTTATAAAAGAAAAACAAAGGTGGTAATAATATATTTCATAAGTTTTTATGTTAAAATTACTAATTTCAAATCCTCAAAATAAGTGTCCACTTGTCAAAAGACGTCATTTGCGTATCATTATTTATCTTTAAATGAATCAGCATAATAGTTTTGTTGCTTTAAAATGGCAATATTTAATTTCCAAATGAAGATAAAACTTTTTGGACGACAGGGAATAGATATTGAAATTCTGAAACTTGTTATTTGATTGTCTTAGTGAAGCTGTCAAGGGGGGGGATAGTAGCTTTCGGTTTTAGTAAAAATAATGATGTGATGAAGACATGAAGGTAATATTAAAGTTTCTTCATAAAAAAAATAGGATCTTTAACTAACTGCCTGCAAACAGGGAATCATAGTTATTTAAGTATACGTATGATAAAATTAGAGTTGAAGATATAATGCTATCAGGAGGAATATAATTTATATAATATTATAGGAGGCTAATATAAGAAGAGGAATGCTCATTGATAACATTGTACGAGTTTCATTCTTTTCATTCAGATCTTTTTTAATATTCATAATTTTTATTTTCATATTAACCTTTGTTATCCTCATTCCTGTGTTTAATAGAAATGCTACTAGGGTTGATTTTAATAAATTTTATAAAAGTTAAGTTTTGTGAATTTTACATACAACATATTTATTTACTATGTTTTAAATCATAGATACACATGTAAAAGAACTCATTTTTTCTAAATTATATATTTCAGTTAGTTCATTTAGAAGGTAGATTTCCTCATGTACAATGCAATGAGGAACTATGGTAATGCTACAAAAACAAGGAGGAGCAGACTGATAGATAGCATGCTGAGTTTCGGAACTGAGTGAACTCAATTCAAAACTCAACTCAATGGCATGCTGTTGAAGGCAAAACAAAATATTAATTTTTTTTGTTGTTATTCAATTATATTAGACGCGTATTGAGTTTCTTGACTAGAAGTTCGTAACTTCAATGCAAAATTTACACTAATAAAAGATACCAAAACAATTACCAGAAAATAGTTTTTTAAATTTTTTTTTAAATGAGGAAAAGTTATAGTTGTCTAATGCTAATTTATTAGTAAAAATTTGTTATAAATTATTTTGATAGTTCAGAAATTAAAGTTTTTTTTATGTCAGTTCATTTAATTTAAAAGAATATTCTTTAATAAAATCTTATTGTAAAAATACAAATAAAAAATTGCCCTTTTTCTGTTAAAAAAAAGAAAATATCTTTCATCAAGAAAAATTAATTAACACCTTCACATACCATGTTATAATTTTTTATTTTTATTTTTAAATGTTAACAAATGAACAAGTATTTTGAAGTAGTTTGCATTTATAAAAAACTTTTAGGTTGTAGATTTATGCTCATTAATTTTAATAATCGGAATTTACTAAAGAACTTTAAATGCTTAAAAAGTGATTCGAGTTTTTATAAGTCAAAACCGATTATAAATACATAGCTCAATTTTCATTTATTAAACTTTTTTCATTATATACTACACAACTTTTATCTTATATTTCGTAAATAAATGAATTTTTTTTCTTTATGTTAATAAGATGACATTATTATTTAGAAAATAATTATTGCTACAGTTTATCGAGATATTTTATCTTTTATTTTTTTTATTTTTTTATGTGTGTTAATACAATGCTATGTTTTTTTTTTTTTTTTTTTTAAATGTAGCAGTTAACAATTTAGTGCAACATTGTTTTTTTATTCTAAATGAATCTATGCACATTTTAAATAAAATTGCTATTAGCATTAAAAATTGTACACTACTAAATTAAATCCCTCTATGGAAAATAATTTATTTTAGGTTAATTGATATGAAATACCATTATATTAAAAAAAATTTAATGTAGAGTAAAACTAAATTGGTGCTGTACACAAAACAACATTGAATGCTTTTTATGAAAATTATTTATAGAGATTTTTTTTTGTGAGTATGTATCTTATATAATTAGTTAATATGATAACTTTTATTTAAAATTTTCAATTATATGTACATGTTTGACTTTCAGAAATTTATGTTGAAAATACAGATTTCAGTTTTTTTTAATTATATGTTGAATCAATAAATTAAGAGATTTTTTTCCCTATTTGCTATTTTTTTTTATTATGTAAAATGAGTGATAATCTTTATATGTATAGTTCAAAATATATTATGTACTTAAATTGTTGTAAATGTGAAAAAATGTTGAAATTAATATCACAATACAAGGAGAAATAATGATATTTGTTATATATTTGATAAGAGGAATGACTGATTGTTGTATGTTTAAAAGTGATTTAATAAAGATCATAATAATATTAGATCTGGGAAATATTTCATTGGTTTCAATATATTTTTAAAAGATTTCATTATTTTATTTTTACTCTAGAAAGTTTTATTATTGCTTGAAAAGGATATCTCATATTTATTTTTTTAAGATTTTATAAATTATTCTTTTCAATAGATTCATAGTTATAATATTCATTTTAAATATAAATACTTTGTCATATATTTCTAAATAAGATATTGTTGATGTTTCAAAACGTGACACATATTTTTTGAGGAGTGGGTATTTAGAACTTCACTTAATATAGCAAAGTGAATTTTCAAAATCATGTCATTTGTTCAACGAAAAAAAGGTTATTCCGTAGTGAGCAATGTAACATTGTTATAATATACATTGTAATTTTATTTATTGTTATAAAATTTTGACACAAAGTTTTTTTTTCAGTTTAATAATAATTATTTATAACAAATACGTTTTATATAGAATTTTACAGCAAATAATAATTTTTAAAAATATAGAAATCTGATTAATGTAACATTTGTTAATTCAAGAATTGTTAGTTATTTCTCTAGAATTTTTAATTCCTGAAACCCACAATTATTTATTTTAAAACTTTGAAATGCAGAATTTTATTTTATATAAGTAACATAAATTAATATTTTTGTTAATTAGAATTATGAAGAATGCTCAAGTAAATCTCATCTGGTTTACATAACATACAAAAATAACAAAGAAAATACATTAATTTGAAAACTTTATTAATGTGCTTTTCGTTTCACAATTTCTGTAAAATACAGCAATTTTATTTTGAATTTCACTTATATTAGCCAGCTCTGTGTTACATGAATAAAGTCATGTAAAATAAACTTGCACGTTCTGGATATCATCATATAACAATAAAACACTAAAAAATTTGTATATCATTTATATGTTAGAATTTTACAATTTGTTAAATAAATTTAAACGTCTGCTCTAAAAGTTTCAACTGTTAATGCATAATTTTGTATTGAAATAATTATTCACAATATTTTGTATATAATTTTAAACTAACAAATAGTTCTAGGGTTATGCTTTTTAAAATACTAGGCTCTGGAGTTCCTGGTTGCAATCAGAAATTTGGGGATTTTTGTTTTCCGGTGTATTCTGCATAATAGGTGAAATAGGATGAGCCTAAATCGTCAATTATTGTAAAATTAACCTTTTATATGTATTTTAATTCATCAATATTTGAATAAGGAACAACTTTCTTTGTGTATAAAACAAGTAAATTGTAGTCTATTTCCTTTTTTATATGGATTTTTACCTAGGTTTTCTATGAATTTCTAGTTGTCGTATTTTAGATGTACATAGATTACGTTTTATTGCAGCAAATTCCGTTTGTTCGTAATTTTTGCTTTTGGCAGCGGTAAAGCGTCAATGTAAGCATCCATTTCCTTCCCTAAGGAAATTTTTCTCTCATATTTATTTTTCTGTTAATTAGTCCTTTTTATCGGATAACTACCCTCGTGGGATCATCTAAGGCAGGATTTTCAAAGCATCGACCCCCTTCAAAACTACTAAATATTTAAGAAAAATTAAATTTCCATGTTAATGTGAGGGATAACAAAAATTTTCCAGGCCCTTTTTTTTAATCAGTTGAAAATGCGGACTTCAAAACCTTGTGATACCGAGAAAACTCTTTTTTGCGGTAAATGAAATATTCATTTTCCTGGACGATTTCCTTGGAAACATACTACTACTACACCACACCACACCACATCACTGTGCCTAGAGCTGAGTTGCCTCTTTACAATTTGGGAATGATGTGGATGAGAAGGAGTCTGATTGGGCTCTGTGACGCGCTACGACTACGGCTTAAAGTGGACTTACTTTTTTTCTAAAAAATCTTTTTTTTGGCTGCCTGGTATTCCGTCTTCCCCTCTTAACATTCTTTAAAAGTGTAGAGAAGTGATTCATTGATTGTTCATTTGATTTTCCGAATTTATTCATATTTACCCCCGCTGCTTTTGTTCCGATTGCAATGCTGTAAAAGAATGTTTTTCGAAGGCCGGAACGGGATTCGCTCTCAATAATCGCGTTTTCGTGAGGAAATCTCACGTATGTTGATCCTATATTAATTTATTTTAAAAGAAACGCGTATCACATGCGTGAATGCATGTTTTAAGAAAATCTTTTGTGTTTTGGATGTATTAAATCAGTAGTTATATTATTCTAATAAGATAAATTTTTAGATCAAATTTTAAAGTTTTCAGCTTAAGAAAAATGGGTGTTAGTTCAAAAAGCTAAAATTGTGTCGTGCAGTGTAATTATATATTAATTTCATTTCATGTAGAGATATAAAAATAATTGCGAAATATTGTTCTATTTTTGTAACTATTAAGTATAATTACAAAACTTATCTATTACAAATTTTAATTAGCGATTAAATGTTTGTAATAGCTAAAAAAATTTGATGTAATTGGCATTTTTAAGGCGTAAAACATTGGTTCACAATGTCCAAAACAACAGCACTTAAAAAAGCATGGACTGAAGTTTCTGAATACTGTCATTGGTAGAAGAGAAGAAGTAGTAATAACTGATAAATTTTCTGCAATTTAGACTTATTGCAATACTGTGTTTTCTTTAACTATTATGGATCAGCAAGCCCTCACCAGCCATATAAAATAAAAATAAAACATCAAAAAGCTATTATAAGCAAAATTGAATCAATCAGTATAAAAATTCTAAACCATCTGAGCAAAGTATTTTATTGAATAATAATCCATCTACTTCAAAAGACGAAAATCAATCATTGAATTTTTTTTTTTTTTTAAATCTAAAAAGGCTACTGAGGCGGAAATTCTGTGAATTTTGCTCTGTGTAACAAAACGCTCATCATTTAGATCAAGTTCAAGAGCTATACCCCTTTTAAAAATTGTTTCCAGACAGCAGTATTATTAAAAAGAGGACTACAACAAACAAAAATTGCTTATTTAAGCATTTATGTTCTTGGTCCATATTTTTAAAACCAGCTTCGTGAACAATTCAAAGATTGCCATTATTTAATAATAGAATTTAACGAGCTAATAAACAAAATTTCACAAAAACAACAGATTGATAGAGCATTTATTTATTATAATGACAAAAACCAAATCGTTGCAAGATTTTTGAAAATTGTATTTTTACAGCTTTTGTGTGCTAAAGATTTGTTGGAAAATTCCGAAGATACTTTGGCACTTCTATCTATTGATCTAGAAAAAAAAAAAAAAAAAAAAAAAAAAAAAATAGTACAGATATGCAAATTTTTGAAAAGAATTGTCACCAGAAGATTTTAAGTATTTAGACATCGGAACCTGTAGACTGGATACAATTCATTGCGTCTTTAAGGCTGGGATCTAAGAAACGGGGTGGTAAATAATAGAATTTTTTAGAAGCTTATATTATTTATTCAAGGATGATCCAGCGTGAAAAGCCAACTTCACGGATTACAAAGGTTGCAAAAAATTTGCTCTGTTCGATGGCTCGAAAACTCGACAGTCAACTTGAGTTTGTCCAGTCATCTCTTAAAGGTAAAATTCTGCTATATTAAGTCTATTTCCTTCTAATTTCAGAAGAATTCAAAGATAAATAGCCTTTTTTATTATCCCTAAGTTCAACAGTTGAAGCATTTCTAATTGATTATCAAAGTGACACTCCTATGGCTCCGTTTTTGTACTCATCTTTGATGTCCCTATTGTAGAGAGTTACGCAAAAGTTATCAAGCCTAGAATTTTGGAAAACAATGTTTCCAATTTACAGAAAATTAATGTAATGGAAAAAGAAAATTTTTTGCCCAACAAATGTAAGCTTTACAGTCATCATTGTTGAATGAAGATGTCGAGTGCCTGAACGCGAAGCGTTCATCTACTCAATGGTATGTGAAGGCAGTAGGAAAGATAAGTCATGATAAATAGATAATAGTAATCGTATCAATCTTTACACTCAAAGACCAGTTAAAAAAGGTAAAAGAATATGAATGTTAAAGTAAATTTATTTCGCAAGGATTGTGCGAGGGCATTTAAAGAATTCTGTTTAAAAATATTAGGATGTTCTGCGTTAAATTTCCGTTAGCCAAAGGGATATCATGTCTGGACTTAGCAGTTGCATGTAACATCAAAGTAGCTTTCAAACGTCCAAACATCCATATGTGTTCATATTTTAATGTCAACCAATTGGATATTTGGCATTAAAGGGAAATTACAGAGATGCTTATGACACTCTTTCAGTGCAATCTAAACGCTTGCATGTAAACGAAATGAAATCAGATTTGATGACTACTGGTCAAACATTATTAGTAACTTGGAAGTCCCAGATATGTAGCAATTTGTTCAACTGCTGTTAATATTTTCTCATGGAAATGCCTTTGTTGAAAGGCGGTTTTCTATTAATTCAGAATGCATGACGGAGAATCAGTCTGAAAAAAAATATTATTGGGCTGAAACAAATTTTTGATGGAATATAAGCAACTGGAGGCATTTTAAACAGCAAAATAACAAAAACAATGCTGAGTTACGTGAGATCTCTCTCCAAGTTTGTTGAATCAATAAAAAAAAAAATAAAAAAAAAAAATCTGAAGCTCTAGAAAAGAAAAAACTTGAATATAATAGGAAATGCAGAGGGAAAAAAAAAAAAAAAAAAAAAAAAAAAAAAAAAAAGGTTATGCTGTTAATCTATATTACCAGCTAAACAATAAAAAAATGGTTCTTGTCGATGTTCACATAACGCTGTTATTGGTTTTCAACAAAATAGCAATTTTTTAAAAATTGTTATCGATACATTTTTTATTGCAAGTGTGTGTGCAACCTAGAATTACTATTTTAGGTTTAACCAACAAATAGGATTCTTCTGCTAGTATATACGAAACTTATGGTTATGAAAAATTATTTTTATAACTTATTGTAAGCATTCTAAGGTACATCAGAAATAAACAGCAATATTTGCTATTTCTGTTGGTATTTTGGGAATTCAATCACTTTTGTATAGGAGCATAACTATATTTACGTACTATCAATTTTGCTTTCTTTTTTAGGAAACTATAAAAGCACACATGGAAGTTTTACTGCTTCTTCCGAATAACGTGTAATTTGTTCGATAAATTCCAATTCCCGAAACGTTTCTGAGATCAAAAGAAGGATTTTATCCAATGAATAAAATATGCCCAAAAAAGTATTCTAACAAGATCAGATATTTTTTCAATGAATTATTATTGATCAATATCGACAAATATTTATATTTTTAGCTATTAGTAAAATACAATTCTAAATAATTTAATTCTATTTTGGCATTGTATGAGGAAATTGATTGCATTTCGATCTTACGAATATATGATAATTTAAATTTCCTTTTTAATTTATTAAAATAATTTATAAAAAAATCATTTTTTTCTTTAATTAAAAAATAGTTTTAAATGTTGGATAACTAGAATAAGCTATAAATATTTTAATACCTGTCTTTTAGGAATTATTTTGTGCATTGAATGTTAGTCTATGGAATTAAAGCACAATTTTCGTCTTTCTAAAATCGGGAATTTAGATTAAGTAAAAAAGTTGTTAAGAATATCAATGATCGAAAACAACATTCCATTTTTGAAAAATAATAATTTCTTTAAGTAATATTTTAATCAAAATAAAATCTATTAAAAATAAGCAACTTCAGAACGAAAAATATTGATGTAGTCAAGTAGATAAAACTTAAGTTATTTAATTTACGTAATTTCATTTTGTGATTTAATCTTATTCACAAAACAAATATAACAACTACACAAAAGATTAATTTCTATTGCTTCTATTACTTTATGCTTCTTTTAATTTATTATTCAATTTTTTTTTTTTTTTTTTTTTTTGAAAATTTAAGAAAATACCGTAATATTCTTCCTTTTAGAGCTTAAATGGAAATGTATTAAAACTACATGTGTGTCAGTTTTTTATGCTGGTTTTTCATGAATAACATGATTTTTTAAAAACAAAATTTCATGGTTTGTTTTGTTTCTTATCCCACTTGGTAAACAGCATTATTTAGACCAAGTTCAAGAACCCGTGTGGTCTCACGGAAGGACGGAAGGGGGAAGCAGCTTCTGTTGTGATGGAGCACCGGTAAGTAGAAGTTTGATTTTGCTCCGTGACGCTGACTTTTTACGGGATTGGGTTGTCAGCCCTACGCCCAACAGTCATATTAGACTAGGATCTACGACTTAAAATGGATTTCAAACACTCAAAATATCCATGGCACCGTCGGGCCTGAATGATCGAGTGGCTAGAGCTCTGGCGCTCGGTACCACAGGTTTCGGGGTCGAGTCCCGGCGGTGCCATGGATGTTTGTAGTGGTTTGGAATTCACTTAAAGCCGTAGGTCCCGGTCTCATATGACTGTAAGAGCGTCACGGAGCAAAATTCAGATTTCTGCCTACGGGTGCTCCATCACAACAGAAGCTGCCCCTTTCCCTCTATCCATGAGTAGATCACTCATGGGATGCCCGTCCCGCACTGCAGGACACAGGATTAGTCAACAACAACAATGATACCGTCAGGACTAGAACGCGAAATCTGTGGCGCGAGTGGCAGAGCTCTAGTCATCGGTCATCAGGCCCAATGAATTTTATAAAGGTTAAATTAATAAAGGTTGCTGCATTTATTAAAGGATAAGATAAAAAGATAACTATTTGTTTTCTCACCAGAAGGAGGGCAGTGCCTTCCGGGAGGATTTTAGGGAGAACTACTCCGCATTGGCGTATAGTATTGGAGAAAACCCAGGAAAACTCCCACAAGGTAGTCTGACTAACGAGGCAAGAGGCTGAACATCACAAACGTATCTCCTAGTTTAAAATATTCGGTACCACAGTCTTCAGGTTCGAATCTTGGAGGGGGCATGGATGTTTGTTAGTGGTTCACAATCCACGTTAAACTGTAGACCCCAGTCTAATTAGTCTAAAGTATGCACAAAGTGGCCGTAGAGCGACGAATCAAACCAAACGTAGTTTCAAATCATATTTTAACTATGATAACAAATATATTTTTTTTAAGAAAACGGGGGAGGGGGGGGGGACATTATAATTAGATATCATTGGTAAATATAACAAGAGTAAGGAGATCAGTCTATCAATTTTATAGATGTTCTGGTAAAAAGCATTGAATGATATAAATAATAATAAATTGGAATAAATAATTGATATTCTTTCCAAAAAAAGTTTTTATTCGTTTTCAATTTTCTCAAGATTCTAAAAAGGTACTCAATGAGTGACTAATGGCAAAGAATTCAAGGGAGGAGAAAAATGACGAAATGTTTTAACCTTTTTTTTTTAAAATGTAGTTTAAGTAATTCTATATATTTAAAATATGGCATTATATAAGACACTTTTACTTAAAAAATTTAAAAATAAATAAACAAATTAAAATTAGAGATCCCTCACTCACGATCTAATGGTTACAGGTTCGAGTCCCGGCGGTGATATGGATGTTTGTAGTGCTTCAGAATCCACTTTAAACCGTAGGTTCAGGTCTAATATGATCGTAGAGCTTTTTCTTGAGATTTAGTCAGTTTTCAACCCTTGTGTTTCCTCGTTAAAGTGAAGCTGCATATTACCCATAGTCATGGCCCAGTCGCTTGCGACGGGATCTTCTGAACCTCATGTAGGCTTTCCGTGATCAAGGGGATTAAAGTCAACAACGACCAGTCTGTGGTTCATTTCAGGTTTTATCTCATGAGATATCAATATTCAGCTTAAAATAACAGAACAACAATAACAAAACATTTCATTTTCATTTAAAAAATTGAATGAAATTGAAGTCTGAAAAACTTTTGTTATAAAATCTAAAAGAAATTTTCTTTATTTTCTTTTGATAGAATTTTTTTTATAATATATATTGCTAAAGTTTTAAATTCTATCTGTCAAAATTATACAAAAATATAGACGTAAATGTAGAATTGCTTTCACAAAAATGTCTTTGTGAAACTTTTCAAAAAAGGCATCAGTTCGAAATTGTTCCATAAAGTGACGTTCTGTGTCCATTAGGGATATCTTTGTCTTGAGCTCTAAAAAGTGGGATTTATCGCGAGTTACTTTTCAGACTGCAGTCTTATTTCTAATGGAAGTGTTTGTGAGTGGATTTAACGCACTGCAGGAACATTTACATATGACTAAAATAGAGGATCATTTGAACTTCCTTAAAATACTTTTCGTGTTTCAAAGGCTTTTTATGTTCTTTGAGTTACGAAGAAAAATTGTTTTTCTTAAGGCTGTCCAGGGCATAGAGCCTAGTTCTCTTTGTATACAGCCCAAAAGAGACATTAATTTTTATAGCCGCGGGAATTTCTTGAGATAAAATTGGCATAAAAAGAAATAATTCAAGAGATTTGGATTAATTTAAATAGCTCTGCATAACGAAAAATATTCACGCATTAGCTTTGTTGTTTCTTATCCCACTTCATAGACATTTAGACCAAGCCCACGAAGCCGTATCGACTCATGGTTGAAGGCAAAAGGGAGCATCTTCGGTTTGATGGAGCGCCCGTAGATAGAAGTCTGACTTAGCTTTGTGACGTTGTCGTTTTACGGGGTAGGGTTGCCAGCCCTACGCCCAACTCTTTAAAGTCATACGAGATCGGGACCTACTGTTTAAAGTGTATTCCGAACCACTACACTTTGGTTCTAATGCAGCTGGCAAACATTTAGACAGCTTGGTCTTGGATGCCTTAAGGCAAGCGCAGCACAGACATTACTCACTTTGCATGACCCAGGGGGCGCGTGTAACTTGAAGATAAGCCACGGACGCGGAGTAACAATGCCCCCGCAACGCTCTACGATCCTATTAGGACCGTGACCTACGGTTTAAAATGGATTCCGAACCACTACACACATCCATGGCACCGCCGGGATTCGAACCCGAAACCTGTGGCACCGATAGCCAGAGCGTTAGACATTCGGCCAATCAGACCAGCAATAGTTTTTGATGAATAAATCTAAAAATTTAAATATTTTAAAATAAAATACTTTTATTGAATTTGTAGGCCTGACTGGTGGCTCAGTGGCAACGCCATACGCCGCTAGTGAACATTAGGGCGGTTCAATTCACTAGCAGCTTTGTTATAGATATTGTTCTAAAAAACGAGGAGACATGTGGGCGTTCGTGATGTTTAGCAACTTGTCTCGTTAGCCAAACTACCTGGTGGGAGTTTTCCAGGTTTTCTCCCATACGATACGCAAATGCAGGGTAGTTCCCCCTAAAAGTCCTCCCGGAAAGCACTGCTACATGGAGAAGAAGTCAGACTTCTACCTGCGGGGGCCCCATCAAAAAAAGAAGCTGCACCCCTCTTCCCTCCTTCCATGAGGGATAGATACGACAACAACAATATTGAATTTGTAGAATTTATACGCGAAGTTATCCTAAAATTTAAAATGTTTATAGAAATTTAATTTTTATGATATATATCCAGGGCCTGAATGGCCGAGTGGCTAGCGCTCTGGCGCTCGGTACCACAGGTTTCGGGTTCGAGTCCCGGCGGTGTCATGGATGTTGTAGTGGTTCGGAATCCACTTTAAATCGTAGGTCCCGGTCGAATATGATCGTAGAGCGTTGCGGGGGCATTGTTACTTCGCGTCCGTGGCTTATCTTCAAGTTACACACGTCCCTTGGGTAATGCAAAGTGAGTAACGTTTGTGCAGAGCTTGCCTTAAGGCATCCAAGACTAAGTGTTTGCCAGCTGCATTAGAAGGAAAAAAAATGATATAATTTCATCTATGACTGATGTTGTAACATATGCTCTTCGACATCAAATTTTACATTTATTAACGAAGAAGTTCCTAAAAAATGAATGAAAAAAGTTAATATCTAATTAATGAAATAGCATTTTTCTGAATTTTCCTTTCTATTTAATACGAGAAATAGACATAACTGATGAACTGATGATATGAATGAGACATAACTGATTTTCTGATGTTGTGATTATATTAAAACAAATCTAGAAATTAATCGATATTATTTTTTTAATGGTAAAAATATTTAAAAATTAGGTCTGGCAGTTAAAAGTTAAATTTTAAGTTGTTAAAGCAATTAATTTCTGATGCAAAATCATTTGTTAATTTAGCTGATATTAAAAGTCCGTTAAAATTTGTAATACCAAACTTTTATTCGATTATTTTCATTGAAATCCGAAAATATTTTTGAATAATATACAGTCTTATTTTTCACCTTTTATTACCTTTACGTCTTATATTAATAATGATTTTAAATTAATATCATTCTGTTTAATAACATTATGACTAAAGATGGAAAGGGTCGAGAAAAAAAAAAAAAAACACCTGGAAATTTTAGGGTAAAAAATAGTTTTTTTTTGGGTTTTTTTTTTTTCAAAAGATTTTTTTTATAGGAAGAATCGGAAAAAAACATAGTTGTATTTAACATTATAAAATCATAAGCTTTATTTAACATTATAAAAAACATAGTTGTTTTTAAAATAAGATATTTCTTTCGAATTTTTATTTCTTAGATATTTCTTAGATTATAACTTTGTTCTTATCCTATTCTTTTGGTATAGGTTCCCCCTTTACTTCTCTGAATCTGTTACATATTTGTCTTTTTCATAACGTAGTAAAAATAGAAGATATGCGATATGCAATACAAAATAGATTTTATAATATGGCATAAGAAAAAGTAAGGTTACTTTATGTTTTGAAATGGAAACTCGCATAAAAATATTATAAATAATAATATTAAATAGACGTCTTATGATATAATGTAGTATGCAAAAATAAATATATTTCATGTATGCAGTAATTCTTAACTAATCATGATGCTGATAACATGTACATTACGTTTAACTATTAATTAAGAAACAAAATTGTGCAAATTTTAATAATAACTTAAAGTTAAGACTACTTATTGTGAGTTCTAATAAAGTTTCACCTTAATATAATATATCCTATAACTTGTCTTATTTAATAGACAATTGAAATAAAGATATTGATTGTTTGATTGATTTTCGACCTAACTGGCTGGCAAAACTACTAACTTGTTTTATTTCAATACATCCTGTACCAAAATTTATTAATTTAAGGGCTCACGTAAAATTACATGCTTTAAAAAGTAAATTTCAATTTCTTTCATAAATTTCAGTTTAAAGGAATTTTGAAATTTATAAACATAAATTTATCTATAACCACCTATCTATAACTACCAATATTAATAAAATAAAACTATGAACTACTAAAAATTGTGACTTTCTTTTATAACATAATTAAATTCCAATGTTCTGACTCAAAAACTGGACAACTTTTGGGGATACTAGAGCATTAAAAAATTGTATTCATAAAAGTAAACTCAAAAACAAAAGATATTACACCAAAGACCTTATCTTTTTTATTACTTTGAAATTAAAAGTAATTAATTTTGAAATCTTAATATTTAAAAAAACATATTAACTTTTACTTACAAAAAATTAAAGTTAATGTAGAAAAATGGAAAAAGCAGTTGCAAATTTTGCAAACATCATTATTTTTTGTAAATAATTAAGACTAAATTAAGAGACTTAATTAGACTTTGTATATAATATTTTATACCTGGCATTCTAATTGTATTCTTCACTGCTTGAAAATTGTTTTATAAATGCATTGGATTCTTCATGTTGATTTAAATTTGTGTATATAGCTACTAATTTCTCAACAGTTTGTGGCAAAATTTAGTGTAGGTGTTCTTAAAAGTTCCAAATTCTTTGACAAGCTGCAAATGTTGGAGGAATTTGTAATAAAAGTAAAGCGATGGATTTAAAAGTTAATTTGTGCAGAACTCAGACTACCAAATAATTGGCTTGTTGTATTTTAAAGAATTCCAAATTCATTTTTTTGCTCCAAAAATCAGAAGAACTTCAATATTCTGTAACCTTAAACATAATTTTCCTAACGTTGAGTTCCAGATTATTTGCTGCAGTAGTTATTTAATCAAAATAATTGCAAATACAGAAACCAGCTAAAAAATGCTTTTATATCGGAGATTAAGTAAATTTGTAGGGGTCTGAATGGCCGAGGGTATAGCACTCTAGTGCTCGGTGCCACAAGTTGCGGGTTCGAATCTCGGTGGTGTCATGGATGTTTGTAGTGGTTCGGAATCCACTTTAAGCTGTAGATCCCGGTCTCATATGTTTATAGAGCGTCACGGAGCCAAGTCAGACTTCTACCTACGGGTGCTCCATCACAACAGAAGCTGCTCCCTTTTCCCTACAACAATGAGTCCATACGGGGTCGTGGGTTAATTCTAGATATCTATAAAGTGGGATAAGAAACAATAAATTTGTGGCTGAATGTATTAACGGGGAACAAAATAATTTTCTTTTAATCAAAATATGTTTAACTTCTTATGTAGTATATGTTTAACTAATATATAGATAAATTATCATTTATTGCATCAACTACATTATTCCAAATTTCAAGTACATTTGAAATCAGATCTTCATTTGATGTTGATTTGTTTTAGTTGAAGCAATGGGCTTGAAGATCTTGGTGTTGTAACTCCTTCCAGGAAACATCATCTAATATGAAGAGATGAATTTCCTTTTCTATATTTACATTTTTCCATGTAGCAATTTCTTAAAGAGAATCTTTCCTATATTCTAGACTTTGAATAATTATTCCATTTTAACATGACAGTTTAAGAGATGTTGCTCTGTTTGTTCTCAAATTTGCCTTTTTTTAGAATTCATTAGAGATAATAATAAGAATAACTTTGATAGATCATTACTGTTTAGCTTTTTCAAAAATGCTTCCCATTGCTAAAAACTCCATAATATCATTTAGAAGTAATTCATTACATGTGCAGAACAAACTAAAGCTATCATATTTGGATAATTTTCAGTAACAATTTCTCAGGCAGGTTTCATATTGTTTCCTTTATCAATTATTAAAGCAAAAAAATGCTGTTACCAACCTTTTTCATAATCTTAATCGTATATGGTCAATACAATTAAATAAATCCACCATACTAATAGGGTATTAACATTCGTGTATGAGCAGAGACTGAGTTTTTTTTTTCAAAAATTTATCCAGATCAAAATCTATATGTAAGCCGAAATGCAAAAACAATTCCCGCAACGTTCATTATTTACGATACAATTATTCATTACATTACGTTCGTTACATTACGTTACATTCATTACATTACGCAACGTTCATTATTACGATATTATTATTTCTGGTGTGCATTTTGATACTTTTCTGTCAGTCAGGCGGACATTTTGCCAACATCAGATTTTTCGTTTTGGCGAAGACGCAACAAACTAGCAATATAAATGATTTCGAAAATAAAAATACCCATTTTTATAAAGCGAATAAATAAATCATTTCATGAAAATTTTTTTCTCACAAACTGAAGAAATATAAACTAAAGAAATGTCGATAGATTTGGCGATTTATCAACTGCATCGAACGAAAAGTGCCTACGTTGTTTTCCAAATGAGCTGATTCATATTATAAGCAGCCCATGCACTTTAAGCTTTAAAAACAATTCTAAAATTTCTCGACTTATACACAATATCAGGTTAATATGCTTAATATATACATCTATCTACTATCTAACTATATATGTATATTATTAAGCATTCCTTTATATAATAATACAATTTCAATTAAATTGTAACCTTACAAAATTATAATCTTTCCCTTTGTTTTCTCTCTGTTCCCTCTCGCATGTTTCATTTTCCACTCTGTCATTTATAATCCATTATTCCTAATGATTATAATCATCATTTATAATTATTATAATCAATTCCGTATGCTCCTACTGGTATAGTTCAGATTTCGCTATAATATCCCTAAAATTTCTTTCCTGCTATTTTCGAACCCTCTAGTTAACTCTTGGAGATCACCTTTTCTGATATATTTGTTTAGGAATGCCATCGTAAATTTTCTTAGTCAAATAATTTAACTCTTGAAATAAAATTTTTACAAAGATACATACAAATAACACTGAAATGGGATTTACACTTCTCTGATCTGTACTTCAAGTAGATCCAATTCTTGGATTCCTTCTTCCGATAAAGTACGTATCTTAAAACGTTTCTTTTGCAGTGTATTTGGATGAAATATTAAAAGCTTCAATACGACGGGGTTTAATCAATAACAGGTATACTGATAAATATTTACGATGAATTATACATTAAAAGAAAACCAACTGAAACACTTGCATGGCCTCTCAACACTCTCAAACTTCCTAGATCCTCTCAAATCTCCTCTGTTCGCTGTGGTCCTATCGACCTCACTATCTCCTCTCGAGCTTTCTGCTTCAGCTTCATCCTTGGCTACCGTTTTTATCTAGTAGTATAGTCCTAACTCATTACTTTTATCTTTTTCTGCCCTGCTGGATTCTCTCTTACCAGCACCGGGTCCGTACAGTTGATAATAAATCGTGGGATTCTGTATAACTGTATTTGTATCTTCATTCTATTTGTTTGTGACATGAGGTTACAGATAAGTACTGTATATATTGGAATGAGCTTTATTGCTTATAAGAAATGATTTTACTTTGGAGAGATAGTAATGAACATCTGCTGATTAGAAGTAGATTGAGGTGAATGTTTTCCTGACGTTTTCCTTGTGTAGTTGATATATAGCTTCTAAAGGTGAGTTTACTGCCTAAGATGAGTTTGAGGCATTTGATTTTCTTTATTCACAGCATGAAATTTTTAACCAATGTAGTTTCGTTGTAGTTAGAGGTAATATTCGGTATAGTTAGTGGTATCAGTATTTAGGAGGTAATATTCGGTATAGTTAGTGGTATCAGTATTTAGGAGGAAGTCCTGAGACACCATTGCTGATTATGCTTTTTCTGAAAATAATTGAGCTCGATTTTTCCGTATTTACAGTGATTCTTTATTTAGTTATCTATTCTCAGGCAAATCAATGAAATTTTGAGAAGATAAAATTATATAGTTAATAGTATCTCTTTACGTTAATGCAGCAGTGTTGGTATTATTTGCTAACAATTTAAGTACTTAGAGAAATTGAATGTTGTACAAACAGGTTAGGTAAACTGGTTAGTAGCTGCTTAACACAAAATTCATTAAAACAATACAAAATATTGACAATTTTAATATAAGGGAACTCTTTATATTTTCACCATTACCAATTATTTAGTAATCCCTAATGATTCCTCCGTTTATACTGTATATATCAAATCGCGCTACTCAAGTTTAAAAATCTATGAGAATAATTATAATGAATTATGGGAAAAATAAGAAGTGTAGAAAAAACTTTTCTTGCTTCTAATGTCAATTAAATAGCAGTAATTTTTCCTTTTATCCATAATTTTGAGATAACAACCAATTTACTTATCTAGCCTCTGCAAACGTTCATACGTTCACGCTTCTTTCTTCACCTGGATCGATCTCGCGCATGAGTTCCTTAAGTTATTTTCAGTGCATTGAACAGTTATTCAAATGAAATTTCTTTAGGAGGCATTTCTATTTCATCTTCTTCTTCATATACACGTTGATGTTCAATTCCAAGAATATCATCATTAAAATCTTTTGAATTGGATTCTAATAATTGTATAATGGTTTTTGAATCTACTTCTAAGCGGAAATCTTTTCCAATTCATAGTAATTTCCTCAATAATTTTATCAACAGTATCACTGAAACATTAAAACTCATTTGCGCATTCTAGCAACAGATATTGCCAGACTGCTTTCATTGAGTTTTCTTTAACTTTCACAATTTGCGTATGTTTGATATCAAATTGTTTTCAAAATTCTTCGAGAGTGTTCGAGTTATTTCCAGTTGAATTGCTTGAGAAAAAAATCTCAAGTAATATACTTTGGAATTAAAAACTATTCCATGGTTCATTAGTTATTGCAAAGACGTCGTTTTTAGTGGTATAAATACTCTGCTCGAAACAATTAAGGGATATTATGATTTTGGGTATAAACTGCAGAGGATGAAATGTTTTGGTGACTGATATACAATGCACAGGTATTATAAGATTGTTATAAACTTCTTATTTTCTCATGAAGAAAAGAAGCAGGAAGGAACAAGGAATAATTAAATTTTATTGGCTATATTTGGTAAACAATAAATTCGTGCATATTATACAAACAAACAAAAAATGTGATTTCTCGGATACAAATAACTTTCAATAAGAGGTACGGTTTCCCCTGATTGAAAGCAACGTCGCGCCAGTATCTTTAAATACCAAATCACGCCGCAAATTAAACCCATTAAAATCTTTAGTGTAGCAACCTTACATCAAAAGATATATTCAGCTAATTTTTTAAGTAACAAAAACGTGCTGTTAGATCGGTGCGAGGCGTTTTTAGCGAGCTAGCGAATTTTCCAATCGATTCGACTAAAATTTGGTATGGAAGGAGTTCTGGTGAACATATTTTGATTCGCCGAAAAAATTTTTGATTTTGAGAAAAAAAATTTCCAGGAAAATTTTTTAATAAGAATTTTTTGAAAAATCGATTCTGATGTAATTTAAAAAAAATTACGTATACATAATTTTTTTCTAGAATTTACTTGATAGAAAACGACATCCATATTCGAACGGCACTTTTTTTTTATGTCTGTGCAAATTTTTTTTAAGTTATAAACTTGACTTGAAAAGTCAAAATATAGGAAATTCTGTCTCATCGCGTACCTACGAGGCATGAAATCGATGAGGGACTGGGGTATTCTTTTTCACTTCCGTAGAAGAGAGCTTTCCAACTGCTGAATTGTTCCTGGGGGTGATAAAGGCATTCCCACCGAGGCGACAAGAAAGCGACCGATGACCTCACCGGGTCGCCTGAAACCGGTTTGCATTCTTTTTGCACTTCCAACTCGAAGCGGTTTTTCACTAGGCGTAATGCTATTTCTGCGTTTCGCAACTCGAATTGTTCCTGGGGGTGATAAAAGTGACTAGCAACCCTTCTCCCTAGAATGTTCCAAACCTGTTCTATTGGGTTCATGTCTGCTGAATATGCTGACCAATCCATTCGAAGGATTCATACTTCGAAAAGGAAATTGTCCACTAGATAAGCACAATGTGGATTAGCGTTATCATTCATGAGAATGAATTCATTCTCGATTGCATCGTAAAGGACCACAATATGTTTGACGAACTCAGCTCTATGTCACTGAACCGTTTTAGTGCTCTATTCCTGATAATGTACAGATCAGTGTGGTCATTGATAGAAATACCTGCCCAGATCATGACTCCACCTCCACGAAATTGAACACTTTAATGAAAGAGTATTTCGTGTATCAGATTCTCTCCAGGTGAGAATACACCTATTGTCAGCTTATTCATTTTGCGGAGTAATGATTGTAGTATACTCTATCATCGGAATTTGAACATGGAGTGCTAATTTAGCACGTACTTTTTAACGTGGCAATTACCGTAGATATAGAAGCACATAAATTTATCATTTAATCACCTTAATGAAGAAGTAATAAGAATGAAATAAAAATTAAAACTTTAACATAAGTTATACTTTCAATAATTTGAAAAGTTGAAACCTCAGATTTATTTGTTTATTACTTATCATTAAAGGCCCTGATTGCTAAAACTTGACAGGTATTTTAAGCTTGTGAATGAATGTGTTTTAAATTAATTAAGTAAATAATAATTTTGCAGAAGCTAGTTCTGAAACAATATGAAATGTATTTATATAAAAAAAAGTATATGCAATGTTAACACATTTTATAAAAAATAGTTTTATATTATTGATTATGCATGCGTTTAACTATAATTTATCGAAATAAATTATAGTTAAATGTAATATATTAATCATTCAGCAAATCTAAAAAACATGTAAAGCAAAAAAACTAGATAAGAAAACTTATGTAGTTCTGGCTAAAAGGATAAACTAAATGCTAATCGAGAGGAATCTCTCGAATTTAACATCTAGAACATTTTTTTTTTTGCTTTGAGAAATAATTAAAAAATATTTTTAAAAACATTTCTGAAATTTTATCAAGAATATTAAAACTTGATTAAAATTCATTGTCAAATATATAATTAGGATCTTGGAAATTTTTTTATATAATAATTCTGTATATATAAAATGTTAATTCTACAATAGTTCTGTTAATGCCGAAATCACTGAAATTACATGTAAGAAACATAATATAAAGCAGTCAAACATGGCTATTTTTTTGTCAGATGAGACCTAGTATCTTATATGATCATAAATTTTTTTTAAAGAATGCCACTCCTTGAGATGTTACAATTACAATATAGACAATACAAACATTGCCAACCATAATTTAAGTGTGCTCTATCACACAGAGACAGATTTCTTTTAACAATAATATTGCTATTATTATGCTAGTTGCCTGAATGGATTTGGCAAACCTGTAAAAAGGGCTTTCCTAAAAAAGTGTTTGGAACATATAATAGTATTTCTTTAGAGTTTATTCTTATTAGTTTATTTCTTGCGAGTATAATGTAACGAGTTCTCAATATAAATGCTGATAATGTAGCAAATACTACTGAATCTCTTGTAATCAATAATCTTATTGGTGAATAACATCATTTTAAATTCTCAGTGTTTATTTTTTTAAGACATGAATGTGCCCATGTTTTTAATTTTTTAAGAAGATTTAATAAAATCATTATAATAATAATTTCAATAATTTTTCTTAGCAACTTGGTTTAATTATCATTGAAGGTTTCCCCTCACATCAACCGCATTTTTTAATTTGTGAAATTTTAAATAATATTATTTTGATATAAATAAAATTTTTAATTTTAACTTAATAATAATATTGATTTTTGTAATTAAAGTTTTTTTTTGAGACAAAATTTCAATGATTATATTTATTTATATATTTTTTTTTGTTGAAAAATTTAAATCTTATTTTTTAATTTCTTCTTCAGTGGCGCAACAGCTCCATGATGGGTCAAGGACATCTGCCTATTGGCAGATTTCGAGATAGGAGATGTTTTCTTTTTACGGGATAGAGTTATCAATCCTACTCCCAACACTCTACAGTCACATTGGGCAAAATAGGGAAAGTCACCTTATTACATATTTTTACACACAAAGTCACGAAATTTAGACTACATCCCATTCACAGTTTACATTGGTTAGTCACATTTAGACTACAGTCACATTGGAACCTATGGTTTAAAGCCGATTCCGAACCACTACAGACATTCATGGCACCTCCGGGATTCGAACTCGAGAGTGACGCCGAGATCTACAGCGCTGGCCACTGTGCTGTCAGGCTGCCTTTTTTAATTTACTGCCATAAATTATAAGCTATATGTTAATAAACCATTTATTTAAAAGCCTGGTAGGAAAATGAGAGATAGTTTCCTGAAACAATTTGAATTATTCTCTTTTTTTGAAGATTTTTCTAATGTTAAAGGTTTATTTTTACTTAGAAAATATCATGTTTTGTCCATCTATAATTAATAAAATTCTTTCATTTTTTAAATAAAAATGGGTTCATCCACAATTTTAAATCCTTAATTTTCTTCTCAAATTATTGCCCCTTGAAATTACATTCCTTTTTACGATTTATTTCATTATCCTCAAAGATCTGAAAACTAAACACCGTGCATTTTAAACACACAGTCATTTAGCAATTAATTTTCTAAGCAGTCCCGCACATTTTTAAGCAGAAAAAAAAATAATTACAATTTGAATTCTTAAACCACGGTTATTAAGATAATTAACTACATCAGCAATTAACATAATTAACTACCTACTTAAATAACTTTATTTTGATATAAATAAATTATTTAATTGTAACTTAATAATAATATTATTTTTGTAATTAAAGGTATATTGAAGCAAAATGTCAATGATTATATCAGTTTAATAAAATAATTAAACATTAAACATGCATTGTTAATATTATTAATAGTTGAAAAAATTTAATCTATATTTTAATTTCTTTTTCAATGGCGTAACAGCCCCATGATAGGTCAAGGCCATCTGCCTATTGGCAGATTTAGAGATAGGAGATGCTTCATTTTTACGGGGTAAGGTTATCAGCTCTATTCCCAATGCTCTACAGTCACATTGGGAAAATAGGGAAAGTCACATTATTACATATTTTTACACACAAAGTCACAAAATTTAGACTACATCCCATTCACAGTTCACATTGTTAGTCATATTGGAACCTACGGTTTAAAGCCGATTCCTAACCACTACAGACATCCATGGCACCTCCGGGACTCGAACCCGAGACATGTGACACCGAGAGCTACAGCACTGGTCACTCTGCCATTAGGCTCCATTTTTTTAAATTTACCTTTATAAATTATAAATTGTATGTCAATAAACAATTTATTTAAAAGCTTGGTATGGAAATGAGAGGAACCCAAAACAATTTGAATTATTCTAGTTTTGAACAATTTTCTAATGTTAAAAATTTATTTTTTAAAAATAGATTTTTTGTCCATGGATAATTAATAAAATTATTTCATTTTTAATAAAATGGGTTCATCCACAATTTTAATTTATCCATCCAATCCTTTATTTCCGTCTTAAATTATTGCTCTTCGAAATTACATTCCTTTTTATTTCTTTATCCTCAAAGACCTGAAAACTAAATGCAATAAACTAACGCATTTTAAACAACAGTCATTTTAGCAATCAATTTTCTAAACAGTCCCGCACATTTTAAAGTAGAAAAAAAAAATTACTATTTGAATTCTTTAAATTCCTCCGCAATTAACGTGATTAACTACCCATTTGGAAGTAAAGCCAAACCTCGAAGCCATTCAATGGTGCATTCAAATGATCTTTATCGATTTCAAAGCAAATATTTCTCTGGAAAAACCTCAAAAACGAAAGAGTAGCAAAATCTTTTTTGCATGCCAATTTAAATGACGTGAATGGGTTAGAATTATTTACCGGAAAAGATAACAACAATAATGATATATAAAAATAAAAAAAAATCAGTGAATTTTCAACGCACTTGGCGACAAATCATTTGCCGTTCTTGGCGTTATCGAGGGTTCTCTCTATAACCCTAGAGTTTGCGAAGGGATGTGAGTTGGCTGGACTCCAGAAGCAAGTTTGCATCGCCTAAGATAGCGTAGAGCTGCTTTCAGGCAAGGTGCCAATTTTTAATGAATGTGTAGTATCATCGTTGAAAAAAAAGCGTAGCTCCTTTTATAACTTTCAATCAATTTAGATTTCAACAACCGATGCTCAATACAAACAGGTGCCTCTTTTCTTACAAATGCGGAGACTAACAATTTCAATCTACTCCGTTTTTACAGGTAAGAGCGAATGATTTTTTTTATTATTAATGGTTATCATTCACTGGTGGAAAAATAAAATATAAGAAATGGAAATAAAGCGAATACTTTTTTGTGAATGTTGGTTGTCCGTTTTGATAGCATGCCAAAAATAAATTTAAAAAAATAAAATAAAAATCAACGTGTGGACATGCAGCAACAGTGTAGTATTCTAAAGCTCGCCGGGAAGGAAAAAAAAAAAAAAAAAAAGAATATACTTTATGACCTGAGGGTTGGTGTGATGAATAATTTTAATGTGGTTTTTATTCGATAAGCGTTTTTCTTACTGCTTCCAATGTACTTTTAATTTAATATTTTCTTGTCATAAAATCTAAATTGGTCTTTTAAGAATAAATGGCTGTGGGTATCTAAGTGAAATATGAGAAATAAATAAAGTTATAATCTTACTGACTCTTTTAAAAAATATGTATTTGGGGAAAATGTTTTTATAACAGTTATATAATAAATGACAATGAAATGTTATATTTGATGATCTTTGTTTTAAACAATAGTAATTTCTTTTGGTAGTCTAAGACACATTATTACATAATTTGTTTATTTTCAATATAGCTTACACATAAAATATTACTATCTTCAATAGCAAAAATGTTTTTATAATAATTATACAATAAATGACAATGAAATATTATAAATTATCCTTTTTTATACAATAATAATTTCTTTTCTTTCTAAGACACATGTTTACATAATTTTTTTTTATCTATATAACTTACACATAAAATATCATTGTTTTCAATAAATAATCAAAACTTATTTATATTTTGTTTTAAAATTTATATTTAATTATTATTAAGCCCAAACATAAAAATAGCAATACATAATTCATTTAAAAATATTTTTTTGATTGAATACAAATTAGTAAGTTATTAAAATTTTTTTATTTATCAAATGCTATGGCTTTAAAAATTACATATAACTTAAATCGAATTATTTTAGTGCCCATTGATATGTATCATTCCATTCATAAATACTACTTACAAACTTGCAGAAAAGAATAAAATGAACTTTGAAAAATGTATGTAATAATATTTAATGCAATTTTAATTTTTTTAGAATATGAATATATTCTTTTGTGACATACATAAAAATACATTTTAAAAATAACTTTTAGCCATTTAGTTCATAAGAAAAATCCAATCACTTAATATTTAAACAATAATTAGAGGATTTCGAGTAAATAATTCATTTCTGCAACCCTACCCTGTAAAAAGAAAACATCTTTGAATTTGCTAGTGGGTAGACGACCTTGCCTCCCCCCCCTCCTCCCCTCACGAGGCTACTGCACCATTGAAGAAAAATTCATTAACTTCACAAATAAGTTAGATGGTGGCAACAAATGATATACATTTAATTATTAATTTTCGTTAAATTATTATTTATTTTCAATAAATAAATTTTTTTTTCCTAGTATTAACAAAATCTGAACTAAAAAATCATCTTTATGGAACTATTTATTATGTAATTGATAATGAAAAAAGAAATGTATCTTTAAAAATATAAATAATTGAAACGCAGAATAAGGATTTAAGCAATTAATCGTAATATATTTTAATAAATTAAATTCACAATTAAGAATTCATAATTATATGGTAGTCAAATTAATTTTATTGCTTTATTTTAAAAACTATCATTATTTTAATTTATAATTAAATCATGTTTTTTTTTTAATCTTTATAAATTTTATCATGAAAAAAAACAGTAATGTAAAAAATTGTCCGGCATTCTTTTAAAATTTATTCACTGTATTGGAAGGCACAACAAGATGTTGTGAACTTCATTAAATAAAATAAGGCAATGGAAGCCTGGTAATCTGATTTAATCGATACCATTACCAACTCAACTTACTAAAAACTTGGCTAAACAGAGTTTTCCATCATAAAATATATATATTCATAAATATACTAAAATTCAAAAGAAACTCAATTTCAATGAGCAAAGGAACGAACTCAAAGAATTGTAAATGAAAATTTATTTCGTGCAGTTTACACTTACATGACTAAATAAAAAGAATATAGCTATTTGCTTTTGAGAAGAAATTCTGTTTCGTACAGTTGCAGTTACAGCATTGCCTCAGAAATTTTTCAAGAATATAACCCTGTGATAAAACATCTAGTTGCTGCTCTATTTAGTGAAGAACAACATCTCTCAGTTATAATTGCTATATCTTCAGAATGTGCCTTAATCTATTCCTTTAAACGTTTGAAACTTCAGTTTCATTTTACTTTACCTTAACATTGAAGAAAGCCAAGAGTTTCTTTTCTCGGCCATTTCCTTGCTCATAAATATATCGTCTTTCTTCTATGAATTTTGGAATATAATGACACACTTCTTAGACAGGCTCACTAGTAAGGCCCTTTGACTTGTCACACCTTTCAGAAACAAAACAGACTAGACCAAACTTGTCAAGAAGTGTGACCCACTTCATCAAGTGGATATTTGATGCAGTATAACACCCTCGCAACAAATAATGTAAAAGTTAGAAAAGCACAAGGATTAAGGGCAACTCTGTTTATCAGATTATTGAGTATCCATTATATGTTATACTTCATTAATTTGAAAAACTTATAAACATAATTCATTTAAATTCCATTATGAAAATGTCCAGCACTTTTATTTTCCCATGGCTACATAGTTAGTTCATATCCATGCAAAATTTCTTCACACTTGCCATGCTGTCTTGAAAATAACTTTTTGTACAATCTTCATTTCTGATCAATTGCGGCTGTATCAACCATCTGATGTTTATAATGTCAGTAGAAGCAAAATTTTTAAATGTTATCAATGTTATTATTAGATATTAGGTAATGACATTTTCTTATCTTTTGTTAAGTAAAAAAATGAGGGGGAGAAAAACCCTTCACCCCAACCGAAATATCATCACTCAAGGCATTTCAACTCAATTAATTCTTAAAAATATATTCAATGCCTATTTTAATTTTGATTTGTCCCAACCATGCTAACAATATTGATGCTATTCAATAAATGTATTTTGAAATTTTTAAAGCTTTTTTTTATGAGCAAGATTTGTGGAAAAAAAAGTCATAAAGTTGAACATTTAAAAAAGCATCTAATTTGAATATGCTTCATTATTTTTTTTTTTTTACAATTTCATAAAACTCATGTTCATAAAATTTTCAGTTTTAACTTAATTAAAAAGGCTAATTAGTTCATTTTTAGTTACAGAAACTATAAACACCCACGTAAACCAAATTAAATTACAGATACAATAGATTTAAATGTTTTGAATTACAATGTTTCCCTTTTAATTATTTATTGAACCAAAGCAATTAGAGTAATTCAAAACTCTAAATTACTCTAATTCAATTAGAGTAATTTAATTAATTAACTTACAAACAGTATAAGTATTATTATCTGTTTAGTACTTGGTCTATGCAAAAAATGCATGTCAATATATAGCAAAATATATTTAAAACAAATTTCATTTTTGATTGGTTCAGATTAATTTTATGCATTATTTGATCTGAAGTGATATAATACGGTGATGGTAGAAATGAAATGAATGTAAATACTCGGATTTTACCAAAATATCCATTCAAAAATATTAATTAAATAATATTTTATTAAATATTGACTTCCTGTTTATTAGCAAATAGTGATCAGAGTTTCTCTGTTTCAATAAGTATAATAATATAGTTTGATTTGATTATTTTTTTTTTTGAGAAATATTTATTAAAAAACACGTATTTATATAAAATACTCAGGGAAAGATGAAAAATATGAAAACATTAAATTCATGATAGCACTTCTGAAATGATTTTATTTTAATGGATATTCTTACTTGGTGTATTTTTATAATCTTTCACCCAAATAAGCTTAATTTATGATTATTTTATATTTTAATAAAATAAATATCAGCAATGCTCATCGCCTAAAAAAAAAAGCTTTGAAATCAAAGCGTTGTAATTTAGTAGAATATGCTTTTGTTTTTCTAAAATAGTAATTGATGCTTTACCTTTTGTTTCGATGAAAATATGATACATGTAATAATTGGGTTGTTCCACATGAAATGAACTTATTTTTCTTTGAAAAATCTAAAAAAATATATATCTAACGGTTATTAAGACTTTTTAAAAAAACTTTCTAAAAAATATGTAACTAACGGTTATTAACTTATATAAGAGTGCTATATATCTTTTTATTGCTTATGGTGTGCTCTATATAATTATAAATTTTGTTCACATTATATGCGAACAAAATAATGTTACATTGGAATTTTTAAGAAAAGCTTAAACAAATAGAAATATAGAATCTCACAAAATGTGGATAATTTTTCTGTATTAGTATAAACTTGGACAACCCTTTCAACATGAAACATTAAATGTGCAGTTAGGAAAAATACAGTTAATGTATCCACAGTCAGAATATAGTTTGATAAGTTTAAATCAGGAGATATAAAATTAGAAAATGAACATTGTGGAAATCTTGAAAGCGTCCTCTGCAATGATGTTCCGAAGACAAAAGTTGAAACAAATCCTACAATAACTTTTAGAGAACTTGATGTTCATCTTGGAATATATTTAGCAACAGTTTCGAGATATCTTGAAGCTCTTCAAATGTTGAAAGAATTTAACAAATGGATTCCACGCTAGTTGACAGATAGACATAAATTGAAACGATTGTAGATTTGATCATCATTATGTATTCCTCAAAAACAATTTTCGTTTTTTAATATTGTCACTTGTAAAGAGAAGTGGATATTATACGATAATCGCAAACACCCTGCACAGTGGTTAGATGCAGATGCCTGAACACGCACCCAAACCAAGATTAGATCCAAAGAAAACCATGGTGGCGGTTTGGTAAAATCATAGAGTTATCCATTACACATTTTTCAACTTAAGAATAAATCAGATAATTAATGCATAATGTGATAGTAATTGATATTGTGCATCAGAAATTGCTGTCATCAGAACTAGCTTTGGTGAATTGAAAAGGTGTTAGTCTTCTACATGATAACGCATGGCCCAACATTTTGCAAGTCTTCAAAAACTGAATGAAAGAGTTAAAATTTATGGTTCAATTATTTATTAATAATGGAGGTTTGTTTTTGTATTTAACAAAAAAATTAACTTTTTTTAAAAAATCATTTGTATCCAGCTTTTTAGTTTTCTTCAGCCCCATTTAAAGAGAAAAATTTCTTGATTTCACATAAAAAATTACTAAATTGTAAAAAAAAGTGTGCAGTTTAAGATAATTATAACAATAAGCAAAACGGTTTTTTTCGTTATTTCGTTTAGAGAATTTTTTTTTAAATCACTGAGCAGAAGTATTAGTTTCTAAAATATGAAATGTGCTTGAAAATAATAACAGGAAATGTAGTTTGATAATTCAAAAGGAATATAGTATGGCAACTTATAAAATGAAAACTTCATTAATTTTAGTAAATTCATTAATTTCAGTAAATTTTTAAAACATTTTTTCGTGAAATTATAGTCTCAAAAAACATATAAAATGGGTGCATAAAGCAATCAATAATTTATGGAAATTTACCATGTTATATTGAACCCCATTTATAATGGTGTTAGCCCTTTTATAGACATACATTTTTTGATTACTTATTCGAAAATATAAATTTCATTAATATTGAATTATGATATAAGATTTTATTTATTGCAATACAAATTATTTAATATAAAATTAATCATAAGAAGTATCTCAATGGTTAACAATTAGAAAAAGAAATTTTTTTTAACGTAACGTTTGTGTCGTAAATTTTAAACAAATTTTTTCGTAGGGATTCATGGTTGATATGAATTTCTTTGCTTTTGTTTTTATGCGAAGTTTTCATATAATTTTATATTCTTCGAAATTCTTATTTCTTTCCCAAATTAAAATTATTTCTTTCACAAAAGGATTGGAACTAATGCAATGTGATGAGAGTTAATTTAAAAAAATAGGATTGAATTTTTATATCTATAATAGCAAAAAAATTTGGGTTAAGCATATTTAGAAAAAGTCTGTTTAACAAGTGTTCAAAAAATATATAATTTGAAAATTTCATCATTCATGTGGTAAAATCATTGTTAAAAATTATTTATTTCGTAAATTAACAAATAAATAATTTATTTACAATTTTACAATAAAGTTTTTGCATATCAATTCTTAGAATACTTGTAAAAGTACGTTTTGAGTTAAACTATATTTATAAACAAAACCGAAATAAGAAATGAAGCTCATAAATTTTATCAAATGTTTTGAAAAGTTTAATATCTTAAATAAATGTAGATAGAAAACAGCTGTAATAATTATTAGTGAATTTTATAATTCATTATTATTTATTCAAATAACAAATCTCCAAATCATTTTCAAAACTCTTAATTTCAAAAATGCTATTTGTTTCGTGTCTTTATTGGAATTTGTAAGCTGATTTATTTGATGATGATTTAATTCATCATAAATCAACAAATTACTATTTTTTGTATTTAATTAGTAATTATAATTTTTTCAATTGGAACGAAACCGTTTATTCGCTTCTGGTGGAATAAATCATGAGACAATGGAATTAAAAAAATTGTAATTAATTAAAAAAATAGGTAATTAATAGATATTACATTATTACATGGTATGGAGTAAAGTAAGAAGCTGAATAAACCAAATAATGCAGATTATTTATCATCAACTTTCCAAAATTAACTTTATAAATGATTTTCATGTTACTCTTCAGACATACGGTATCTAATAAACTAATAAAAATAATTAAAAAGATTTAAAATTATTAAAATATAAAGAGGCAATATTTGAAATTATGGGATAATAAAATTCTGATTTTTTGACTAATGAAATATTTTGTCAAATTTCTAGCAAAAATTGTAAATAATGAATTTTTACATTTAAAATAACTTTTTATTTGTTAAATTATCTGTCACCCATGTAATATTTATGTTATTCTATAGTTAAAAATTCATTCATTCATTCAAGACATTCTTTAAAAATGCATTCATTCATTCAAGACATTCTTTAAAAATTCATTCATTCATTCAAGACATTCTTTAAAAGTTCATTCATTCATTCAAGACATTCTTTAAAAATTCATTCATTCATTCAAGACATTCTTTAAAAATTCATTCATTCATTCAAGACATTCTTTAAAAATTCATTCATTCATTCAAGACATTCTTTAAAAATTCATTCATTCATTCAAGACATTCTTTAAAAATTCATTCATTCATTCAAGACATTCTTTAAAAATTCATTCATTCATTCAAGACATTCTTTAAAAAGTTCATTCATTCATTCAAGACATTCTTTAAAAATTCATTCATTCATTCAAGACATTCTTTAAAAATTCATTCATTCATTCAAGACATTCTTTAAAAATTCATTCATTCATTCAAGACATTCTTTAAAAATTCATTCATTCATTCAAGACATTCTTTAAAAATTCATTCATTCATTCAAGACATTCTTTAAAAAAATTCATTCATTCATTCAAGACATTCTTTAAAAATTCATTCATTCATTCAATACATTCTTTAAAAATTCATTCATTCATTCAAGACATTCTTTAAAAATTCATTCATTCATTCAAGACATTCTTTAAAAATTCATTCATTCATTCAAGACATTCTTTAAAAATTCATTCATTCATTCAAGACATTCTTTAAAAATTCATTCATTCATTCAAGACATTCTTTAAAAAATTCATTCATTCATTCAAGACATTCTTTAAAAATTCATTCATTCATTCAAGACATTCTTTAAAAATTCATTCATTCATTCAAGACATTCTTTAAAAATTCATTCATTCATTCAAGACATTCTTTAAAAATTCATTCATTCATTCAAGACATTCTTTAAAAATTCATTCATTCAAGACATTCTTTAGTTAAAAATTCTTTTGCAGAAAACATAGCTCTCATATATGAATTTGTAAAGATCAATAATGCTGCATCAATTTCTATTTTATAATTACAAATTTGCTTTTTTATTAAATATGAGTTCGTAAATGTCAATGTTTACATTCTTCAGTTAAAAGTCAGAATTATCTACTATCCAACTATAGCTCTTCATAACTTGACTTTGTAAATTTTTTAAATGTCATTTGAAAGTTATGGAGTACCTTTAAGAATAATTAAAGATAAATTATTCATTCTTCTACCATAAAAAACAGACAGCAAAAACATTGTAAAACATGTGAATAATGAAATATATAGAGTTTTAAAAATTCCATTCCTGAATATTTTATGAAGATTTTCATTTTAATAAATGTATATTATGCAATATTGGTAAGAAATCAAGCGATAAAAACTGAAAAACATAAATAGGTTAAAAATTACCAATTGTTACGGATATTTTTAGGAGGAAACATTTGATTGGTTATGTCGGATTAAAATAATTAAAAAAATGGATTTAAAATTATTAAAATATAAAGAGTTAATATTTGAAATTATGGGATGATAGAAATCTGATTTCTTATAAAATATTTTGTCAAATTTATGGCAAAAGTTGTAAAAGATAAATTAATTCATTTAATATAACTTAATATAAAGTTATAAATTAATTATTATAAATGTAATATTTAGATTATTCCATGGTATGGAGTAAAGTAAGAAGTTAAATAAACCAAATAATGCAGATTATTTATTAACAACTTTCCAAAATTAATTTTATAAATAATTTTTATGTTACTCTTCAGACCTACGGTATCTAATAAATTAATAATATACGGTATCTAATATCTAATAAACTTAAAATATAAAGGGGCAATATTTGAAATTATGGGATAATAAAATTCTGATTGTTTGACTAATAACATATTTTGTCAAATTTCTAGAAAAAGTTGTAAATAATGAATTTTTACATTTAAAATAGCTTTTTATTTCTTAAATTATCTATTACCCATGTAATATTTATGTTATTCTATTGCATGGAGTAAAGTAAATGGATAAATAAACTAAATAATGTAGGTTGTTTATCCTCAACTTTCCAAAATTATATTTGCAAATGATTTTTATATTACTCTTCAGACATACAGTATCTAATATTCAGAAAAGATCAATATGAGATATTAAATATATTAGTTGATTTATACTACAGTGCCCAAAAAGTAAGAGCAATTATTTTTTTTTCAAAAACTCTTTATTTATTCTTCTAAATTTATTTCATCGCCTTCAAAATAATCCCCTCCGGACACAATGCACTTATGCCAACTATTTTTTCAATCCTCAATGCATGCTATAAAGTCATAGCCAGGGATGACGCTTCAAAGCGCGCGGCGATTCACGTTGAATATCTTCAGTCGACTCAAAGCGGTGTCCGCGGAGTAGTCTTTTGAGATTAGGGAATAGCCAGAAGCCGCACGCTGTAAATACGGTGGTTGCGGAGCGAGGGTTTCATTTCTGCGAAAAAGTCAATAGGAATCAATGCAGTGTGAGCTGACGTGTTCAGTGTTTTCGGTACCAATCGAGATTTGACGCGTTTGAGACTCAAAATGGAATTGACAGATTCTTTTGAAATTCCAACATCATCAGTAAGGTCTCTAACCGTAAATCGATGGTTTGCAAGCACCAAATAGACCAGAGGGCTCTTCATCTTCAAAGCGTTCGCTGCCTTCTTTGAACTGTTAATACCACTTCTAAACATTTATTTCCGATATAGGAATGCTCACCAAATGCCTTCTGCAACATTCTATACATTTCCGCAAGCAAAATTTAATGCAAGTTCTTTGCTCAATTAATTCAGACATTTTCAAAAATCGCCGGAATCAGTTTTAGCGTCTCACAAAGTCAAGCGTAACTCAAACACTAATGAATATTTTGATGTCAAATTTCACACAGATATCAAGGACAGTGAACCCCAAAAAATTAAAAAGAAATTGAAATTCCATAAGCTCTGGGAATTTCAAATTGAAAATTGGTCTTACTTTTTGGACACAGTAGTATATTGTAGCTAAAATACAAATGGAGTTTCTAATATGTACATTATTCTATAAGCTTTAAGTTAGAATTTTGGAACGAATTTTTCACCATGACAACACGAGCTAATCGCGTGACTTTTGTTGCTATGTCAATGCTGTAAATCACACTCCCTTGAACAATTGATTACACTTAATGATTTGCGTAAAATTGTTCTAATTAACCTTTGGAATAAACTTTATATCTTGTTATAAATCGATATCTTGCAAAAATAGAATTATCAACTTATGTAATTTTCAGATTGAAAATCATTCCTTTAATGAAGATAAGTCTTAAAAAATGTGAAAAATATTTTCAAACGGAAAAAAATAATATTTTGAAGAAAGCTTTGCAAAAAAGTAAATGGTTTTTATGGAAACACTATGCAGAATAGGTCGTTTCTTTTTGAAACATGTACAGAAATACATTCTCTTCCAATCTTTTTCAATAATTATTAACTTTTTATTTATTCTTAAAATATTTTATTTGATATGATTAATTTAAACTACTTATTTTTCGTATTATAAACGCAATAAATTTTGCGCTACTGCCTTTTTAAGATTTTAAATATCAACAACTAGTGCAATTTTTCATGAGAAGAAACGTAAAATAATTTTGTAACTTAAAAATCTGTTGCTATGCTGAGAAATGTTGTAACTGATATTGTCCATTGCCATTTTTTGATAGGCATTTACTACTAAAAATTAATTATTTTATTTATTTTCTGTTATGCCTTTTTGACTTATTCGCTCATTGTCGTTTTAGTTCCAAGTGCATATTTTCAAAACATGAATTTCTTAATAAATTAAATATATTTAAAATAATTTTCAATAAATACAAAGACATTTAAAAGCATTTTAGTACATAAATTAAGGAAAAAAACTTTGATACAAACAGGTTATTGCTTCTTTTATATTACGAGCAAAAATATTTGTATGAATTATTTCGTCTTGTTTAGTGTGATATTAATTAGTCGTTTTGATTAGTATTATGTTTTTAAATTAACAAATAAGGAAGCAACGAGTTGAATAGTTGTATTGTTGAAAGTAAAAATAAAATAACTACTTCTTTGCAAATCAATTGAAAATTCGAAATTCAAACTTAAGAGAAAGCTGAAATTTTCTTAAGCAATGTTCAAAAATTCTTATTGTTTCAAGAATAATTTACAAATAGTTATAAATATTGACATTCTCAATCAAAATAATTGTGACCTGAAAGCACAATTTTTTTTCTAATGCAGACCGCGACCTTTCGCAATAAGGGCTGCACCGATGTTACTCACTTTGCATTACCCGGGGGGCGCGTGTAACTTGATGGTAAGTCACGGACGCGGAGTAACAATGCCCCTGCAGCTCTCTACGATCATGTTAGGACCGGGACCTACGGCTTAAAGAGGATTCCGAACCACTACAACACCCATGCGCAAAGCCGGGATTTGAACCCGATACCTGTGGTACCGAATGCCAGAGCGCTAGCCATTCTGCCATCAGGTCCCTGAAAATAAATACCATAAAAGAAATGTGATCAAAGCTATATTAGTCGGGCAATGTTTTTTTTTCTAGGATAGCATAGTTTTTAACTATTAAAAATTAATTATTTTATAATTTTCCTTTGGTTAAATTTTACACTAAATTTTGTAATAATCTACCAAATAATTTAGAAGGATAATTTATTTAATCCCTTTTTTATATATTGAGATAAATAATTGTTTTATTGGATTTATTGATCAATTGAAAGAATTTCGATAACAGATTTCTAAAGCTTCAAAAACTAATTATAAAATTCAACTTATTACTAAATTAAAAAAATAAAATATTTATTGAGTAGAAGTATTTAAATTACTTTATTAGAAAATTTTAAATTTTATAAAAAAATAATGATTTGCCCTAGTATGCATTAAATAACACTTTATTTCAAAAAGTTAAAATTTTGAGTAATTACTACAGGTTGCACACGAATCCTTCTCCCTGTAGAGAATCAGCATGCATTAAATGTCAGCCATTGTTTATTGTTACTGATACATATGACCCATCCATACATAGGATGCATCTGGTTTCATGGTAAATTATTTATTATCATTGAAAAAAGCTGCAATTTTTGTATAAAAGAGAACTATTATGATTGATAAAAAAATAACGATGAATCACATTGACAAAGTTTCATAGTTGCAACGATTTGTATTTATGAAACGACATCATTTCTTTGACAGGAGGAAGTAGTGGGCCAATTAGTTTGGTTTGTCTCTCTATGGACTTCTTTTTTCGCACACTTTAAAAGTTGGTACCTACAGTTTAACGTGGATTCCAAACCATTAACAAACATCCATGCCACCGCCACGATTTGAACCTGAAGCTTGTAATATCAAAAGTCGGTGTGCTAGCTAACTGGCTATCAAGCTGCTCCAACTGTTTTTCTAACTAATAAGTTTGTCTTATAATTTAGCTGTTTTTAATTTCTATGGCCAAGACGATAATTTCCATATTTTGTTTTTAAAGCAGACATTTCATCAAAGTTATTTGATTGAACTAAATTAATTTTTCTAATTTTTTTAAATTTCAAAAATGTAAATTACGTAGTTAAAATAATGTATCAATTTGATGAAATCACTGCATTAACTTTTTAAACAAAACTGAAATAAAAAATAGTCATACTTTGTGAAATCCACAGTTTGTCGCAGTGATAATAAAATAACCGTGGGTAGTTTTTTTCAATTTCTATCACAGAGATGCACCCATTCTTCTATTTTTCATTATAGATAAGTAGCACGCACTTGTGAAAGTGTGACGTGAAATGCTTTGATGAAGATTTCCAGAAAGATACATCTTTTTTCCCCCTTCCAGTAATGGATGCCTCTTTAGGAAAGATTGATTTGGATATTTCCATTACCATCCGTGCATTGTTCTAGTGCAGAATGATTTAGACTGAAAACAAAAATCGATGGTGTGTCATTAGGGGCAATGTCAATGCCGTTGGAAGGTCGTTTCGTGCGGCTGGAATTTATAGGGCGCTCTTATGAGGATGTGAAGTATCAGAATCACCGTATATACCACCTGCTGAATTATTTTATTATAAATAGACATTTTCGATCCAGCGATACAAGTGTATATGATCTTTCATTAATAAAGTATGCATATTCGAAACTGAATTAAAAATTTACGCATATTTTACTTAAGTAAATTAAATAATTTATTCTTCTTCAATGGCACAAAGCCCCATGGTGGGCCAAGGCCGCCTACCTACTGGCAGATTTCAAGACAGGAGATGTTTTCTTTTTACGGGGTAGGATTGTCAGTTGTACGCCCAACACTCTATAGTCATATTAAATCGGGACCTATGGTTTGAAGTGAATTCCGAACGGCTACAAATGTTCATAGCCGGGATTCGAATCCGAAACCTCTGGCACGGAGTGAGCCAGAGAGCTAGTCACTCGACCATCAGTCCCTAAATAAATTACTATTTTTAATTAATTAAAGTTGTTGTGATTTAAAATTATAGTGTAGCGATATTTTTTTGATGGAGCTGCTCAAGTTATGAATAATACACTGATTTCCAAAAATTGAAAAAAAAAAAAAATAAGAAAGAAAGATAAGAAAAATTATGATTGTAACATTTCTATTCATTGGAATAAAATGAAAGTTGGTAAAACAATAATCAAACAATGCGTCACAAATTAGACACAAAAGGAAAGAGTATGCCTTTTTTGGCGTGAAAATAAACAAAATAGAATTATACTAAAAACATAATATCTAATTTCAATGTATGATCAACTTCACTAATAGCTCTACAGGCACCACATTGTTCCATGCTTCAAATGAAAATATTTCAGCAGCTGTGTTCTGAAGGATTGTAGGGTGCAGATTAAATGCAGCAATATGTCTCCCTAGACATACTCACCCATCAGACTGACCCATGCATGCAACAGTCGATGTAGATAATTCTTCACCAAATGAACTTTGTATGATGTAACATTATCATAAGATGGGGCAGTTACCATCTGCACCATCGTAAAGATGAGCAATTGGATCAAGAATGTCATCTCTATGCAACTGATCAGTAATAGGGAAATCTTGGGATGATATACAAGCCAGTGTGGTGATTCAAAGAGATACCTGGCCTTCCACATGCACTAGAGTCCCTAAATATATCTCTTTTCTAAATACGTTTAAGACAATAGAGGGTATCCAGCTTCTAACATAAATATCTTCATGAGTTGTTTTGAAAACAAAATCTGGATTTATTATTAAAGAGTACAGATTTCAATTGGCTTTCACATCAATTGGCATTACGAAATTGTGATAGACTCTAATATATTAATATTTGTTAATCAAGTTGAGCCCTTAAAAATGCTCTATGTGATATATGACATAACAATTCAACTTCTTTTACACGCGTTAGATTCATCAAATATGTTAAAAACTATTATACAAAGAATAGTACTATTAAAGAAAAATTCCCTTTTACATAAATTGCAATACTGAGGGTCAACTGAGTTTGATAAAAATGTCCTATTTAGTCTATGCCAAATGAAGCCCTTAAATATTTATTTCGAAACTAACTATTTAAACTTATCTTATTCGTTGTAATCATATTTCAGGATTTTGAAATTAGACATTGGTCCTTAACCTATCCAAACAGAAACCAAGGCAGTAAACATTACTACATCAGCAAATTATACAGCTCAAGATTTTATCTTCTAGTACCAGGTACTTTGACCTCAGATTGGTATCCCTAAAAATGACAGATAATCGGCATACTTAGATGATCAGATTCATGACAGATTATCGGCATATCGACGTAACCCAGCTTGCATCACGAGGGCTTGTTACACGGCACTCACATTTTGTTACTTCACATTCAAGTGAGCCTTAGAGTCGGCACCTGGGGTTTTTGCCTTTTCCTAAATTCTGCAATTGATGATTTTTTGCCGAAATGATTTAACACACCTTGCCATGAAGTAAGACTACAGATTTGTCGGCTGGTTTTTGGTTGTCGAATTTCGAACCCAATTCCCCGAGTTTAGAAATCCAATTCGCTACCTACTAGGTTTCTCAAACTCTTCAGTAGATCAACAACTAGAAAAATTACTTAGACTAATGAAAGTTGCTAAAAAACTGAACGCCATTAAATTTAAAATGTTCAATTGTTTATCTTGACAGTTATATTACAGACAGCTCTAATAAGATTACAAGTGAAGAATATAGGTCTAAACTTTTCTATCTACAATTTATTAACCAAAGGCTATACTAAAACAGTAAACATCCACCGTGTCTTTTCGAAACAAACTATAGCAAACGTTAAAGAATTCAAGGTTGATTGATCCTCCTTTCAAGGATGGGTTGACCCTTATGTTAAACTTTGGACTTGTGCACTTTTTTTTAGTCCGTTAGACTTTGGAACCGATAAATTTTTTTTTTGTTCTAATGCAGCCGGCAAACACTTAGACAGCTTGGTCTTGGATGCCTTAAGGCAAGCGCTGCACAGACGTACTCACTTTGCATTACCCAGGGGGCGCGTGTAACTTGAAGATAAGCCACGGACGCGGAGTAACAATGCCCCCGCAACGCTCTACGATCCTATTAGGACCGGTTTAAAGTGGATTCCGAACCACTACAAACATCCATGGCACCACCGGGACTCGAACCCGAAACCTGTGGTACCGAGCGCTAGCCACTCGGCCATTCAGGCCCCTTGGAACCGATAACGGAAGAAGGAGAAAGATTAAAGGAAGTGTGTTAGAGTCGAGAGAAGGTTTCAAGGGAGTACGGATGATGCAAAGACCCTATAACAAACTGGATTTTAAGAAGAATTTGTAAATATTTGAGGGATATAAATGTATTATGTGTTGCAGTTCTGTAGTGCTGTCTTAGTAACTTTTAATAAATATCACAGTTAAATCTCGCGTTTTTATTTTGAGAAATAATTTAGTTTGCATCCACGAACAAAACTGAATCAAGACCACATGCATATATAGCCCTAAGTTTTACTAATGCTCAGTCTTCGTAATAAGATGTCACTTGGCCTAAGTTCCATCCAACTACAAGGTTAGAGGTTAATTATTTATAGGATTTTGAAATTTTAATCAATACTAGAAATTTGTATATAAGTGTTTTTTAACAACTAATATTTCATTAACTTTGGATAATTATCATAACACTGATTTATATCAATTATTGCCTCTTTAAAAAAAATACTGCGTTGTTGGTATGAATTGATAAATTTAGCAATATTTTATGGCTTCCATTATCTATACTTCCTTGAAAGGATATTAATGCTAATAATTTAATTTTTTTGTCTGTAGTCTGTTCAAATATTTTGCTTGCAATAAAAAATATAATCATAATTTTATAATGCAAGTTATAATAGATATATCGTAATTTGCCTTCAGATTTGGATTTTAGAAACACATAAAAATAAGAGTCTGTACTTAAAATATACATTTTTTTAGCTTTTATTTGATTAAATTTTATATCAAATCAAATATAGCATTTATAATTCCTCAATATTATTTAAGTACGTAGCTTAATGTTGTATTTTTAACAATATAAATGGAATATTTTTATAGGAGCATTAAAATTATATTTAGTTACAACTAAAAATGTGTTATAACATTTCTGAAATATGCTGTTTCTATTTTCATTAAATTATTAAAAACTCGATATTAAGTTAAAATACTTAGTTTAATTTCATTAATAAGCAAACAGATAATCAGGAAAAAGTTAGACTTCAATATTAATTCATATGCTTTTGAATATATTATTCTTTAATTTAATTTAATTTTTTTAGAATAAACTTTTCTTGTAAATTTTTCAATCAGATTTTATAGCTGCGATAAATTTTAAACATTTAAATTAATCGATCAGTCAAAAAGCAAACAAACAAATGAAATCAATCAATCAAAAATCAATCAGTTGAAATCAATCAATCAAAAATCAATCAGTTGAAATCAATCAATCAAAAATCAATCAGTTGAAATCAATCAATCAAAAATCAATCAGTTGAAATCAATCAATCAAAAACTACTCAATTTACCCAATTTAATTGTTTTAGCAAATTAATCGATAAATCTTTACTGAATGTGTTTATTTCCTTTTAAATGATTTGAGCAAATTACATTTTAAAATCGGAAAGATAGCGCTTACCAAACTTTAGAGCAGAATTAAAGTAGATTTTGGAAAATTATTTGTTAAATTGTTATTAATTATTTGAAAGAATTTTTTCAAAGACTACAGTTTATGAAAAGGATGAACAAGAATTGGTTTTATTGAGTTCAAGCCTGAATAGAAATAGCATCAGGCATTCGTATATGCATTCATTCATGATTGCATATCTTTTCACCAAGCAAAAATTTGTTTTGAAAGAAGAAATTAAAAATTCTTTTTTCCATTACAGTATCTTAACAGATAACAGGCTGCTCAGTATTCAAATATGTAATCAAGTGTTATAAAACGTCTTGTCTATAACACGATAAATAAACTCATTGCTTATGTAAAGAAAAACGTCTTGTCTATAATGCGATAGATAAAATCATAAATTGTTTATTTAAAGAAAAATCTCTATAGCAGAAAGCATATAAAAAAAAGTTTAAAATTTTCTTTGTATTGAAATTACTTATACAAACAAGATTTATTTTTACTACGTTTAATTATTATTTTATAACTTTTCATGTTGACTGCATCTATTTGAATTTTTTCTAATTAATTTTCTGTATTATATTTTTCTAAAATCTTAAACATTTATTATACTATTAAATCCAATGCAAATAAAAATACTACTATTTTATATCATTCTTTAAAAATGATTAAAATTAAAGAATGTTTTATATGAAAATAATATTGTGTATTATATAATCATAAATAAATATATTTATCCATATATTGAATGATGGCTAAAAAATGATTTGTTTACTATTATGCTAATTTGTAGAAATATAGTAATTTTATTATGTCTTGAAAATTATTTGATCAGTTATCGGTAATAATCGGATCGGATTATCGGTATTGGATTTAACTATAATTTTAGAAATAACACTATAAAGATAATTTTAGAAATAACATTGAAAAGACATTTAGTTAATGCATAATATACATTTAAATTGTATAGTACATTACTTATCAACATATTTTTGAAACTCTTCATAAATAGTATTTAAATAAATAATCGAAAAATACGAGATTGACTTTAATGTAAATGTATTTAATTCTGTTTCAGTCTCTGACGATATCAAATTATTATTTCGTTGTTGTGCAGAACTTGCATTGTTGCAATTGTTACATCTAATTACTCCATTAGATTTAGATGCTTTGTACAAACAGCTATGTGTAATCCATTTAACCGTAAAATAATCCTTAACTCTTTCAGGCATTGTCCAATGTTTGCGATGCATTGGGTGACTTGTCGAAGTAAGGACAATCAAATTATAACAGCTCGGAGTTGATTTTGTTAATTGTTGCAGTCCTACAAAGTCCTTATTCTTTAATTTGATTAATCGTGAGTTCTAATAAATATCAGCTAATGAAGTGTTTCTTAATGCTGATTGGGTTTATTAGTTTAAATGTTTCTTCCTATTTGTAACGGTAGTTCTCAGAATTAGAAGGGTCTTTGACAAGATTATAGGAGTTGCAGGAAGAAAAGGAATAATTTGAAAATATAATGGAAAACATCTTGTAGCATTTTTTTCCACGAGAAGAGTTTCGGCATTTCATTCTCAGGAGAGAGGAATGTATGTAATTTGACAAATATATAACAATCCATCACTCATATTTGACAGCAGACAAGCTGCATTCTGGGTAGTTATATTACATGCAATTAGTGTTTTGTATTAATGAGAACAATCTGGCGCTCAAATCTGATAGCAGATATTCGGTATCCTGTATAATGAAACTCAGACAATAACGAAGACCTTCACAGGTAGAAACAACTGCAGATTGAATATAAAGTATACCATGAGTTGTTTCATCGTGATTGGTGATAGATCACGAGCTGAGAAATGTTTACTCCAACAAGAAGTAAGTGAAGCTGACCCCTCCTTTTGACTGATTTTCTTAAAGGAGTTTTTGTTTGGCGAAGAAGGAAGAGAATTATACGACGAGTCCCCCAGATGTGTTGTTTTTCCTTTTTTTTTTTTTCTGAAGTGACTGAATAAACCGGAGATTCCGCCTGTTGCCAAAGTGAACCCCGTTTGGTTTCGTGTATCACGTCGTATGTTAATTCAGGTCTTCCGCAGACCAGGCAATTAGATTCGACATAGACTCAAGAACTCTAAAAATCTCCGAACTTTTAGTCAACTGGGCTTGTGATTTAATCGTGCGCTTGTGATCAAATTTTATTTTAATTTTTAATTTCTTTGTATAATAATAAAGAAGCCATTATTTGTATATATATATATATATATATATATATAGTGCTTGTAAATAAAAATTAATGTGTTCCCTGAAAGTGGCCCTTTTTTGAAGCCATTATATCCTAATATAGACCGAGACGTTACAATACCAACAGCCAATTGTATTTAAGTAAGATTAACAATGCAGCTATTTGTTTTAAGTTAAGAGAATCTTGCCGTGTTCTTATCAGAAAAATGCAAATTAAGTTAATAACATTAAATTGAAATAACATAAAAAAATTAAAGGAATTCGCATTAAGAAATATTTATTTTTCCAATTTGTATGCTGTTTACATGTAATTTGTTTTGAATTTAAACATAGTATTGTATATTTAAACAAACGAAGGCCATATTTGTTTATATATACTGATATAATGATGTGAAATAAGTGAAATGAATTGTTTTGTTTTAAAATGGTTGATTTTAAGTAAGAAGTCAAATTCGATTTTGCAACAGCTTTTAAAATTACCACTTAAAAATAGTTACACTAAATGATCACTTATGCAATACTTTAAATGTTTATCCGCCTAAAACATTATCTCTAAAATAATGAAGTTTATCTACTTTTTAGCTTAGTACAATGTATCAAATACCGAAAAAAAATCTAAAAATAAAGTTTAAAGCATTATACAATTTTATACATTGATATAATTTTACGATGTATAAAATTATGGTTTTTTTATCAACGTATAAAATTATTATATCAATGATATAATTTTTACATTGATATAATAATTTTATACATCAATCTATATTTAATTTAATCTTAATTTAATAATTTTAAGTAATTTATCTTTTATCAAAGATGTTATTAAAAAGTAAGCATTTAATCATTGTTGTTTTTGCATCATTTATTATTTTATTTTCATTTAATTTAATTCCGCTTCTATTCGGTGAAGTAACATTGCAATTTTTATTTAATATTTATTTATTCAACTTTTTTATATTCAATAAAAACGTATATTTCTTAAAAATTCCTTATTCAATTCTAAGACTTTCAAGTTCATTTTTTGGTAATATATTGTGAATTTTCTTCAAACAAAACTGCAAGAGAAAAAATTATTTTTGCAAAATTTGCAATTCGAATTTTTTTAGTTAATAAAAATATCTGAAACAGGCCATTTGAGTGATTTATGAGCGTGGCTGGTTCTAAACTAACAAAAACGACAGTTTATGGGAAGTAAGGAAAAGTATTTCTCCTATAATGATATCCGGTCCTGAATAGAAGAATTTAAGATAAAAAGAATGAATGGATGGCTGAGTTAAAAAAAAGCATCAACATTTTATATATAATTTAACTATTACAAAAAATTTGTATTTAATGATATTTTTATGATATTATTTAAATTATTGTATAAAATAACATAGTTTTGATTGTGATTACTTTTTTCGAGAAACAGGAAAATCTTTTAAAAATAAAGGAAATAAAATAATGAAAACTTTTATAATTTTTTTTTATAATAAAATAATGAAAACTTTTATAAAAGTTTTCATGTATTATAAAAATAAAATATGAAAACTTTAAAAATTTTTTTCCATTATTTTATAAATAAAGTAATGAAAACTTTTAAAATTTTTTCCCATTATTTTATAAATAAAGTAATGAAAACTTTTATTGTTAAATCTTTTTAAAAAAACTTTTATGAGAACTTTGGATAATGGAAACTTTTATTATTATACTTTTATAATTTTAGGTAAATATAATTAGTTAGTACAGTTAAAGTATTTTATAGGTTTAAACAAATTATATTATATAGAGCATTGTGTGTTGCAATCTGTTAGTTGCTAGACGATTAGACCGTATATGACGCAGAAGTGTAGCAGATTCAGCGTTCCCAGTGAGGGACTTGTTCCAGTACACCCATATTTGTTACCACAAAATGAATCAGCACCCCCAAAAATTCTATCCGGATATGTTCCCACTTTAATTCTTTTAGTTGAATAATTTTTAAAGGAAAAATTCTGATCTCCGGATTTATTGTAGATCAAAATTCTTTGTTTAGAAACATTTTATCTTTGCACATATTTAAGACTTATTTTTTCACTGACAGTTGTCATCGTCAGCATGCCATAAAAGCTTTCGGTTTGCTATTGAGTTTCAGATGCATCCTTTGTTTGGGAATTCAATATGTTTCATTCTACATTCTATGTATGCATTCGTAACATGCGATTACATTCGAACATGCTATGCATCCACAAATTTAATTGCAATTTATCGTAGAAATATCGTATTGGCAAATTGCAAAGAGGTGTAATGTAGTAATCTAATCTATACTGTAAATTATGTTCTAAGTATATTGAATTATAAAGCTATAATGATATATGCCTATCAAGAACTCTCCTAGCTGCGACGGTGACAGGTGTCCTAGTCAACGTATTGTAAGAGTAGAGTTGGAAAGTTTTGGGCAGCCAAATGAATATATTCTGAACTGTAGGTTTATGATTATTGTTTTTAATAAGAGAGAACTAAATTATTGTTTTATCTGTTTTTAGCTGTATTTGTATACATTAAATTCAGAGCTGCTATTAAAGCTACATCAATAATCCATCCAAAGATTCTTAAAGCTATATAACTATCATTGAAAGTGCTTGTTTTAAAATCAGAAGAATTATCATTAAAAAAAGAGAAATACATGTTTGAAAAAAAGTCTTTCTTATTAATAATTTAAAATTAACAGTGTTTCCTTTCCAATTAAAAAATTTTAAGCTTGTTTAGGACAATAGATTTCAAAATCGCCATTTGAAGCTTAACATTAACTGTAAATTGGAAAAGATTACTACGTAAATTGTAAATTGGAAAAGACTACTACATTAATTGTAGACTGGAAAAAGTGCTACAAAATTGTACATTAAAATTGCTACATAAATTGTAAATTGGAAAATAGTACTACATAAATTGCAAATTGGAAAAGACTATTATATTAATTGTAAATTGGAAAATAGTGCTACATAAATTGTAAATTGGAAAATAGTACTACATAAATTGTAAATTGGAAAAGACTACTAAATTAATTGTAAACTGGAAAAGACTACTACATTAATTGTATATTGGAAAAGACTACTATATAAATTGTATATTGTTTACTGTACTTTTAAAAATGAATATAACTTTCAACAAAATTAAAGTAAGTTGATTTATAGTTATGAAATTTTTTTTAAAGCAGGTATTTATAACGCAAGATAATAGATTAACTTTTTTTATTTAAAAAGAGAAATTATTAAAAAAATGACGTAGTTTTTTGGAAGTTACACTATTAAACATAACTGCTCGAATTAACCAACGAATCTAAAAACGTATATGATAGTAATTTATGATTCTGGAATAATTAAAGGTTTAAAAATTAATGTTACAATACGTTACTCGATAATAAAGAAAACTTCGTAAAGTAAAATAACTGGTAAATTATTATGATGTTTTGATTCTCTCTTTAGTAAATTAACTCCTTTTGCATTCAACAGTAACTAAAAATTGAGTGTTTTACACATTTAAAAGGATTACTATTCATAAAATTTAAATACATTTTTAATTTTATCCTTTGATCATATTGACACTGTGTTAATTTAAGTTTTAAAAATTTATGTTACAATACTCGTCTCAATGATAAAAAAAGTTTGTAAATTGAAATAACTAGTAAGTTATTATGATAGTTTGATTCTGTCTTTAGTAAAATAACTTCCTTTTCATTCAACAGAAACTAAAAAATTGAGCGTATATTAACTGTAATGATGAATTTGTATTACATTGCATTACAGGAATTGTAATCATATTTAAATGTTACACATTTAAATATGATTACAATTCATGAAATCTAAATTTTGAATGCTTTCTTAATTTTTAGCCTTTGATCATATTGACATTATGTTAAACAATGATTAACGATTTTAATTTCGATTCAACAATGTACTTACCAACAGGCAGGTTTCATGAATAAATCCTTTAAGAAATGATGCCAAATACACCCGGTCTTGGAAAAAAATCAGCAATTCTTTAATCCGTCCATGAAATCTGTGTTTTGATTCTTTTATTTGCGAGAAGTTCATTAATTCGCATATTTCCATTTTCTTTACAGAATCCATTCTCTTAACGCTTTTGTTATTCACGAATTGTGAAAGCTTGAAGTTAAAATGAATCAACGCGACGTTTGGCTGTTAGATTTACAAGTTGATAAGAATAACGTTCCGAACGATTTAGGAAATTAATGTATATTTTATGATCGTTCCATTTATTTGCATTCTAGATTTGAATGATCTAATCTTCATAGATGTAAATTGATTTCTGCATTATACGTTCGAATATATTGAGTTATGCTACTTAAATTTATGAGACTGAACTACTTTTATTGTGTTATTATCGACACGTGATTAAAATTCATTGAATTTGAAAGTTTATTAGAAATGTGTTCTATGTATTCTTTAGACTTG